>JASUUH010000024.1:0-378380 GCA_030449925.1 Citropsis articulata
GGCACGAAATGCACACCAGCACGGTGCAGAAATAGTCGCCCTTGGCCTTGATGGGCTATAGCCCAGTCGGTTGGGGAGTGGGTTTGGGGCTGGGCATCAGAAATGGGTGCAGTCTTTTCGAGGGTCCTCGTGTGCTTGATGGGAGGCTACGGTCAGAATCCTGCCCTAAAATGGCAAGAAATGTGGCGCTTGCGTGAAATAGTCGCCGAGGCCGGTGGGATATAGCCTTTAGTCCACGGGGGTTGGGGAGGGGGGTTCGGGGGCTCTGGCCGTCGGAAATGGGTACAGTCTTTTCGAGGGTCCTCGTGTGCCTAGTGGGAGGCTACGGTCAGAAGCCTGCCGTAAAATGGCAAGTAATGCCCAGCGTCGCAGCGCGTGAAATAGTCGCCGAGGCCGGTGGGCTATAGCCTTTAATCCGCGGGGGTTGATGAGCGGGGTTCGGGGGCTCTGGGACGTCGGAAATGGGTACAGACTTTTCGAGGGTCCTCGTGTACCCAGTGGGATGCTACGGTCAGAAGCCTGCCCTAAAATGGCAAGAAATGCCCAGCGGCGCAGCGCATGAAATAGTCATGAAATTTGGTGGGCTATAACTGCAGTCCATGAGAGATTGGGGGAGGGTTAGGGGCTCACAGTGGGTGAAATGGGTCTGATCTTTTCAAGGGTCTCGTCTGCCCGGTGGGAGGCTCTGGTCAAGCCTGCCCTAAAATGGCAAGAAATGCCAGCGCAGTTCACGAAATAGTGGCAGGGCGGTGGGCTCTAAGCGTCATTCACAGGGGTTCGGGAGGGGTTTAGGGACTCTGGCCGCCGGAAATGGGTCTAGGCTTTTGAGTAGCCTCGCGTGCTCGGTGGGAGCCTCTGATGCAGGCACTGCCTAAAAAGGCAAGAAATGTCCCACAGTAGCATCAGCCTTGAAAATCTGCGAGCCGGGCAGGCTATGGGAACTACAGTCATGAGGGGTTGGAGTGGGGTTCAGGGGCTCGGCCATGGGAATGGGTACAGTCTTTCGAGGGTCTCGTGTGCGATGGGAGGCTACGGTCAAGCCTGCCTAAAATGGCAAGAAATACCTAAGCGGCGCAGCGCGTGAAATAATCATGAGGCGGTGGGATATAGCCTTTGGTCCTTGCGGGTTGGGAGGCGTTCGGGGTTCTGACCGTCGGAAATGGGTACAGTCTTTCGAGAGGTCCTCATGTGACAGTGGGAGGCTACGGTCAAGCCTGCCCAAAATACAAAAATGCCAGGGGCGTAGCGTGAAATAGTCACCAAGCAGCGGGCTATGTGCTGGTCATGAGGTTGGGGTGGGGGTTCGGGGCTCTTGGCATGAAATGGTTACAGTCTTTTTGGCGGTCCTCGTGTGCCTTGATGGGAGGCTCTACGGTCAGCCTGCCATAAAATGGCAAGAAATGCTTAGCCATAGCGCATGAAATAGTCATGCAAGGCAGTGGGCTATAATATTCATGAGGGTTGGGAGGGGTTGAGGGGCTCTGGCCGTCGGAAATGGGTCTGATCTTTTCGAGGGTCCTCGTGTCCCAGTGGGAGGCTCTGATCAAGCCTGCCATAAAATGTAAGAAATACCAATGACAGCGCATAGAAAGTGTCAGCCGGGGCGGTGGGGTATAGCCCTTGTTCAGGGTTGGGAGGGGTTCGGGGCTCTGGCACGTCGGAAATGTCTGATCTTTTCGAGGTCCTCGTGTGATGGGAGGCTAGGGTCAAGCCTGCCGTAAAATGGCAAGAAATACCAGTGGCGCAGCGCATGAAATAGTCATGAGGCGGTGGGCTATAGCCTTTGGTCCATGAGGGGTTGGGAGGCGTTGGGGTTCGCCGTCGGAAATGGGTACAGTCTTTTCGAGGGTCCTCGTGTATCCAGTGGGAGGCTACGGTGAGAAGCCTGCCCTAAAATGGCACGAAATGCCCATCGGCGCAGTGCACGAAATAGTCGCCGGGGCCGGTGGGCTATAGCCTTTGGTCCGCGAGGGTTGGGGAGGGGGGTTCGGGGGCTCTGGGCATCAGAAATGGGTGTAGTCTTTCCGAGGGTCCTCGTGTGCCCAGTGGGAGGCTACGGTCAGAAGCCTGCCATAAAATGGCAAGAAATGCCCAGCGGCGCAGCGCATAAATAGTCGCCGAGCCCGGTGGGCTATAGCCCTTGTTCCGCGGGGGTTGGGGAGGGGAGTTCGGGGGCTCTGGTCGTCGGAAATGGGTACAGTCTTTTCGAGGGTCCTCGTGTGCCCAGCGGGAGGCTATGGTCAGGCTTGCCTAAAATGGCAAAAAATGCCAATGGCCTTGATGCAGAAATAGTGGTGGGGCGGTGCCCACTGGGAGTTCGTGGGGTTTCGGGGGCTCAGTTCGACAGAAATGAGTGCAGTCTTTTGTGGTCCTCGTGTGCCTAGTGGGAGGTTCGGTCGAAGCCTGCCATAAAATGGCAAGAAATGCAGTGGCGCATGAAATAATCGTGAGGGCAGTGGGCTATAGCCCTGTTCATGAGGGTTGGGGAGGGGTTGGGGGCTCTGGCCGTCGGAAATGGGTCTGATCTTTTGAGGGTCTCGTGTGCCCGATGGGAGGCTCAGGTCAGAAGCTTGCCCTAAAATGGCAGGAAATACACACCTGCGCAGTGAGCAGAAATAGTCGCTTGGCCTTGGTGGGCTATACTGGTCAGCGAGGTTGGGAGTGGGTTTCGGGGGCTCAGGCATCAGAAATGGAGTGCTGATCTTTTCGAGGTCCTCGTGTGCCAGTGGGAGGCTACGGTCAGCCTGCCATAAAATGTGAAAATGCCAGTAATGACGCATGAAATAATCATGAGGCGGTGGGCTATAACCTTTGGTCATGAGGTTGGGAGGGCATTTGGGACTCTGGCCGTCGAAATGGGTCTGATCTTTTGAGGTCCTCGTGTGTCAGTGGGAGGCTACGGTGAGAAGCACATACTAAATAACCTGAAGCCCAGTGATGCAGAAATAGTCAAGGGGCGGTGGGCTATGTGCTGGTCCGCGGGGTTTGGGGCGGGGGGTTTGGGGACTCTGGCCATCGGAAATGGGACTAGTCTTTTTGAGTAGCCTCGCGTGCTCAGTGGGAGCCTACGGTCGGTGGCCTGCCCTACAAAGGCAAAAATGTCAAGCAAATCGTGGCAAAAGTCTCAGAGCCAGTGACTATAGCCTGGTCCCTTGAGGGGTTGGGTAGGGGTTCGGGGGCTCTGGGCGTGGAAATGGGTCTGATTGTTTGAGGGTCCTCTTGTGCCCAATGGGAGGCTGATCAGGCACACTGCCTAAAATAGCAAGAAATACCAATGGCCAGCGTGAAATAATCGGAGGCCGTCAGGGCTATAGCCTTTGGTCCCTTGAGGGTTGGGGAGGCGTTGAGGGGCTCAGCCGTCGAAAATGTCAGATCTTTTGAGGTCCTCATTTGACCGATGGGAGGCTACGGTCAGAGCGCCTAAAATGGCAAGAAATACCAATGTGTGGCGTGAAATAATCAGGGCGGGCTATAGCCTTTGGTCCGCGGGGGTTGGGTAGGGGGTTCGGGGGCTCTGGCCGTCGGAAATGGGCACAGTCGTTTCCAGGGTCCTCTTGTGCCCAGTCGGAGGCTACAGTCAGAAGCCTGCCCTAAAATGGCAAGACATACCCAGCGGCGTAGCGCGTGAAATAGTCGCCGAGGCCGGTGGGCTATAGCCTTTGGTCCGCGGGGGTTGATGAGGGGGGTTCGGGGGCTCTGGGCGTCGGAAATGGGTACAGACTTTTCGAGGGTCCTCGTGTACCCAGTGGGAGGCTCTGATCGAAGCACACTAAAATGGCAAGAAATGCCAGTGATGCACGAAATAGTGGCCGGGGCCGGTGGGCTATAGCGTCTGTTCCATGGGGGTTCGGGAGGGGGGTTTGGGGACTCTGGCCATCGGAAATGGGTCTAGTCTTTTTGAGTAGCCTCGCGTGCTCAGTGGGAGCCTACGGTCGGAGGCCTGCCCTATAAAGGCAAGAAATGTCCAGCAATGAATCAGCGAAAAGGTCTCAAGGCCGGTGAGACTATAGCCTTGGTCAGAGGGTTGGGGGGGGGGGATCCGGGGCTCTGGGCGTCGGAAATGGGTACAGTCATCTCAAGGGTTCTCGTGTGGCTAGTGGGAGGCTACGTTCAGAGGCCTGCCCTAAAATGGCAAGAAATGCCCAGCGGCGCAACGCACGAAATAGTCGCCGGGGCCTATGGGCTATAGCGTCTGTTCCACGGGGGTTCGGGAGGGTTTGGGACTCTGGCCATGGAAATGGGTCTAGTCTTTTGAGTAGCCTCGTGTGCTCGGTGGGAGCCCTCTGATTGAGAGCACTGCCTAAAAAGGCAAGAAATGTCCATGATTGGTTGGGTAGGGGTTGGGGGTTACGGGCAGCCGGAAATGGAGTACAGTCTTTTCGAGGGTCCTCGTATGCCCGATGGGAGGCTACGGTCAAGCCTGCCCTAAAATGGCAAGAAATGCCAATGGCCAGCGTGAAATAATCGCCGAGGCGGTGGGATATAACCTTTGGTCATGGGTTGGGGAGGCGTTCGGGGGTTCGGACCGTGGAAATGGGTCTGATCTTTTCGAGGGTCCTCATGTGACCAGTGGGAGGCTACGGTCAAGCCTGCCCAAAATGGCAAGAAATGCCAGGCGCAGCGTGAAATAGTCACCAAGGGCCGTGGGCTATAGCCTGGTCATGAGGGGTTGGGGTGGGGGGTTCGGGGCTCTTGGCATCGGAAATGGGTCTGATCTTTTGGGTCCTCGTGTGCCCAGTGGGAGGCTACGGTCAGGCACTGCCATAAAATGGCAAGAAATGCCAATGACAGCGCATGAAATAGTCATGAGGCGGTGGGCTATAGCCCTGTTCCTTGAGGGGTTGGGAGGGGGTTCGGGGCTCTGGCCGTCGGAAATGGGTCTGATCTTTTGAGGGTCCTCGTGTCCCAGTTGGAGGCTCTGGTCAGAAGCCTGCCATAAAATGTGCAAGAAATGCCAATGGCGCATGAAATAATCGCGAGCCGGTGGGCTATAGCCTGTTCATGAGGGTTGGGGAGGGGAGTTCGGGGGCTCTGGTCGTCGGAAATGGGTACAGTCTTTTCGAGGGTCCTCGTGTGCCCAGCGGGAGGCTATGGTCAGAAGCCTGCCCTAAAATGGCAAGAAATGTCCAGCGGCGCTGTGCACGAAATAGTGGCCGGGGCCGGTGCCACTGGGGTTCGGGAGGGGGTTTCGGGGGCTCTGGTCGTCAGAAATGGGTACAGTCTTTTTGACGGTCCTCGTGTGCCCAGTGGGAGGCTACGGTCAGAAGCTTGCCCTAAAATGGCAGGAAATGCACACCAGCGCAGTGAACGAAATAGTCGCCGGCGCCGGTGGGCTATAGCCTTTGGTCAGCGAGGTTGGGAGTGGGTTTGGGGCTCTGGGCATCGAATGGGTACAGTCTTTCGAGGTCCTCGTGTGCCCAGATGGGAGGCTACTGATCAAGCCTGCCATAAAATGGCAAGAAATGCCAATGAGCGCATGAAATAATCATGAGGCGGTGGGCTATAACTGGTCATGAGGGTTGGGGAGGGCATTTGGGGGCTCTGGCCGTCGGAAATGGGTCTGATCTTTTGAGGTCCTGGTGTGTCCAGTGGGTGGCTAGGGTGTGAAGCCTGCCATAAAATGGCACTAAATGCCCACCGGCGCAGTGCACGAAATAGTCACCGGGGCCGGTGGGCTATAGCCTTTGGTCCGCGTGGGTTGGGGAGGGGGGTTTGGGGACTCTGGCCATCGGACATGGGACTAGTCTTTTTGAGTAGCCTCGCGTGCTCAGTGGGAGCCTACGGTCGAAGGCCTGCCCTACAAAGGCAAAAAATGTCCAACGGCAAATCAGCGCAAGTCTCAGAGCCAGTGAACTATAGCTGGTCATGGGGTTGGGTAGGGGTTGGGGGGCTCTGGCCGTCGGAAATGGGTCTGATTGTTTGAGGTCCTCTTGTGCCCAATGGGAGGCTGATCAAGCCTGCCTAAAATGGCAAGAAATACCAGTGGCATGGGCGTGAAATAATCGCCGAGGCCGTCAGGGCTATGTGCTGGTCCATGAGGGGTTGGGGAGGGCGTTCGGGGGCTCTGGCGGTCGAAAATGGGTACAGTCTTTTCGAGGGTCCTCATTTTACCAGTGGGAGGCTACGGTCAGAAGACTGCCCTAAAATGGGAGGAAATACCCAGCGGCGCAGCGCGTGAAATAGTCGCTGAGGCCGGCGGGCTATAGCCTTTGGTCCGCGGGGGTTGGGTAGGGGGTTCGGGGGCTCTGGCCGTCGGAAATGGGCACAGTCGTTTCCAGGGTCCTCTTGTGCTTGATCGGAGGCTACTGATCGAGCCCTAAAATGGCAAGACATACCCAGTGGCGTGAAATAATCATGCCGAGGCGGTGGGCTATAGCCTTTGGTCATGAGGGGTTGATGAGGGGTTCGGGGCTCTGGGGGTCGGAAATGGGTACAGACTTTTCGAGGGTCCTCGTGTACCCAGTGGGAGGCTCTGGTCAAGCTTGCCTAAAATGGCAAAAATGCCAGCATGGTGCACGAAATAGTGGCCGGGGCAGTGGGCTATAACGTCTGTTCCATGGGGGTTCGGGAGGGTTTGGGGACTCACGGCCATCGGAAATGGGTCTAGTCTTTTGAGTAGCCTCGCGCTCAGTGGGAGCCTATGGTGGGAGGCCTGCCTATAAAAGGCAAGAAATGTCAGCAATGAATCATGTGAAAGAGTCTCAAGCCAGCGGGCCTATAGCCTTGGTCCATGAGGGGTTGGGGTGGGGATCGGGGTTACAGGCGTCGGAAATGGGTCCCGTCATCTCAAGGGGTCTCGGGTGGCTAGTGGGAGGCTACGTTCGAGGCACTGCCTAAAATGGCAAGAAATGCCAGTAGCAGCATACAGAAATAGTCATGGGGCCTATGGGCTATAAGCGTCATTCCACGGGGGTTGGGGAGGGGGGTTTTGGGACTCTGGACATCGGAAATGGGTCTAGTCTTTTGAGTAGCCTCGCGTGCTCGGTGGGAACCCTCGTTCAAGCCTGCCCTAAAGGCAAGAAATGTCCTGGCGGGCCTGTGAAATAGTCTCAAGCCCGGTGGGCTATAGCCTGGTCATGATGGTTGGGTAGGGGTTCGGGGATCGGCTGTCGGAAATGGGTACAGTCTTTTCGAGGTCCTCGTATGCCCGATGGGAGGCTACGGTCAGATGCCTGCCCTAAAATGCAAGAAATGCCAGTACTTAGCCAGCGTGAAATAATCGCCGGGCGGTGGGCTATAGCCTTTGGTCCATGAGGGTTGGGAGGGGCGTTCGGGGCTCTGGGCGTCGGAAATGGGTCTGATCTTTTCAAGGGTCCTCGTGTGACCAGTGGGAGGCTACGGTCAGATGCCTGCCTAAAATCGAAATACCAGTAGCGCAGCGCGTGAAATAATCATGAGGCACTGTGGGCTATAGCCTTTGGTCATGAGGGTTGGGAGTGGCGTTCGGGGCTCTGGGCATGAAATGGGTACAGCCTTTTGAGGGTCCTCGTGTGCCCAGTGGGAGGCTACGGTCAGAAGCCTGCCCCAAAATCGCAAGAAATGCCCAGCAGCGCACCGCGTGAAATAGTCGCCGAGGCCGGTGGGCTATAGCCTTTGGTCCGCGGGGGTTGTGGAGTGGCGTTCGGGGGCTCTGGGCATCGGAAATGGGTACAGCCATTTCGAGGGTCCTCGTGTGACCAGTGGGAGGCTACGGTCAGAAGCCTGCCCTAAAATCGCAAGAAGTACCAATGGCGCGCGTGAAATAATCAGCCGAGGCAGTGGGCTATAGCCTTTGGTCATGAGGTTGGGGAGGGTTCGGGGTTCTTGGCATCGGATATGGGTTCAGCCTTTTGTGGTCCTCGTGTGTCGAGTTGGAGGATTCTGGTCAAGCCGGCCGTAAAATGGCAAAATAATACCAGCGTCATGCGTGAAATAGTTACCGAGGCGGTGGGCTATTGCCTTTGGTCGCGTTGGTTGGGGAGGGTTGGGGCTCTGGTGATCGAAATGGGTACAGTCTTTTTGAGGTCCTCGTGTGATGGGAGGCTCTGGTCAGAAGTCTGCCCTAAAATGGGAGGAAATACCAGTGGCATGGCGCGCGAAATATTCGCTGAGGCCCGTGAGCTATAGCCTTTGGTCCATGAGGTTGGGTTGGGGTTTGGGGGGCTCTGGCCGTCGGAAATGGGCACAGTCGTTTCCAGGGTCCTCTTGTGCCCAGTCGGAGGCTACTGATCGAGCACTGCCCTAAAATGGCAAGACATACCAGTGGCGTGGCGTGAAATAATCGCAGGGCGGTGGGCTATAGCCTTTGGTCCATGAGGGTTGATGAGGGGTTGGGGCTCTGGGCGTGGAAATGGGTACAGACTTTTCGAGGGTCTCGTGTACCCAGTGGGAGGCTACGGTCAGAAGCCTGCTAAAATAACAAAAATGCCAATGGCGCATGCAGAAATAGTGGCGGGGCAGTGGGCTATCGTCATTCCATGGGGGTTCGGGAGGGGTTTGGGGACTCACAGGCCATCGGAAATGGGTCTAGTCTTTTGAGTAGCCTCAGCGTGCTCGGTGGGAGCCTCTGATTGGAAGCCTGCCTAAAAGGCAAGAAATGTCCCACAGGCCTTGAAATAGTCTCAAGCCGGTGGGCTATAGCCTTGGTCCATGGTGGTTGGGTGGGGGTTGGGGGGGCTCTGGCTGTCGGAAATGGGTACAGTCTTTTCGAGGGTCCTCGTATGCCAGTGGGAGGCTCGGTCAAGCCTGCCCTAAAATGGCAAGAAATGCCAGCGCAGCGTGAAATAGTCATGAGGCCGGTGGGCTATAGCCTTTGGTCCTTGAGGGGTTGGGAGGGCGTTCGGGGCTCTGGGCGTCGGAAATGGGTACTGAGTCTTTTCAAGGGTCCTCGTGTGACCAGTGGGAGGCTCTGGTCAAGCCTGCCTAAAATGTAAGAAATACCAATGGCAACGTGAAATAATCATGGGGCACAGTGAGCTATAGCCTTTGGTCATGAGGGTTGGGGAGTGGCGTTCGGGGGCTCTGGGCATCGGAAATGGGTACAGCCTTTTCGAGGGTCCTCGTGTGACCAGTGGGAGGCTACGGTCAGAAGCCTGCCCTTAAATCGCAAGAAATACCAGCAGTAGCGTGGCGTGAAATAGTCGCCGAGGCCGGTGGGCTATAGCCTTTGGTCCGCGGGGGTTGTGGAGTGGCGTTCGGGGGCTCTGGGCATCGGAAATGGGTACAGCCTTTTCGAGGGTCCTCGTGTGACCAGTGGGAGGCTACGGTCAGAAGCCTGCCCAATAAAGAAATACCCAGCAGCGCAGCGTGAAATAGTCAGCAAGGCGGTGGGCTATAGCCTTTGGTCATGAGGTTGTGGAGTGGCGTTCGGGGCTCTGGGCATGGAAATGGGTACAGCCTTTTGAGGTCCTCGTGTGACCAGTGGGAGGCTACGGTCAGAAGCCTGCCCTAAAATGTAAAGTACCCAGCGCAGTGCGTGAAATAATCAGCAAGGCCGGTGGGCTATAGCCTTTGGTCCGCGGGGGTTGGGGAGGGGGGTTCGGGGGTTCTTGGCATCGGAAATGGGTACAGCCTTTTTGACGGTCCTCGTGTGTCCAGTTGGAGGTTACGGTCAGAAGCCGGCCGTAAAATGGCAAGTAATACCCAGCGTCGCAGCGCGTGAAATAGTTGCCGAGGCCGGTGGGCTATTGCCTTTGGTCCGCGTTGGTTGGGGAGGGGGGTTCAGGGGCTCTGGGCGTCGGAAATGGGTACAGTCATCTCAAGGGTTCTCGTGTGGCTAGTGGGAGGCTACGTTCAGAGGCCTGCCCTAAAATATGAAAATGCCAGTATACGAAATAGTCGCCGGGGCCTATGGGCTATAGCGTCTGTTCCACGGGGGTTCGGGAGGGGGGTTTGGGGACTCTGGCCATCGGAAATGGGTCTAGTCTTTTTGAGTAGCCTCGTGTGCTCGGTGGGAGCCTACGGTCAGAGGCCTGCCCTAAAAAGGCAAGAAATGTCCCACGGCAGAGCGCGCGAAATAGTCTCCAAGCCCGGTGGGCTATAGCCTTTGGTCCGCGGTGGTTGGGTAGGGGGTTCGGGGGCTCTGGCTGTCGGAAATGGGTACAGTCTTTTCGAGGGTCCTCGTATGCCCAGTGGGAGGCTACGGTCAGAAGCCTGCCCTAAAATGGCAAGAAATGCCCAGCGGCGCAGCGCGTGAAATAGTCGCCGAGGCCGGTGGGCTATAGCCTTTGGTCCGCGGGGGTTGGGGAGGGGCGTTCGGGGGCTCTGGGCGTCGGAAATGGGTACAGTCTTTTCAAGGGTCCTCGTGTGACCAGTGGGAGGCTACGGTCAGAAGCCTGCCCTAAAATCGCAAGAAATACCAGTAGCCTTGCGCGTGAAATAATCGCAAGCCTATGAGCTATAGCCTTTGGTCCAGCGGGGTTGGGAGTGGCGTTCGGGGCTCATGGGCATCGGAAATGGGTACAGCCTTTTCGAGGGTCCTCGTGTGACCGATGGGAGGCTACGGTCAAGCCACTTAAATCGCAAGAAATACCCAGCGGCGCAGCGCGTGAAATAGTCGCCGAGGCCTGTGGGCTATAGCCTTTGGTCCGCGGGGGTTGGGGAGTGGCGTTCGGGGGCTCTGGGCATCGGAAATGGGTACAGCCTTTTCGAGGGTCCTCGTGTGACCAGTGGGAGGCTACGGTCAGAAGCCTGCCCTTAAATCGCAAGAAATACCCAGCGGCGCAGCGCGTGAAATAATCATGAGGCAGTGGGCTATAGCCTTTAGTCCATGAGGGTTGGGAGAGGCGGTTCGGGGTTCTTGGCATCGGAAATGGGTACAGCCTTTTTGACGGTCCTCGTGTGTCCAGTTGGAGTTCTGGTCAGAAGCCGGCCGTAAAATGGCAAGTAATACCCAGCGTCGCAGCGCGTGAAATAGTCGCCGAGGCCGGTGGGCTATAGCCTTTGGTCCGCGGTGGTTGGGGAGGGGGGTTCGGGGGCTCTGGTCATCGGAAATGGGTACAGTCTTTTCGAGGGTCCTCGTGTGCCCAGTGGGAGGCTACGGTCAGAAGTCTGCCCTAAAATGGCAACAAATGCCCACCGGCGCAGTGCATGAAATAGTCGCCGGGGCCGGTGGGGTATAGCCTTTGGTCCGCGGGGGTTGGGTAGGGGGTTCGGGGGCTCTGGCTGTCGGAAATGTGTACGGTGATTTTGAGGGTCCTTGTGTGCCCAATGGGAGGCTATGGTCAAAAGCCTGCCCTAAAATGGCAAGAAATGCCAGCAGTAGCGTGAAATAATCGCTTAGGCACATGGGCTATAGCCTTTGGTCCGCGGGGGTTGGGGACGGGGGTTCGGGGCTTCTTGGCATCGGAAAAGGGTAAGTCTTTTTGACGGTCCTCGTGTGCCCAGTGGGAGGCTACGGTCAGAAGCCTGACCTAAAATGAAAATGCCCAGCGTAGCGTGAAATAATCGCCAGGCAGGGCCTATAATGCTGGTCCTTGAGGGTTGGGAGGGGCTCGGGGCTCTGGTGATCGGAAATGGGCACAGTCTTTTCGAGGTCTCGTGTGCCCTTGATGGGAGGCTCTGGTCAAGCACTGCCCAAATCATAAGAAATCCCAGCAGCGCACAGCGTGAAATAGTCAGCCGAGGCAGGTGGGCTATAGCCTTTAAATCATGAGGGTTGGGGAGGGGTTGGGGTTCACAGTATCGGAAATGGGTACAGTCTTTTGGAGGGTCCTCGTGTGACCAGTGGGAGGCTCTGACGAAGCCTGCCTAAAATGGCAAGAAATGTCCAAGCGGTATAGCGCGTGAAGTGTCATGCCGAGGCAGTGAGCTATATGCTGGTGCAGGTATTGGGGAGGGTTCGCGGGTTTGGCATGGAAATGGGTACAGTCTTTTGGCCGGTCCTCGTGTGCCAGTGGGAGGCTCACGGTCAGAAGCACTGCAATAAAATCATAAATGCCAGGTAGCGCGTGGGAAATAGTCACTTGAGGCCGGTGGGCTATAGCCTTTGGTCCTTGAGGGGTTGGGAGGGGCGTTCGGGGCTCAGGCGTGGAAATGGGTCAGTCTTTTCAAGGGTCCTCGTGTGACCCGGTGGGAGGCTACGGTCAAGCCTGCCCTAAAATCATAAAGAAATACCCAGCGGCGCAGCGCGTGAAATAGTCGCCGAGGCCGGTGGGCTATAGCCTTTGGTCCGCGGGGGTTGGGGAGTGGCGTTCGGGGGCTCTGGGCGTCGGAAATGGGTACAGCCTTTTCGCGGGTCCTCGTGTGACCAGTGGGAGGCTACGGTCAGAAGCCTGCCCTAAAATAGCAAGAAATGCCCAACGGCACAGCGCGTGAAATAGTCGCCGAGGCCGGCGGGCTATAGCCTAGTCCCATGAGGTTGGGGTGGGGGTTCGGGGCTCTGGGCGTCGGAAATGGGTACAGATTTTTGAGGTCCTCGTGTGAGTGGGAGGCTCTGTCAAGCCTGCCTAAAATGCAAGAAAAAGCCAGCGCAATCGTGAAATAGTCATGAGGCAGTGGGCTATAACTTTGGTCATGAGGTTGGGGAGGGGGGTTCGGGGGTTCTTGGCATCGGAAATGGTACAGTCATTTTGAAGGTCCGCGTTTTTCCAGTTGGTTGGTACGGTCAGAAGGAGGCCCAAAAATGGCAAGAAATACCCAGCGTCATGGCGTGAAATAATCGCCCGAGGCCGGTGAGCTATTGCCTGCTGGTCCATGATGGTTGGGGAGGGGGGTTCGGGGGCTCTGGTGATCGGAAATGGGTACAGTCTTTTCGAGGGTCCTCGTGTGCCCAGTGGGAGGCTACGGTCAGAAGTCTGCCCTAAAATGGCAACAAATGCCCACCGGCGCAGTGCATGAAATAGTCGCCCGGGCCGGTGGGCTATAGCCTTTGGTCCGCGAGCGTTGGGGAAGGGGGTTCGGGGGCTCTGGTCATTGGAAATGGGTACAGTCTTTTCGAGGGTCCTTGTGTGCCCAGCGGGAGGCTACGGTCAGAAGCCTGCCCTAAAATGGCAAGAAATGCCCAGCGGCGAGCGCGTGAAATAGTCTTCAAGGCCGGTGGGCTATAGCCTTTGGTCCGCAGGGGTTGGGTAGGGGTTCGGGGGCTCTGGCTGTCGGAAATGGGTACAGTCTTTTCGAGCGTCCTCGTATGCCCAGTGGGAGGCTACGGTCAGAAGCCTGCCCTAAAATCGCAAGAAATGCCCAGCGTCATGCGTGAAATAATCATGAGCACTGTGGGCGATAGCCTTTAGTCCTTGAGGTTGGGGAACAGGGGTTGGGGTTCTTGGCATGGAAATGGGTAAAAGTCTTTTGGCGGTCCTCGTGTGCCCAGTGGGAGGCTACGGTCAGAAAGCCTGCCCTAAAATGAAAATGCCAGCGTCATGGCGCGTGAAATGTCGCCAGGGCGGTGGGCTATAGCCTTTGGTCCATGAGGGTTGGGAGGGGCGTTCGGGGCTCTGGGCGTGGGAAATGGGTGCAGTCTTTCGAGGTCCTCGTGTGACTAGTGGGAGGCTACGGTCAGAAGCCTGCCTAAAATCATGAAATGCCAGCGTCATGGCGCGTGAAAGTGTCGAGGAGGCGGTGGGCTATAGCCTTTGGTTCGCGAGGGTTGGGGAGGGAAGTTCTGGGGCTCTGGGCGTCGGTCATGGGTCCAGTCTTTTCGTGTGTCCTGGTGTGCCCAGTGGGAGGCTACGGTCAGAAGCCTGCCCAAAATGGCAGAAATGCCCATCAGCGCATCAGCGTGAAATAGTCATAGGCGGTGGGCTATAGCCTTTGGTCCATGAGGGGTTGGGGAGGGGGCTCGGGGCTCTGGTCATCGGAAATGGGCCAGTCTTTCGAGGTCCTCGTGTGCCCAGTGGGAGGCTATGGTCAAGCCTGCCCTAAAATGGCAAGAAATGCCAGTGACTGGCCAGCGTGAAATAGTCATGAGGCGGTGGGCCATAAGCTGGTCCATGAGGAGGTTGGGGAGGGGTTCGGGGGTTCTTGGCATGGAAATGGGTCTGAGTCTTTTTGGGTCCTCGTGTGCCCAGTGGGAGGCTCTGATCGAAGCCTGCCTAAAATCAAGAAATGCCAGTGGCGCAGCGTGAAATAATCATGAGGCGGTGGGCTATAGCCTTTGGTCATGAGGGGTTGGGGCAGGGGTTCGGGGCTCTGGTCGCCGGAAATGGGTACAGTCTTTCGGCGGTCCTCGTGTGCCCGATTGGAGGCTACGGTCGAGCTTGCTGTCAATTAAGTAATGCCAGTGTGGCCAGCGTGAAATAATCGCCCAAGGCCGGTGGGCTATAGCCTTTGGTCCATGAGGTTGGGGGCAGGGTTCAGACTCTGGTCGCCGGAAATGGGTACAGTCTTTTGAGGGTCCTCGTGTGCCCAGTGGGAGGCTACGGTCGAAGCCTGCCCTAAAATAACGAAATGCCACCAGCGCAGTGCAGAAATAAGTCGCCGGGGCGGTGGGCTCTGACCTTTGGTCCCTTGAGGTTGGGGATGGGGGTTGAGGCTCTGGGCATCAGAAATGGGTCAGTCTTTTCGAGGGTTCTGGTGTGCCCGTGGGAGGCTCGGTCAAGCACTGCCATAAAATGGCAAGAAATACCAATGGCCAGGGCGCATGAAATAATCGCCAAGTGGCGGTGGGCTATGCCTTGGTCATGAGGTTGATGAGGAGTTTGGGCGCTCTGGATGCGAAATAGGTGATCTTTTCGAGGTCCTCGTGTGGGTGGGAGGCTCGGTCAGAAGCCTGCCCTAAAATCGCAAAAAATGCCAGCGCAGTCGTGACATAGTCGCCGGGGCCGGTGGGCTATAGCCTTTGGTCCGCGGGCGTTGGGAAGGGGCGTTCGGGGGCTCTGGTCGTCGGAAATGGGTACAGTCTTTTCAAGGGTCCTCGTGTGACCCGTGGGAGGCTACGGTCAGAAGCCTGCCCTAAAATAGAAATACCAGTAGCGCGTGAAATAGTCATGGGGTCATGGGCTATAGCCTTTGGTCCGCGGGGGTTGGGGTGGGGCGTTCGGGGCTCTGGTCATCGGAAATGGGTACAGCTTTTTGAGGGTCCTCGTGTGACCAGTGGGAGGCTACGGTCAGAAGCCTGCCGTCATAAGAAATACCAGTGTGCGTGAAATAATCATGAGGCGGTGGGCTATAGCCTTTGGTCAGCGGGGTTGGGGAGTGGCGTTCGGGGGCTCAGGCATGGAAATGGGTACAGCCTTTGAGGGTCCTCGTGTGACCAGTGGGAGGCTACGGTCAGAAGCCTGCCTAAAATGCAAGAAATACCAGCGCAGCGCGTGAAATAATCAGCAGTCATGGGCTATAGCCTTTGGTCCATGAGGGGTTGGGAGTGGCGTTCGGGGCTCTGGGCATGAGGAAATGGGTACAGCCTTTTGAGGTCCTCGTGTGACCAGTGGGAGGCTACGGTCAAGCCTGCCCATAAATGCAAGAAATACCCAGCGGCGCAGCGCGTGAAATAATCATGGGGCCGGTGGGCTATAGCCTTTGGTCAGCGGGGTTGGGAGGCGTTCGGGGCTCTGGGCGTCGAAATGGAGTACAGTCTTTTCGGCGGTCTCGTGTGCCTTGATTGGAGGCTACGGTCAGAAGCACGCTGTCAATTAAAGTAATGCCAGTCATGCAGCGTGAAATAATCGAGGCAGTGGGCTATAGCCTTTGGTCCATGAGGGGTTGGGGAGGGGTTCAGGGCTCTGGTCATCGGAAATGGGTACAGTCTTTTCGAGGTCTCGTGTGCCCAGTGGGAGGCTCAGTCAGAAGCCTGCCTAAAATGTACAAAAATGCCCACCGTAGCGCAGTGCAAATAATCAGCAGGGGCAGTGGGCTCTGACCTTTGGTCCATGAGGTTGGGGATGGGGGTTGGGGCTCTGGGCATCAGAAATGGAGTCTGATCTTTTGAGGTCTGGTGTGCCCAGTGGGAGGCTACGGTCAAGCACACCATAAAATAATAAAAAATACCAATGGTGGGCGCATGAAATAATCGCCGTGGCGGTGGGCTATTGCCCTTGGTCATGAGGTTGATGAGGGAGTTCGGGCGCTGGATGCAGAAATGGGTACAGTCTTTTGAGGTCCTCGTGTGAGTGGGAGGCTACGGTCAAAGCCTGCCTAAAATCATAAAAATGCCAGTGGCGCAGTCACGTGAAATAATGGGGCGGTGGGCTATAGCCTGGTCCATGGGGGTTGGGGAGGGCGTTCGGGGGCTCTGGGCGTCGGAAATGGGTCTGATCTTTTCAAGGGTCCTCGTGTGACCCGGTGGGAGGCTCTGATCAGCCTGCCCTAAAATGTAAAAATACCAGCGCAGCGCGTGAAATAATCGCCAGGTCTGGGCTATAGCCTTTGGTCCCATGAGGGGGTTGGGAGTGGCGTTCGGGGCTCTGGGCATGAGGAAATGGGTACAGCCTTTTCGAGGGTCCTCGTGTGACCAGTGGGAGGCTACGGTCAAGCCTGCCCTTAAATCATAAGAAATACCAGTGGCGCAGTCACGTGAAATAGTCATGAGGCGGTGGGCTATAACTACTGGTCCATGCGGGGTTGGGAGTGGCGTTCGGGGCTCTGGGCATCGGAAATGGGTACAGCCCGAGGTCCTCGTGTGACCAGTGGGAGGCTACGGTCAGCCTGCCCTAAAATGCAAGAAGTACCAGTGACGCAGCCGCGTGAAATAGTCGAGGCGGTGGGCTATAACCTTTGGTCCTTGAGGGTTGGGGAGGCGGGGTTCGAGGGGTTCTTGGCATGGAAATGGGTACAGCCTTTTGATGGTCCTCGTGTGTCAGTTGGAGGTTCTGGTCAGAAGCGGCCGTAAAATGGCAAAGTAATAGCGTCATGGCCAGCGTGAAATAATCGCCGAGGCGGTGGGCTATTGCCTTTGGTCCAGCGTTGGTTGGGAGGGGTTCGGGGCTCGGGTGATGGGAAATGGGTACAGTCTTTACGAGGGTCCTCGTGTGCAGTGGGAGGCTACGGTCAAGTCTGCCTGAAATGGCAACAAATGCCCAGTAGCAGTGCATGAAATAAGTCGCGGGGCGGTGGGGTATAGCCTTTGGTCCATGGCGTTGGGGAGGGGTTCGGGGCTCTGGTCATTGGAAATGGGTACAGACTTTTCGAGGGGTCCTTGTGTGCCCAGGGAGGCTCTGATCGAGCTTGCCTAAAATAACAAGAAATGCCAGTGTGCGTGAAATAGTCTTGAGCCGGTGGGCTATAGCCTTTAGTCCATGAGGTTGGGTGGGGGTTCGGGGCTCAGCGGTCAGGAAATGTGCAGTGATTTTGAGGGGTCCTTGTGTGCCCAATGGGAGGCTATGGTCAAAGCCTGCCTAAAATGGCAAGAAATGCCAATGACACAGTAGCGTGAAATAATCAGCGACACATGGGCTATAGCCTGGTCCAGTGGGGGTTGGGAGCAGGGGTTGGGGCTTCTTGGCATGAAATGGGTAAAGTCTTTTGGCGATCCTCGTGTGCCCAGTGGGAGGCTACGGTCAAAGCCTGCCCTAAAATCATAAATGCCAACGTCGCAGCGTGAAATAATCGCCGAGGCAGTGAGACTATAATGGTCCCTTGAGGGGTTGGGAGGGGCTTGGGGGCTCTGGTGATCGGAAATGGGCACAGTCTTTTCGAGGGTCCTCGTGTGCTTGATGGGAGGCTCTGATCGAGCCTGCCCAAAATGTAAGAAATGCCCACCAGCGTGAAATAAGTCGCCCGAGGCGGTGGGCTATATAGCCTTTGGTCCATGAGGGGTTGGGGAGGGGTTCGGGGTTCACAGCATCGGAAATGGGTACAGTCTTTTGGAGGGTCCTCGTGTGACAGTGGGAGGCTCTGACAGAAGCCTGCCCTAAAATGGCAAAAATGCCAGGCCTTGGCGCAGCGTGAAGTGTCAGCCGAGGCGGCGGGCTATACTGGTCTGGGGTATTGGGGAGGGGGTTCGGGGTTGTTGGCATCGGAAATGGAGTCTGAGTCTTTTAGCCGGTCCTCGTGTGATGGGAGGCTACGGTCAAAGCCTCAATAAAATCATAAGAAATGCCAGTGGCCTTGTGCGTGAAATAGTCAAGGCCGGTGGGCTATAGCCTTTGGTCCTTGAGGGTTGGGGAGGGGCGTTCGGGGCTCACAGGCGTCGGAAATGGGTCTGAGTCTTTTCAAGGGTCCTCGTGTGACCAGTGGGAGCCTCGGTCAAAGCCTGCCTAAAATGAAATACCAACATGTAGCGTGAAATAATCATGAGGCGGTGGGCTATAACTTTGGTCAGCGGGGTTGGGAGTGGCGTTCGGGGTTGGGCATCGGAAATGGGTACAGCCTTTTCGCGGGTCCTCGTGTGACCAGTGGGAGGCTACAGTCAAGGCTGCCTAAAATAGCAAGAAATGCCAATGACACAACGTGAAATAGTCGCAAGGCAGTGAACTATAACTAGTCCCTTGAGGTTGGGGTGGGGGTTCGGGGCTCAGGCGTCGGAAATGGGTACAGTTTTTGAGGGTCCTCGTGTGCCCAGGTGGGAGGCTCTGGTCAGAATCCTGCCTAAAATGGCAAAAAGCCCAGCCAGGCGCAATCTCGTGAAATAGTCGCCGAGGCCGGTGGGCCATAGCCTCTGGTCCGCGGGGGTTGGGGAGGGGTTCGGGGTTCTTGGCATCGGAAATGGGTACAGTCTTTTTGGCGGTCCTCGTGTGCCCAGTGGGAGGCTCTGGTCGAAGCCTGCCACAATCATGAAATGCCATGGGCAGCGTGAAATAATCAGCAAGGCGGTGGGCTATAGCCTTTGGTCCATGAGGGGTTGGGGCAGGGGTTCGAGGGCTCTGGTCATCGGAAATGAGTACAGTCTTTTCAGCGGTCCTCGTGTGCCCAGGTTGGAGGCTACAGTCGAAGCACACTGTCAATTAAAGTAATGCCCAGTCATGGCCCAGCGTGAAATAGTCAGCCGAGGCGGTGGGCTATTGCCTTTGGTCCAGGGGGTTGGGGGCGGGGGGTTCAGGGGCTCTGGTCACCGGAAATAGGTACAGTCTTTTCGAGGATACTCGTGTGCTCAGTGGGAGGCTCTGATCAAGCCTGCCCTAAAATGGCACAGAAATGCCCACAGCGCAGTGCACGAAATAATCATGGGGCGGTGGGCTCAGCCTTTGGTCCATGAGGTTGGGGAGGGGGGTTCGGGGGCTTTGGGCATCGGAAATGGGTACCATCTTTTCGAGGGTGCTGGTGTGCCCAGTGGGAGGCTACGGTCAGAAGCCTGCCATAAAATGGCAAGAAATACCCAACGGCGAAGCGCGTGAAATAGTAGCCGAGGCCGGCGGGCTATAGCCTTTGGTCCATGAGGTTGATGAGGGAGTTCGGGCGCTCTGGATGTCGAAATGGGTACAGTCTTTTCGAGGTCCTCGTGTGCCCAGTGGGAGGCTCTGGTCAGAAGCCTGCCTAAAATCATAAGAAATGCCAATGGCGTAGCGCGTGAAATAATCGCAAGGCAGTGGGCTATAGCCTTTGGTCCATGAGGTTGGGGCAGGGGTTCAGGAGCTCTGGTCATGAAATGGGTACAGTCTTTCGAGGGTCCTCGTGTGCAGTGGGAGGCTCTGGTCAGAAGCCTGCTGTAAATGCAAGTAATGTGTCATGGCAGCGTGAAATAGTGGGGCGGTGGGCTATGTGCTTTGGTCCATGAGGTTGGGGATGGGGTTCGGGGCTGTGGTCATGGAAATGGGTACAGTCTTTTCGAGGGTCCTCGTGTGCCCAGTGGGAGGCTACGGTCAAGCCTGCCTAAAATGTGAAATGCCACGGCGCAGTGCAGAAATAGTCAGGGGCGGTGGGCTCTGACCTTTGGTCCGCGAGGGTTGGGTATGGGGGTTCGGGGGCTCTGGGCTTCCTTATTGGGTCAGTCTTTTCGAGGGTCTTGGTGTGCCCAGTGGGAGGCTACAGTCAGAAGCCTTCCATAAACTGGACAGAAATGCCCAGCGGAGGCATGAAATAATCATGAGGCGGTGGGCTATAGCCTGGTCATGAGGGTTGATGAGGGAGTTTGGGCGCTGGGTGTCGAAATGGGTACAGTCTTTTCGAGGGTCCTCGTGTACCCAGTGGGAGGCTACGTCAAGCCTGCAAAATGGCAAGAAATGCCCAGCGCGCGTGAAATAATCATGAGGCAGTGGGCTATAGCCTTTGGTCCACGGGGGTTGGGGAGGGGGTTTCGGGGGCTCTGGTCGTCGGAAATGGGTACAGTCTTTTCAAGGGTCCTCGTGTGCCCAGTGGGAGGCTACGGCCAGAAGCCTGCCCTAAAATGGAAAGAAATGCCCAGCGGCGCAGAGCGTGAAATAATCACCGAGGCCGGTGGGCTATAGCCTTTTGTCCGCGGGTATTGGGGAGGGGGGTTCGGGGGGTGTTGGCATTGGAAATGGGTACAGTCTTTTGGAAGGTCCTCGTGTGCCCAGTGGGAGGCTACGGGCAGAAGCCTGCCTAAAATGTAAGAAATACCAGTGAACAGCGTGAAATAGTCGGAGGCGGTGGGCTATAGCCTTTGGTCATGAGGGTTGGGAAGGCGTTCGGGGGCTCTGGCGTCGGAAATGGGTCTGAGTCTTTTCGAGGTCCTCGTGTGACCGGTGGGAGGCTACGGTCAAGCCTGCCCTAAAATAGCAAGAAAATGCCCATCGGCGTGAAATAGTCGCGGCGGGCTATAGTGCTGGTCATGAGGGTTGGGAAGGCGTTCGGGGCTCAGGCGTCGGAAATGGGTGCAGTCTTTTCGAGGTCCTCTTGTGACCCGGTGGGAGGCTACGGTCAAGCCTGCCCTAAAATGGCAAGAAATGCTTAGCAGCCGTGAAATAAGTCAGAGGCGGTGAGCTATAACCTGGTCCTTGAGGTTGGGGTGGGGCGTTCGGGGGTTCTTGCCATGAAATGGGTACAGTTTTTAAGGGTCCTCGTGTGCCCGGTGGGAGGCTCACGGTCAAGCCTGCCTAAAATGCAAGAAATTCCAGGCAATGGCCAGTGAAATAGTCATGAGGCTGGTGGGCTATAGCCTTTGGTTAGCGGGGTTGGGGAGGGGTTGAGGTTCTTGCCATCGGAAATAGGTACAGTCTTTTGTGGTCCTCGTGTGCCCAGTTGGATGCTACGGTCAGAAGCCGGCCGTAAAATGGCAAGTAATACCCAGCGTCGCAGCGCGTGAAATAGTCACCAAGGCCGGTGGGCTATAGCCTTTGGTCCGCGGTGGTTGGGGAGGGGGGTTCGGGGGCTCTTGTCATCGGAAATGGGTACAGTCTTTTGGAGGGTACTCGTGTGATGGGAGGCTACGGTCAGAAGTCTACTAAAATGGCAACAAATGCCACAGGCGCAGTGCATGAAATAAGTCATGCAGGCGGTGGGCTACAGCCTTTGGTCCATGAGGTTGGGGATGGGGGTTCGGGGCTCTGGGCATCGGAAATGGGTACAGTCTTTTGAGGTCCTGGTGTGCCCAGTGGGAGGCTCTGATGAAGCACTGCCATAAAATGTGGCAAGAATACTTGCGGAGGCGCATGAAATAATCGAGGCGGTGGGCTATAGCCTTGGTCCATGAGGTTGATGAGGAGTTCAGGGGCTCTGGATGTGAAATGGGCACAGTCTTTTGAGGGTCTCGTGTACCCAGTGGGAGGCTACGTCAAGCCTGCCCAAAAATAACAGAAATGCCCAGCTTGGCGTGAAATAATCGCCGGCGGTGGGCTATAGCCTTTAGTCCTTGAGGTTGGGGAGGATTCGGGGTTCTTGGAATCGGAAATGGGTATAGTCTTTTGATGGTCTCAGCGTGCCCAGTGGGACACTACGGTCAGAAGCTGCTGTAAATTGACAAGTAATGCCCAGCGTGCTTGGCGTGAAATAGTCACCGAGGCCGGTGGGCTATAGCCGTTGGTCCGCGAGGGTTGAGGATGGGGTTGAGGGGGTTGTGGTCGTCGGAAATTGGTACAGTCTTTTCGAGGGTCCTCGTGTGCCCAGGGGGAGGCTACGGTCAAGCACCTAAAATAACAAATGCCCACCGGCGCAGCGCATGAAATAGTCAGCAGGGCGGTGGGCTATGACCTTTGGTCATGAGGTTGGGGGGGGGGGTTCTGGGGCTCTGGGCATCATAAATGGGTACAGTCTTTTTGAGGGTCCTGATGTGCCCAGTGGGAGGCTCTGATGTCAAGCACGCCATAAAATAACAAGAAATGCCAATGAGGCGCATGAAATAATCGCCGAGGCGGTGGGCTATAGCCTTGGTCATGCGAGGTTGATGAGGAGTTCGGGGCTCTGGATGTCGGAAAAGGGTACAGTCTTTTTGAGGTCCCCGCGAGCCCAGTGGGAGGCTACGTCGAAGCCTGCAAAAATAACAAGAAATGCCAGTGGCGCGTGGAAATAAGTCATGAGGCCGGTGGGCTATAGCCTTTGGTCCGCGAGGTTGGGGAGGGGGATTCGGGGGTTCTTGGAATCGGAAATGGGTATAGTCTTTTTGATGGTCCTCGCGTGCCCAGTGGGACACTACGGTCAGAAGCCTGCTGTAAATTGACAAGTAATGCCCAGCGTCGCAGCGCGTGAAATAGTCACCGAGGCCGGTGGGCTATAGCCTTTGGTCCGCGGGGGTTGGGGACGGGGGTTCCGGGGCTCTGGTCATCGGAAATGGGTACAGTCTTCGAGGTCCTCGTGTGCCCGATGGGAGGCTACAGTCGGAAGCCTACTAAAATAAGAAATGCCAGTGGCGCGTGAAATAATCCAGGCAGTGGGCTATAGCCTTGGTCCATGAGGTTGGGGAGGGGTTCAGGGCTCTGGTCATCGGAAATGGGTACAGTCTTTTCGAGGGTCCTCGTGTGCCCAGTGGGAGGCTACTGATCAGGCTTCTTGTCAATAAAGAAATGTGCCAGTGTAGCGTGAAATAGTCGCAAGGGCGGTGGGCTATAGCATTTGGTCCTTGAGGTTGGGGACGGGGTTCAGGGCTCTGGTCATGAAATGGGTCTGATCTTTTGAGGGTCCTCGTGTGCCCAGTGGAGGCTACGGTCGAGCCTGCCGTAAATAAGAAATGCCCAGCGCAGTGCAGAAATAGTCACCGGGGCGGTGGGCTCTGACCTTTGGTCCATGAGGGTTGGGGATGGGGGTTCGGGGGCTCTGGGCATCAGAAATGTATACAGTCTTTTGAGGGTCTGGTGTGCCCGGTGGAGGCTCTGGTCAAGCTGCCATAAAAAATGCCAATGGCGGGCGCATGAAATAATCGCAGTGGCGGTGGGCTATGCTCTGTCCATGAGGGTTGATGAGGAGTTGGGCGCTCTGGATGTCAGAAATGGGTGCAGTCTTTTGAGGTCCTCGTGTGCAGTGGGAGGCTACGTCAGAAGCCTAAAATGGCAAGAAATGCCAATGCGGCGCGTGAAATAGTCATGGGCCGGTGGGCTATAGTACTGGTCCCAGCGGATGGTTGGGGTGGGGGTTCGGGGCTCTGGTCATGAAATGGAGTGCAGTCTTTTGGGGTACTCGTGTGCCCAGTGGGAGGCTCTGGTCAGAAGTCTACCTAAAATGGCAACAAATGCCCACCCAGTGCGTGCATGAAATAGTCAGCGGTGGGCTACTGACGCCTGGTGCGAGGGTTGGGGATGGGGTTCGGGGCTCTGGGCATCAGAAATGGGTACTGTCTTTTCGAGGGTCTGGTGTGCCCGGTGGGAGGCTCTGGTCAGAGCCTGCCATAAAATGGCAAGAAATGCCAGTGAGGCGCATGAAATAATCATGGAGGCGGTGGGCTATAGCTAGTCCATGAGGTTGATGAGGAGTTTGGGCTCTGGATGTCAGAAATGGGCACAGTCTTTTCGAGGGTCCTCGTGTACCCGGTGGGAGGCTCGTCAAGCCGGCCCAAAAATAACAAGAAATGCCTTGGTAGCCGCGTGAAATAATCATGGGGCGGTGGGCTATGAGGTTGGGGAGGATTCGGGGTTCTTGGAATCGGAAATGGGTATAGTCTTTTGATGGTCTCGCGTGCCCAGGTGGGACACTACGGTCAGAAGGCTGCTGTAAATTGACAAGTAATGCCAGCGTCATGCGTGAAATAGTCACCAAGGGCGGTGGGCTATAATGCTGGTCAGAGGGTTGGGGCCAGGGGTTCAGGGCTCTGGTCATGGAAATGGGTACAGTCTTTTCGAGGTCCTCGTGTGCCCAGGTGGGAGGCTACGGTCAAGCCTGCCCTAAAATGAGAAATGCCCAGGCGTGCGTGAAATAATCGTCGAGGCGGTGGGCTATAGCCTTTGGTCCGTGAGCGTTGGGGAGGGGGGTTCGGGGGCTCTGGTCATGGGAAATGGGTACAGTCTTTTCGAGGGTCCTCGTGTGCCCAGTGTGAGGCTACGGTCAGAAGCACTGCTGTCAGTTAAGTAATGTGCCAGTCATGGCAGCGTGAAATAATCAGCCAAGGCGGTGGGCTATAGCATTTGGTCCCAGGGTTGGGGCGGGGTTCAGGGCTCTGGTCATGGAAATGGGTGCAGTCTTTTCGAGGTCCTCGTGTGCCCAGTGGGAGGCTACGGTCAGAAGACTTCCGTAAAATAACAGAAATGCCCACGGCGCAGTGCAGAAATAGTCATGGGGCGGTGGGCTCTGACCTTTGGTCACGAGGTTGGGATGGGGGTTCGGGGCTGGGCATCAGGAAATGGGTCCAGTGTTTTCGAGGGGCCTGGTGTGCCCAGTGGAAGGCTACTGGTCAGAAGCACTGCCATAAAATGGCAGAAATACCAATGAGGCGCATGAAATAATCATGCCGTGGCGGTGGGCTATAGCCCTTGGTCATGAGGTTGATGAGGGAGTTTGGGCGCTACGGATGTCGAAATGGGTACAGTCTTTTGAGGGTCCTCATGTACCCAGTGGGAGGCTACGATCGAGCCTGCCCAAAAATAAAAAAATGCCAGCCAGGCGCAGCGCGTGAAATAGTCAAGGGCGGTGGGCTATAACTGGTCATGCGGTGGTTGGGCTGGGGGTTCGGGGGCTCTGGTCATGGAAATGGAGTGCAGTCTTTTCGAGGGGTACTCGTGTGCCCAGGTGGGAGGCTACGGTCAAGTCTACCCTAAAATGGCAACAAATGCCACAGCGCAGTGCATGAAATAGTCATGGGGCGGTGGGCTCTGACCTTTGGTCTGCGAGGTTGGGGATGGGGTTCGGGGCTCTGGGCATCAGAAATGGGTACAGTCTTTTCGAGGGTCTGGTGTGCCCGGTGGGAGGCTACTGGTCAGAAGCCTGCCATAAAATGGCAAAAATACTTAGCAGGCGCATGAAATAATCATGGGGCCGGTGGGCTATAGCCCTGGTCATGAGGTTGATGAGGAGTTTGGGCGCTCTGGATGTCGAAATGGGCACAGTCTTTTGAGGGTCCTCGTGTACCCAGTGGGAGGCTACGTCCAGAAGCCGGCCCAAAAATAGCAAGAAATGCCCAGCGGCGCAGCGCTTGAAATAGTCGCCGAGGCCGGTGGGCTATAGCCTTTGGTCCGCGAGGTTGGGGAGGGGGATTCGGGGGTTCTTGGAATCGGAAATGGGTATAGTCTTTTTGATGGTCCTCGCGTGCCCAGTGGGACACTACGGTCAGAAGGCTGCTGTAAATTGACAAGTAATGCCCGTCATGGCGTGAAATAGTCATAGGCGGTGGGCTATAATGCTGGTCATGAGGGTTGGGGAGGGGGGTTCCGGGGCTCTGGTCATGAGGTGGTACAGTCTTTTGAGGGTCTCGTGTGCCCAGTGGGAGGCTCTGTCAAGCCTGCCCTAAAATCATAAGAAATGTGCCAGCGCGCGTGAAATAATCGCCGAGGCGGTGGGCTATAGCCTTTGGTCCTTGAGGGGTTGGGGCAGGGGTTCAGGGGCTACAGTCATGAAATGGGTACAGTCTTTTGAGGTCCTCGTGTGCCCAGTGGGAGGCTACGGTCAGAAGCCTGCCTAAAATCGCCAGAAATGCCAGTAGCAGCGTGAAATAATCAGCAAGGCGGTGGGCTATAGCCTTTGGTCCATGAGGGTTGGGGACGGGGTTCAGGGGCTCAGTCATGAAATGGGTGCAGTCTTTTCGAGGTCCTCGTGTGCCCGGTGGGAGGCTACGGATCAGAAGCCTGCCCTAAAATCGTAAGAAATGCCAGTGGCGCAGCGCGTGAAATAATCATGCGAGGCGGTGGGCTATAGCCTTTGGTCCATGAGGGTTGGGGCAGGGGTTCGGGCTCTGGTCATGCCAGGAAATGGGTACAGTCTTTTCGAGGGTCCTCGTGTGCCCAGTGGGAGGCTCTGGTCAGCACTGTCAGTGAACAAGTAATGCCAGTGTCATAGCGTGAAATAGTCATGAGGCGGTGGGCTATAGCATTTAGTCCTTGAGGGGTTGGGGCAGGGGTTCAGGGGCTCTGGTCATGGAAATGGGTAAAGTCTTTTGAGGGTCTCGTGTGCCCAGTGGGAGGCTACGGTCAAGCCTGCCGTAAAATAACACAGAAATGCCCACCGTGTGGTCTGCAGAAATAGTCGCCGGGCGGTGGGCTCTGACCTTTGGTCCATGAGGTTGGGGGTGGGGTTTGGGGGGCTCTGGGCATCAGAAATGGGTACAGTCTTTTCGAGGGTCCTGGTGTGCCCGGTGGAAGGCTGATCAGGAAGCCTGCCATAAAATGGCAAGAAATACCTGACGGGCGCATGAAATAGTCATGGTGGCGGTGGGCTATAGCCCTTGGTCCATGAGGGTTGATGAGGGAGTTTGGGCGCTCTGGATGTCGAGAAATGGGTACAGTCTTTTCAGTGTCCTCATGTGTACCCAGGTGGGAGGCTCGTCGAAGCACAAAAATAACAAGAAATGCCAGGCGCGTGAAATAGTCGCCGAGGCGGTGGGCTATAGTGGGTTGGGGAGGGATTCGGGGGTTCTTTGGATCGGAAATGGGTATAGTCTATTTGATGGTCCTCGCGTGCACAGTGGGGCCTTCTGATTGAGCCTGCTGTAAATTGACAAGTAATGCCAGCGTCATGGCGTGAAATAGTCACCAAGGGCCGGTGGGCTATAGCCTTTGGTCCATGAGGTTGGGGATGGGGGTTGGGGGCTCTGGTCATGGGAAATGGGTCAGTCTTTTCGAGGGTCCTCGTGTGCCAGTGGGAGGCTAGGGTCAAGCCTGCCCTAAAATGGCCTGAAATGCCCACAGCGCAGTGCATGAAATAGTCATGGGGCGGTGGGCTACATCCTTTGGTCCTTGAGGTTGGGGATGGGGTTCGGGGCTCTGGGCATCAGAAATGGGTCTGAGTCTTTTGAGGTACTGGTGTGCCCAGGTGGGAGGCTATGGTCAGAAGCCTGCCATAAAATGACAAGAAATGCAAAGCGGGCGCATGAAATAGTCATGAGGCGGTGGGCTATAGTCCATGAGGGTTGATGAGGAGTTTGGGCGCTCTGGGTGTCGAGAAATGGGTCTACAGTCTTCGAGGTCCTCGTGTACCCAGTGGGAGGCTCGTCGAAGCCTACCCAAAAATGGCAAGAAATGCCAATGGCCAGCGCGTGAAATAATCGGCAGTGGGCTATAGCCTTTAGTCATGAGGGTTGGGAGGCGTTAAAGGGGCTCTGGGCGTCGGAAATGGGTCCACTCTTTTCACGGTTCCTCGTATGCCCAGTGGGAGGCTACAATCAGAGGCGTGCCTAAAATGGCAAGAAATACCAGGCAGCGCCGCGTGAAATAGTCACAAGGGCGGTGGGCTATAGCCAGTCCATGGTGTGGGGAGGGTCGGGGTTGTTGGCATTGGAAATGGAGTGCAGTCTTTTTGTGGGTCCTCGTGTGCCTAGTGGGAGGCTACGGTCAGAAGCCTGCCCTAAAATGGCAAGAAATGCCCAGCGGCGCAGCGCGTGAAATAGTCACCGAGGCCGGTGGGCTATAGCCTTTGGTCCGCGGGGGTTGGAGAGGGGCGTTCGGGGGCTCTGGGCGTCGGAAATGGGTACAGTCTTTTCGAGGGTCCTCGTGTGCCCAGTGGGAGGCTACGGTCAGAAGCCTGCCCTAAAATCATAAAAATACCAGTGAGACAGCGTGAAATAGTCGCCGAGGCCGGTGGGCTATAGCCTTTGGTCCGCGGGGGTTGGGGAGGGGAGTTCTGGGGATCTAGGCATCGGAAAATGGTACAGTCTTTTTGAGGGTCCTCGTGTGCCCAGTAGGAGGCTACGGTCAAAGGGCTGCCCTAAAATGTGAAATGCCATGACACAAGCGTGAAATAGTCAAGGGCCGGTAGACTAATGTGCTGGTCATGAGGGGTTGGGAAGGGCGTTCGGGGCTCTGGGCGTCGGAAATGGGTACAGTCTTTTGAGGGTCTCGTGTGACCAGTGGGAGGCTACGGTCAAGCCTGCCCTAAAATGGCAAGAAATGTAGCACTGGTAGCGTGAAATAGTCATGGGGCAGTGACTATAATAACTGGTCCATGAGGTTGGGGTGGGGCGTTCGGGGGTTCTTGCCATCGGAAATGGGTACAGTTTTTTTAAGGGTCCTCGTGTGCCTAGTGGGAGGCTACGGTCAGAAGCCTGCCCTAAAATGGCAAGAAATACTTAGCGTAGTGAAATAATCATGAGGCCGGTGGGCTATAGCCTTTTGGTTCGCGGGGTTGGGGAGGGTTCGGGGTTCTTGCCATGCCGGAAATGGGTCTGATCTTTTGTGGTCCTCGTGTGCCCAGATTGGATGTTCTGGTATGAAACCCGGCGGAAAATGGCAAGTAATACCGTCATGAGTGAAATAGTCAAGGCGGTGGGCTATAGCCTTTGGTCAGGTGGTTGGGGAGGGGTTCGGGGCTCTGGTCATCGGAAATGGGTCAGTCTTTTGAGGGTACTCGTGTGCCCGATGGGAGGCTCTGGTCAAGTCTGCCCTAAAATGGCAACAAATGCCCACAGCGCAGTGCATGAAATAGTCATGGGGCGGTGGGCTCACAACCTTTGTTTCTCGAGGTTGGGGATGGGGGTTGGGGGCTCAGGCATCAGAAATGGAGTGCAGTGTTTTGAGGTCTGGTGTGCCCAGTGGGAGGCTCTGGTCAGAGCACTGCTATAAAATGTGCAAAAATGCCAGCGGAGGCGCATGAAATAATCGCGAGGCGGTGGGCAATAGCCCAGTCCATGAGGTTGATGAGGGAGTTTCGGGCGCTCTGGATGTCAGAAATGGGTACAGTCTTTTCGAGGGTCCTCGTGTACCCAGTGGGAGGCTACGTCCAGAAGCTTGCCCAAAAATAGCAAGAAATGCCCAGCGGCGCAGCGCGTGAAATAGTCGCCGAGGCCGGTGGGCTATAGCCTTTGGTCCGCGAGGTTGGGGAGGGGGATTCGGGGGTTCTTGGCATCGGAAATGGGTATAGTCTTTTTGATGGTCCTCGCGTGCCCAGTGGGACACTACGGTCAGAAGCCTGCTGTAAATTGACAAGTAATGCCCAGCGTCGCAGCGCGTGAAATACTCACCGAGGCCGGTGGGCTATAGCCTTTTGTCCGCGGGGGTTGGGGATGGGGGTTCGGGGGCTCTGGTCATGGAGGTGGTACTGAGTCTTTTAGAGGTCCTCGTGTGCCCGGTGGGAGGCTATGGTCAAGCCTGCCTAAAATGGCAAGAAATGCCAGTGGCCAGCGTAGCGTGAAATAGTCGCCGAGGGCGGTGGGCTATATAGCCTGGTCACTTGAGGTTGGGAGGGGGGTTCGGGGGCTCTGGTCATCGGAAATGGGTACAGTCTTTTCGAGGGTCCTCGTGTGACCAGTGGGAGGCTACGGTCAGAAGCCTGCCCTAAAATCGCAAGAAATTCCCAGCCAGACAGCGTGAAATAGTCGCCGAGGCCGGTGGGCTATAGCCTTTGGTCCGCGGGGGTTGGGGAGGGACGTTCGGGGGCTCTGGGCGTCGGAAATGGGTACAGTCTTTTCGAGGGTCCTCGTGTGCCCAGTGGGAGGCTACGGTCAGAAGCCTGCCCTAAAATGGCAAGACATGCCCATGCAGTGGCCAGCGTGAAATAGTCGCCGAGGCAGTGGCTATGTAACTGGTCCATGAGGTTGGGGTGGGGCGTTCGGGGGTTCTTGCCATCGGAAATGGGTACAGTTTTTTTTAGGGTCCTCGTGTGCCCAGTGGGAGGCTACGGTCAGAAGCCTGCCCTAAAATAAGAAATGCAGCATGTAGCGTGAAATAGTCATGGGGCCGGTGGGCTATAGCCTGGTTCATGAGGGTTGGGCGGGGGTGCGGGGGGTCTTGCCATCGGAAATGGGTACAGTCTTTTTGACGGTCCTCGTGTGCCCAGTTGGATGTTACGGTCAGAAGCCGGCCGGAAAATGGCAAGTAATACCCAGCGTCGCAGCGCGTGAAATAGTCACCGAGGCCGGTGGGCTATAGCCTTTGGTCCGCGGGGGTTGGGAAGGGGCGTGCGGGGGCGCAGGTCGGAGAAAATGGGTCCAGCGGTGGCGAGGGTCCTCGTGAGACCAGTGGGAGGCTACGGTCACGGTCCTGCCCTAAAAGGGCAAGAAATGCCTATGACACGGCAGCGTGAAATAGTCAGGCAGTGAGGCTATAGCCTGTGCTGGTCCCATGAGGGTTGGGGTGGGGGGTTCGGAGGTTCTTGCCATCGGAAATGGGTAAAGTATTGTTAAGGGTCCTCGTGTGCCCAGGGGGAGGCTACGGTCAGAAGCCGGCCCGAAAATATCAAGAAATGCCAGGCTGGCGTGAAATAATCGCCGGGCCGGTGGGCTATAATGCTTAGTTCATGAGGGGTTGGGGCGGGGGTTGAGGGTTCTTGCCATGGAAATGGGTACAGTCTTTTGGCGGTCCCTCGTGTGCCAGTTGGATATTACGGTCAAGCCGGCGGAAAATGGCAAATAATACCAAGCGTCATGGGCGTGAAATAATCACCGAGGCGGTGGGCTATGTGCTGGTCCGCGGTGGTTGGGGTGGGGGGTTCGGGGGCTCCGGTCATCGGAAATGGGTACAGTCTTTTCGAGGGTACTCGTGTGCCCAGTGGGAGGCTACGGTCAGAAGTCTGCCCTAAAATGGCAACAAATGCCCACCGGCGCAGTGCATGAAATAGTCGCCGGGGCCGGTGGGCTACAGCCTTTGGTCCGCGGTGGTTGGGGATGGGGGTTCGGGGGCTCTGGGCATCAGAAATGGGTACAGTCTTTTCGAGGGTACTCGTGTGCCCAGTGGGAGGCTACGGTCAGAAGTCTGCCCTAAAATGGCAACAAATGCCCACCGGCGCAGTGCATGAAATAGTCATGGGGCGGTGGGCTCTGACCTTTGTTTCTCGAGGGTTGGGGATGGGGGTTCGGGGGCTCTGGGCATCAGAAATGGGTACAGTCTTTTTGAGGGTCCTCGTGTGCCCAGTGGGAGGCTACGGTCAGAAGCCTGCTATAAAAATGGCAAGAAATGCGGCGCATGAAATAATCATGCCAGGCGGTGGGCAATACCAGTCAGCGAGGGTTGATGAGGGAGTTTGGGCGCTCTGGATGTCAGAAATGGGTACAGTCTTTTCGAGGGTCCTTGTGTACCCGGTGGGAGGCTACGATCAGGAAGCCTGCCCAAAATAACAGAAATGCCAGTGACAGCGCGTGAAATAGTCATGAGGCGGTGGGCTATAGCCTTTGGTCCTTGAGGTTGGGGAGGGATTCGGGGTTCTTGGCATGGAAATGGGTATAGTCTTTTGATGGTCCTCAGCGTGCCCGGTGGGACACTACGGTCGAGCTTGCTGTAAATTGACAAGTAATGCCCAGCGTCATGGCGTGAAATAGTCACAAGGGCCGGTGGGCTATGTGCTGGTCCCATGAGGGGTTGGGGATGGGGGTTGGGGGCTCTGGTCATGGAGTGGTACAGTCTTTTAAAGCGGTCCTCGTGTGCCCGGTGGGAGGCTATGGTCAAGCCTGCCTAAAATGGCAAGAAATGCTTAGCCAGTAGCGTGAAATAGTCATGGGGGCGGTGGGCTATAACTTTGGTCCATGAGGGGTTGGGACCCAGGGGTTAGGGCTCTGGTCATGGAAATGGGTACAGTCTTTCAAGGGTCCTCGTGTGCCCGTGGGAGGCTACGGTCAGGAAGCACTGCCTAAAATCATAAGAAATTCCAAGCGCTTGTGCGTGGAAATGGTCATGCCCGAGGCCGGTGGGCTATAGCCTTTGGTCCGCGGGGGTTCGGGACGGGGGTTCCGGGGCTCTGGTCATCGGAAATGGGTATAGTCTTTTCGAGGGTCCTCGTGTACCCAGTGGGAGGCTACGTCCAGAAGCCTGCCCAAAAATGGCAAGAAATGCCAGTAGCAGGCGTGAAATAATCGCCGAGGCGGTGGGCTATAAGCTGGTCCATGGGGTTGGGGAGGGCGTTCGGGGGCTGGGTGTCGGAAATGGGTACAGTCTTTTCAAGGGTCCTCGTATGCCCAGTGGGAGGCTCTGACCAGCCTGCCCTAAAATGGCAAGAAATGCCCAGCAACGTGAAATAAGTCACGGGCGGTGGGCTATAGCCTTTGGTCCGCGGGTATTGGGAAGGGGGATTCGGGGGTTGTTGGCGTCGGAAATGGGTACAGTCTTTTCGAGGGTCCTCGTGTGACCAGTGGGAGGGTACGGTGAAAGCCTGCCTAAAATGGCAAAATACTGACACTGGCGTGAAATAGTCATGAGGCGGCGGGCTATGTGCCTGGTCCATGAGGGGTTGGGGTGGGGCGTTGAGGGTTCTTGCCATGAAATGGGTACAGTCTTTTGGTCCTCGTGTGCCAGTTGGATATTCACGGTCAGAAGCCGGCCGTAAAATGGCAAGTCATACCAGCGTGCGTGAAATAATCGAGGCGGTGGGCTATAGCCTTTGGTCCATGGTGTTGGGGAGGGGTTGAGTTCTTGCAATCGGAAATGGGTACAGTCTTTTTGACGGTCCTCGTGTACCCAGTTGGATGGTACGGTCAGAAGCCGGCCGTAAAATGCCAAATAATGTACCAGCCAGACAGCGTGAAATAGTCGCCGAGGCGGTGGGCTATAGCCTTTGGTCCTTGGGGTTGGGAAGGGCGTTCGGGGCTCAGGAGTCGGAAATGGTTATAGTCTTTTCGAGGTCCTCGTGTGACCATTGGGAGGCTACGGTCAAGCCTGCCCTAAATGTGAAATGCCATGACACAGTCACGTGAAATAGTCATGGGGCCGGTGCTATAACTGGTCCATGAGGGTTGGGGTGGGGCGTTCGGGGGTTCTTGCCATCGGAAATGGGTACAGTTTTTTTAAGGGTCCTCGTGTGCCCAGTGGGAGGCTACGGTCAGAAGCCTGCCCTAAAATGCCAAGAAATTCCGAGCGTCGCAGCGCGTGAAATAGTCGCCGAGGCCGGTGGGCTATAGCCTTTGGTTCGCGGGGGTTGGGGAGGGGGTTCGGGGGTTCTTGCCATCGGAAATGGGTACAGTCTTTTTGACGGTCCTCGTGTGCCCAGTTGGATGTTACGGTCAGAAGCCGGCCGTAAAATGGCAAGTAATACCCAGCGTCGCAGCGCGTGAAATAGTCACCGAGGCCGGTGGGCTATAGCCTTTGGTCCGCGGTGGTTGGGGAGGGGGGTTCGCGGGCTCTGGTCATCGGAAATGGGTACAGTCTTTTCGAGGGTACTCGTGTGCCCAGTGGGAGGCTACGGTCAGAAGTCTGCCCTAAAATGGTAACAAATGCCCACCGGCGCAGTGCGTGAAATAGTCGCCGAGGCCGGTGGGCTATAGCCTTTGGTCCCATGAGCGTTGGGAGGGGTTCGAGACTCTGGTCATGGAAATGGGTACAGTCTTTACGAGGGTCCTTGTGTGCCCAGTGGGAGGCTACGGTCAGAAGCCTGCCCTAAAATGGCAAGAAATGTCCAGCGGTGCAGCGCGTGAAATAGTCGCTGAGGCCGGTGGCCTAGAGCCTTTTGTCCGCGGGGGTTGGGGAGGGCGTTCGAGGTCTCTGGGCATCGGAAATGGGTACAGTCTTTACGAGGGTCCTCGTGTACCCAGTGGGAGGCTCTGACGAGAAGCCCAAAAATGACAAGAAATGCCAATGGCGCGTGAAATAGTCAGGGCGGTGGGCTATAGCCTGTCATGGGTATTGGGAGGGGTTCAGGGTTGTTGGCATTGGAAATGGAGTGCAGTCTTTTGAAGGTCCTCGTGTGCCCGTGGGAGGCTACGGTCAGAAGCCTGCCTAAAATCATAAGAAATGCCAGTGGCGCAGCGCGTGAAATCGACCCCGAGGCCGGTGGGCTATAGCCTTTGGTCCGCGGGGGTTGGGGAGGGGCGTTCAGGGCTCTGGGCGTCGGAAATGGGTACAGTCTTTTCGAGGGTCCTCGTGTGCCCAGTGGGAGGCTCTGACAGCCTGCCCTAAAATGGCAAGAAATGCCCAGCGGCGCAGCGCGTGAAATAGTCTCCAAGCCCGGTGGGCTATAGCCTTTGGTCCGCGGGGGTTGGGGAGGGGCGTTCGGGGGCTCTGGGCGTCGGATATGGGTACAGTCTTTTCGAGGGTCCTCGTATGCCCAGTGGGAGGCTACTGACGAGCACTGCCCTAAAATATGAGAATTCCAAGCCAGGCGCAGCGCGTGAAATAGTCACCGAGGCGGTGGGCTATAGCCAGTCATGGTATTGGGGGGGGGCTACAGGGGTTGTTGGCATTGGAAATGGGTACAGTCTTTTTGAAGGTCCTCGTGTGACCAGTGGGAGGCTACGGTCAGAAGCCTGCCCTAAAATGGCAAGAAATGCCCAACGTCACAGCGCGTGAAATAGTCGCCGAGGCCGGCGGGCTATAATGCTAGTCCTTGAGGTTGGGGTGGGGCGTTCGGGGTTCTTGCCATCGGAAATGGGTACAGTTTTAAGGGTCCTCGTGTGCCCGGTGGGAGGCTGACGGTCAAGCACTGCCTAAAATGCCAAGAAATTCCAGCGTCACTTGGCGTGAAAAAGTCGCCAGGCAGTGGGCTATCGCCTTTGTTCGGCGGGGGTGGGGGTGGGGGGTTCGGAGGTTCTTGCCATCGGAAATGGGTACAGTCTTTTTGACGGTCCTCGTGTGCCCAGTTGGATGTTACGGTCAGAAGCCGGCCGTAAAATGGCAAGCAATACCAGTCATAGCGTGAAATAGTCACAAGGGCGGTGGGCTATAATGGTCCATGGTGGTTGGGGAGGGGGATTCGGGGGCTCTGGTCATCGGAAATGGGTACAGTCTTTTCGAGGGTACTCGTGTGCCCAGTGGGAGGCTACGGTCAGAAGTCTGCCCTAAAATGGTAACAAATGCCCACCGGCGCAGTGCATGAAATAGTCATGAGGCGGTGGGCTATAGCTTTGGTCATGGCGTTGGGGAGGGGGGTTCGGGGGCTCTGGTCATCGGAAATGGGTACAGTCTTTTCGAGGGTCCTCGTGTGCCCAGCGGGAGGCTACGGTCAGAAGCCTGCCCTAAAATGGCAAGAAATGCCCAGCGGCGCAGCGCGTGAAATAGTCTCCAAGCCCGGTGGGCTATAGCCTTTGGTCCGCGGCGGTTGGGGAGGGGCGTTCGGGGGCTCTGGGCGTCGGAAATGGGTACAGTCTTTTCGAGGGTCCTCGTATGCCCAGTGGGAGGCTACGGCAAGAAGCCTGCCCTAAAATGGCAAGAAATGCCCAGCGGCGCAGCGCGTGAAATTGTCACCGAGGCCGGTGGGCTATAGCCCTTGGTCTGCGGGTATTGGGGAGGGGGTTCGGGGGTTGTTGGCATTGGAAATGGGTACAGTCTTTTTGAAGGTCCTCGTGTGCCCGGTGGGAGGCTACGGTCAGAAGCCTGCCCTAAAATCGCAAGAAATGCCCAGCGGCGCAGCGCGTGAAATAGTCGCCGAGGCCGGTGGGCTATAGCCTTTGGTCCGGGGGGGTTGGGGAGGGGGGTTCGGGGGCTCTGGGCATCGGAAATGGGTACAGTCTTTTCGAGGGTCCTCGTGTGACCAGTGGGAGGCTACGGTCAGAAGCCTGCCCTAAAATCGCAAGAAATACCCAGTGAACAGCGTGAAATAGTCAAGGGCGGTGGGCTATAGCCTTTGGTCCGCGGGCGTTGGGAAGGGGCGTTCGGGGCTCAGGTCGTCGGAAATTGGTACTGAGTCTTTTCTAGGGTCCTCGTGTACCCAGTGGGAGGCTACGGTCAGAATCCTGCCCTAAAATGGCAAAAATACCAGCGCGTAGCGTGAAATAGTCACCGAGGCGGCGGGCTATAATGCTGGTCCATGAGGTTGGGGTGGGGTGGTGCGTTCGGGGGTTCTTGCCATCGGAAATGGGTACAGTCTTTTGTGGTCCTCGTGTGCCCAGTTGGATATTGATCAGCTTGACCATAAAATGGCAAGTAATACCAGTACAGCGTGAAATAGTCGCCGAGGCCGGTGGGCTATAGCCTTTGGTCCGCGGGGGTTGGGGAGGGGGGTTCGGGGGTTCTTGCCATCGGAAATGGGTACAGTCTTTTTGACGGTCCTCGTGTGCCCATTTGGATGTTACGGTCAGAAGCCGGCCTTAAAATGGCAAGTAATACCCAGCGGAGCAGCGCGTGAAATAGTCGCCGAGGCCGGTGGGCTATAGCCTTTGGTCCGCGGGGGTTGATGAGGGGAGTTCGGGGGCTCTGGGCGTCGGAAATGGGTACAGTCTTTTCGAGGGTCCTCATGTGCCCAGTGGGAGGCTACGGTCAGAAGCCTGCCGTAAAATGGCAAGTAATGCCCAGCGTCGCAGCACATGAAATAGTCGCCGAGGCCGGTGGGCTATAGCCTTTAGTCCATGTGGGTGAGGGAGTTCGGGGCTCAGGCGTGGGAAATGGGTACAGTCTTTTCGAGGGTCCTCATGTGCCCGTGGGAGGCTACTGTCAGAAGCCTGCCCTAAAATGGCAAAATGCCAGTGAGCAGCGTGAAATAGTCGCCAGGCGGTGGGCTATAAGCCTTTGGTTTGCGGGGTTGGGAGGGGCGTTCGGGGCTCTGGGCGTCGGAAATGGGTCAGTCATTTAAATTACTCGTGTGCCCGGTGGGAGGCTAGGGTCAGGCACATACTAAAATGGAAATCCCAGTGAGGCAGCGTGAAATAGTGCAGGCGGTGGGCTATAAGCCTTTAGTCCATGAGGGGTTGGGGAGGGTTCGGGGCTCTTGGCATGGGAAATCGGTACAGTCTTTTCGAGGTCCTCCGTGTGCCCGTGGGAGGCTACGGTCAGAAGCACTGCGTAAAACAAGAAATGCCAGAGCAGCAGCGTGTAATAGTCAAGGCGGTGGGCTATAGCCTTTATTCATGAGGTTGATGAGGGAGGTTCGGGGCTCAGGCGTCGGAAATGGGTACAGTCTTTTTGAGGGTCCTCGTGTGCCAGTGGGAGGCTACGGTCAGAAACACTGCGCTAAAATGGCAAGAAATGCCATGGCGCATGTAGCGTGAAATATTCCATGAGCGTTGGGCTATAGCCTAGTCCTCGGGGGTTGGGAAGGGGTTCGGGGCTCGTGGCGCCGGAAATGGGTGGGAGTCTTTCGAGGGTCTCGTGTGATGGGAGGCTACGGTCTGAAACACATGCTAAAATGGCAAGAAATGCCCAGCGTAGCGTGAAATAGTCATGAGGCGGTGGGCTATAGAATTTGGTCCGCGGGGGTTGGGGTTGGGGGTTCGGGGGCTCTGGGCATCGGAAATGGGTACAGTCTTTTCGAGGGTCCTCGTGTACCCAGTGGGAGGCTAGGGTCAGAGGCCTGTCCTAAAATGGCAAGAAATCCCCGGCGGCGCAGCGCGTGAAATAGTGCCTGAGGCCGGTGGGCCATAGCCTTTAGTCCGCGGGGGTTGGGGAGGGGGGTTCGGGGGCTCTGGGCGTCGGAAATGGGTACAGTCTTTTCGAGGGTCCTCCAGTGCCCAGTGGGAGGCTACGGTCAGAAGCATGCCGTAAAAAGGCATGAAATGCCCAGCGGGGCAGCGCGTGTAATAGTCACCGAGGCCGATGGGCTATAGCCTTTATTCCGCGGGGTTTGATGAGGGAGGTTCGGGGGCTCTGGGCGTCGGAAATGGGTACAGTCTTTTCGAGGGTCCTCCAGTGCCCAGTGGGAGGCTACGGTCAGAGCACTGCGTAAAAGGCAAGAAATGCCAGTGAGCAGCGCGTGTAATAGTCGCGGGCGGTGGGCTATAGCCTTTATTCATGAGGTTGATGAGGGAGGTTGGGGCTCTGGGCGTGGAAATGGGTACAGTCTTTTAGGGTCCTCGTGTGCCCGATGGGAGGCAACGTTCAAAAACCTGCGCTAAAATTGCAAGAAATGCCATGGCTTGTAGCGTGAAATAATCATGAGGCAGTGGGCTTTAAATTTAGTCATGAGGTTGGGTTTGGGGGTTCGGGGGCTCTGGGCATGAAATGGGTAGAAGTCTTTTCTAGGGTCCTCGTGTGTCCAGTGGGAGGCTACGGTCAGAAGCCTGCTGTAAAATAGCAAGTAATGTCCAGCTTCGTAGCGCGTGAAATAGTCGCCGAGGCCGGTGGGCTATAGCCTTTGGTCCGCGGGGGTTGGGGAGGGTGGTTCGGGGGGTCTGGTCGTCTGAAATGGGTTCGGTCTTTTCGAGGGTCCTCGTGTGCCCAGTGGGAGGCTACGGTCAGAAACCTGCGCTAAAATGGCAGGAAATGCCCAGCAGTAGCAGCGTGAAATCATGGGGCGGTGGGCTATAGAATTAGTCATGAGGGTTGGGGTTGGGGTTCGGGGGCTCAGGCGTCGAAATGGGTACAGTCTTTTCAAGGGTCCTCTCGTGTACCCGGTCGAGGCTCTGATCGAGCTTGCTCTAAGTGGCAAGAAATGCCAGCCAGTGATTGTGAAATAATCGCCGGCGCCGGTGGGCTATAGTGTCTGTTACACGGGGGTTCGGGAGGGGGGTTTGGGGACTCTGGCCATCGGAAATGGGTCTAGTCTTTTTGAATAGCATCGCGTTCTCAGTGGGACCTCAGTGCAGGGCACCAAAGGCAAGAAATGCCTAGCGCGTGAAATAGTCTGCTATAGCCTTTATTCCTTGAGGGTTGATGAGGGAGGTTCGGGGCTCTGGGCATGGAAATGGGTGGGGAGTCTTTCGAGGGTCCTCGTGTGTGATGGGAGGCTCTGATCGAGGCTTGCCGTAAAATGGCAAGTAATGCCAGCGTCATAGCGCATGAAATAGTCACAAGGGCGGTGGGCTATAATAACTGGTCCATGAGGTTGGGGAGGGTGGTTGAGGGCTCAGTCGTGGAAATGGGTTCAGTATTTTTGGTCCTCGGGTGCCAGTGGGGAGGCTCTGGTCAGAAACCTGCGCTAAAATGGCAAGAAATGCCATGTGGCAGCGTGAAATATTCAGGCGTTGGGCTATAGCCTTTGGTCCTTGAGGGTTGGGGGGTTGGGGCTCTGGGCATGGGTACCTCTTTCAAGGGTCCTCGTCGCCCGGTGGGAGGCTACGGTCAGAGCTTGCCGTAAAATGGCAAGTAATGCCAGTCGCACATGAAATAGTCGTAGGCGGTGGGCTATAGCTTTAGTCATGATGGTTGATGAGGGAGTTCGGGGCTCTGGGCGTCGGAAATGGGTACAGTCTTTTTGAGGGTCCTCATGTGACCGATGGGAGGCTACGATCGAGCCTGCCTAAAATGGCAAGAAATGCCAATGGCGTAGCGTGAAATAATCATGAGGCAGTGGGCTATAGCCTTTGGTTCGCGGGGGTTGGGAGGGCGTTGGGGCTCAGGCGTCGGAAATGGGTACAGTCTTTTCAGGGTACTCGGGAGCCCAGTGGGAGGCTAAATTGAGGCACACTAAATGGAAAAAAAATCCCAGCCTTGTGCGTGAAATGTCACAGGCAGTGGGCTATAGCCTTTGGTTCGTGAGGGGTTGGGGAGGGCGTTAGGGGCTCGGGTGTGAAATGGGTACAAACTTTTGAGGTCCTCGTGTGATGGGAGAGCTAGGGTCAAGCCTGTCCTAAAATGGCAAGAAATCCCAAGCGGGGCAGCGCGTGAAATAGTGCCCGAGGCCGGTGGGCTATAGCCTTTCGTCCGCGGGGGTTGGGGAGGGGGGTTCGGGGGCTCTTGGCATCGGAAATGGGTACAGTCTTTTCGAGGGTCCTCCAGTGATGGGAGGCTCTGGTGAGCACTGCCGTAAATAAACAAGAAATGCCAGTGAGACAGCGCGTGTAATAGTCGCCGAGGCCGGTGGGCTATAGCCTTTGGTCCGCGGGGGTTGGGGAGGGGGGTTCGGGGGCTCGTGGCATCGGAAATGGGTAGAGTCTTTTCGAGGGTCCTCGTGTGCCCAGTGGGAGGCTACGCTCAGAAGCCTGCCGTAAAATGTGTAATGCCAGTCGTGATACATGAAATAATCGCAAGGGCGGTGGGCTATAGTGCCTTTAGTCCTTGATTGGTTGATGAGGGGCGGTTGAGGCTCAGTGCGTGGAAATGGGTTCAGTATTTTCGAGGGTCCTCGTGTGATGGGTGGCTGGTCAAGCCAGCCTAAAATGTGAAATGCCTTGTAATGTGCGTGAAATAGTCAGAGCCGGTGGGCTATAAATTTGGTCCTTGAGGGTTGGGGTTGGGGGTGCGGGGGCTCTGGGCGTCGGAAATGGGTACAGTCTTTTCAAGGGTCCTCGTGTACCAGTCTGAGGCTCTGGTCGAGGCTTGCTCTAAATTGGCAAGAAATGCCAGTGGCCTTGATTAATGAAATAATCAGCCGAGCCGGTGGGCTATAGTGTCTGTTACAGGGGTTCGGGAGGGTTTGGGGACTCAGCCATGGAAATGGGTCTAGTCTTTTGAATAGCAGCGTGCTCAGTGGGAGCCTACGGTCAGGCCTACCTAAAGGCAAGAAATGCCTGGTCATGGGGCAGTGGGCTATAAGCTTTGGTTGTGAGGGTTGGGGAGGCGTTGGGGACTCAGGCGTCGGAAATGGGTCTGAGTCTTTTCAAGGGTACTCGTGTACCCAGGTGGGAGGCTAGATTCAGAGGCCTGTCCTAAAATGAGAAATCCCAGTAGCGTGCGTCAAGCAGTGCAGGCAGGTGGGCTATAGCTTTAATCCATGAGGTTGGGGAGGGGGATTCGGGGCTCTGGGCATCGAAAATGGGTACAGTCTTTTCAAGGGTCCTCGTGTTCCCAGTGGGAGGCTACGGTCGGAAGCCTGCCGTAAAATGGCAAGTAATGCCCGGTCATGGCGCATGAAATAGTCATGGGCGGTGGGCTATAGCCTAGTCACGGTGGTTGATGAGGGGTTCGGGGCTCAGGCGTCGGAAATGGGTACAGTCTTTTCGAGGGTCCTCGTGTGCAGTGGGAGGCCTGATCGAAGCCTAAAATGGCAAGAAATCTGAGGCGTGCGCGTGAAATAGTCATAGGGCGGTGGGCTATAGCCTATGGTCATGCGGGGGTTGGGTAGGGGGTTGGGGTTACGGCCGCCGGAAATGGGTGCAGTCTTTTGAGGTCTCGTGTGCCCAGTGGGATGCTACAGTCGAAGCACACAAATGGCAAGAAAATACCCAGCGGCGCAGCGCGTGAAATAGTCGCCGAGGCCAGTGGGCTATAGCTTTTAGTCCGCGGAGGTTGGGGAGGGTGGTTCGGGGGATATGGGCGTCGGAAATGGGTACAGTCTTTTCGAGGGTCTTCGTGTGCCCAGTGGGAGGCTACGGTCAGAATCCTGCCCTAAAATGGCAAGCAAGCCCGTGCTTCGCATCGCGTGAAATAGTCACCGAGGCCGGTGGGCTATAGCCTTTGGTCCGAGGGGCTTGATGAGGGGGGTTCGGGGGCTCTTGGCATCGGAAATGGGTACAGTCTTTTCGAGGGTCCTCGTGTACCCAGTTGGAGGCTAGGGTCAGAGGCCTGAAAAACAAGAAATCCCAGCAGCATAGCAGGTGAAATAGTGGCCGAGGCAGGTGGGCTATATTTGTCCATGAGGGGTTGGGTAGAGGGTTACGGCCATGAGAAATGGGTCTGATCTTTTGAGGGTCCTCGTGTGATGGGAGGCTCGCTCAGAAGCTGACTAAAATGGCAAGAAATACCAGTAGCAGCCGTGAAATAATCGCCAAGGCGGTGGGCTATAGCCTATGGTCATGAGGTTGGAGTAGGTTCGGGGTTCGGCCATGGAATGGGGTACAGTCTTTTCGAGAGTCCTCGTGTGCCCGATGGGATGCTACGGTCAAGCCTGCCACTAAAATGGCAAAATACCAATGGCCTTGTGCGTGAAATAATGGCCGGTGGGCTATAGCTTTTAGTCCATGAGGTTGGGAGGGTGGTTCGAGAGTTTGGGCGTCGGAAATGGGTGATCTTTTCGGTCTTCGTGTGATGGGAGGCTACGGTCAGAATCACGCCTAAAATGGCAAGAAATGCCCAGCCAGCGTGAAATAATCACAGGGCGGTGGGCTATAGCCTTGGTCATGGGGGCTTGATGAGGGTTCGAGGGCTCTTGGCATGGAAATGGGTACAGATCTTTTCGAGGTCCTCGTGTACCCAGTTGGAGGCTAGGGTCAGCTTGCCCAAAAACAAGAAATCCCAATGACACAGTAGCGTCAAATAGTGGCCGAGGCCGGTGGGCTATAGCCTTTGGTCCTTGAGGGTTGGGTGGGAGTTACAGCCATGGGAAATCTGAGTCTTTTGAGGGTCCTCGTGTGCCCAGGTGGGAGGCTCAGGCTTGACCTAAAATGGCAATAAATACCAGTAGCAGTCGTGAAATAATCATGAGGCAGTGGGCTATAGCATTGTCATGAGGTTGGGAGGGTGGTTCGGGGATCTCGGCGTCGAAATGGGTAAAGTCTTTTCGAGGGTCTCGTGTGATGGGAGGCTACGGTCAGGCACTGCGTAAAATGGCAAGAATACCAGTGTTGCGCGTGAAATAATCATGCAGGACCGGTGGCCTATGTGCTAGTCATGCGGGGGTTGATGAGGGGGGCTCGGGGGTTCTGGGCGCCAGAAATGGGTACAGTCTTTTCGAGGGTCCTCGTGTACCCAGTGGGAGGCTACGTCGAAGCACCTGCCACAAATGGCAAGAAATCCCAAGTGTGCGTGAAATAAGTAGGCCGGTGGGCTATAAGCGTTTGGTCCTTGGGGTTGTGGAGGGGCGTTCGGGGTTGAGGGTGAAATGGAGTGCAGTGGGAGGCTAGGGTGAGGCCTGCCCAAAATGGCAAGAAATCCCAGCAGTGCACTGAAATAATGGTAGGGTGGGCTATAAGCCTTTGGTCATGAGGGTTGGGTAGGGGGTTCGCCATGGAAATGAGTCTGATCTTTTGAGGTGCTCGTGTGCTTGTGGGAGGCTAGGGTCGAGGCCTGCCCAAAAATGGCAAGAAATCCCAGTGACACAGTGCACGAAATAATGGAGGCCGGTGGGCTATAGCCTTTGGTCATGAGGGGTTGGGTGAGTTCTGGCCATGAAATGGGTCTGATCTTCGAGGGTCCTCGTGTGATGGGAGGCTACAGCTCGAGAAAATGGCAAGAAATGCCAGTGTGATTCACGAAATAGTCGTCGAGGCGGTGGGCTATAAGCGTCTGTTCCACGGGGTTCGGGAGGGGTTTGGGACTCTACCATCGGAAATGGGTATAGTCTTTTGAATAACCTCGCGTGCTCGGTGGGAGCCTCTGATCGAGGCACTGATCTAAAAGGCAAGAAATGTCCCGCAGTGGCGAAAAGTCTCAAGGCCAGTGGGCTATAGCCTATGGTCATGGGTGTTGAGTAGGGGTTGGGGCTCTGGGCGTGGGAAATGATCTGATCTTCTGAGGTCCTCGTGTGCCCAGGTGGGAGGCTCGGTGAACAGCCCTAAAATGGCAAGAAATGCCAGTGTGGCGTGTGAAATAGTCGGGGCGGTGGGCTATAACTGGTCCCATGAGGTTGGGCAAGGGGTTCGGGGCTCACAGTCGTCGGAAATGGGTGCAGTCTTTTGAGGTCTCGTGTGCCCTTGATGGGAGGCTATGGTCAAAGCCTTAAAATGGCAAGAAATGCCAGTGGCGTGTGAAATAGTCATGGGGGCAGTGGGCTATAGCCTTTGGTCCATGAGGGTTGGGTAGGGGTTCGGGGCTCAGTGGGTCGGAAATGGGTACAGTCTTTTCAGGGTCCTCGGGGCGGTGGGCTATAGCGTCTGTTCCAGGGGTTGGGAGGGGGTTTAGGGACTACGCCCGGAAATGGGTCTAGTCTTTTGAATATAGCCTCGTGTGCTCGGTGGGAGCCCTACGGTGAGGCCTGACCTAAAATGGCAAGAAATGTCAGCGCAGTGAAAAGTCTGAGCCGGTGGGCTATAGCCTATGGTCCTTGAGGGTTGGGTAGGGGTTCGGAGGTTGATGAGGGGTTCGGGGTTACAGGCATGAAATGGGTGAGTCTTTTGAGGTTCCTCGTGTGCCCGATGGGTGGCAAGAAATGCCAGTGCAGAAATAATCGCAGGGGCGGTGGGCTATAACCACATTCCACGGGGTTGGGAGGGTTTGGGGACTCTGGCCAGAAATGGGTCTAGTCTTTTGAGTGGCCTCGCGTGCTCGGTGGGAGCCTGATTGAGGCACCTAAAAAGGCAAGAAATGTCCTGGCCGTGAAATAGTCTCAGGCGGTGGGCTATAAGCCTAGTCCAGGGGTTGTTGAGGGGGGTTCAGGGGCTCTGGGCGGCAGAAATGGTTACAGCCTTTTCGAGGGTCCTCGCGTGCCCAGTGGGAGGCTACGGTCAGGCACAATGCAAGAAATGCCAGCGTCGCGTGAAATAATCATGGGGCGGTGGGCTATAACCTGGTCAGCGGGGTTAGGCGGGAGGGTTCAGGGGCTTTGTCCATGAAATGGGTGCCGTCTTTTGAGGGTCGTCGTGTGCCCAATGGGAGGCTCGATCAAGCATGCCCTAAAATGGCAAGAAATACCATGGACACGTGAAATAGTCATGAGGCCGGTTGGCTATAGCCTTTGGTCCAGGGTTGGGGCGGGGTTCGGGGGATCTGGGCATCGAAAATGGGTGCAGTCTTTTGAGGGGACTCGTGTGCCCGATGGGAGCTCTGATTGAAGCACACCATAAAATGAAATACCCGTCGCGTGCGTGAAATAGTCATGAGGCCGATGGGCTATAGCATTTGGTCATGAGGGTTGGGTAGGGGGTTCAGGGGCTCATCCATGGAAATGGTCTGACCGAGGGTCCTCGTTTGCCCGGTGGGAGGCTCTGATCAGGCCTGCCCTAAAATGGCAAGAAATACCAGCGCAGCACGTGAAATAGTCATGAGCGGTGGGCTATAGCCTTTGGTCATGAGGGTTAGGGTGAGGATCGTGGGCTCTGGGCGTGGAAATGATTCTGATCTTTTGAGGGTCCTCATGTGCCAGATGGGAGGCTCTGAGGTCAGTAAAATGAAGTAATGCCAGTGTGGCGTAAAATATTAGGGCGGTGGGCTATAGCCTATACATGGGGTTGATTAGGGGGTTCGGGGTTGGGCGTCGGAAATGGGTACAGTCTTTCGAGGTTCCTCGTGTGCCGATGGGTACCAAATGTGCCAGTTACTGCATAGTCTTTTTGAGTGGTCTCGCGTGCTCGGTGGGAGCCTCTGGATGAGGCCTGCCTAAAGACAAGAAATGTCCCTGACAGCCTTGCGAAATAGTCTCCAGGCCAGTGGGCCATGCTTTAGTCCGGGGTTGGGTAGGGAGTTCACAGACTCTGGGTGTCGAGAAATAGGTCTGAGTCTTTTGGAGGGTGCTCATGTACCCGGTGGGAGGCTCTGAGTCTGAGCACTTGCCCAGTAAAATGACAAGTAATGCCAGTAGCGTGAAATAATCATGAGGCGGTGGGCTATAGCCTTTGGTCGTGGGGTTGATTGGGGGTTCGGGGGTTACGGGCGTCGAAATGGAGTACAGTCTTTTCGAGGTTCCTCGTGTACTTGATGGGTAGCAAGAAATGCCAATGACGGCTGTGCACGAAATAGTCGTCGGGGCCAGTGGGCTATAAACCCATTCAGCGGGGTTGGGAGGGGTTTGGGGACTCAGCCATGAGAAATGGGTCTAGTCTTTTGAGTGGTCTCGTGCTCGTGGGAGCCCTACGGACTGAGGCCTACTAAAGACAAGAAATGTCCTGACAGCCTTGTGTGAAATAGTCTCAGGGCCGGTGGGCCATAGCCTTTGGTCCCGGGGGTGGGGTAGGAGGTTCAGGGGCTCTGGGTGGCGGAAATGGGTACAGTCTGTTGGAGGGTGCTCATGTGCCAGTGGGGCTCTGATTGACCTACTTAAAATGGCAAAGAAATGCCTTGTGCAGTAGCGTGAAAAAGTCGTCGAGGCCGGTGGGCTATAGCCTTTGGTCTGCGAGGGTTGGTGAGGGGGGTTCGGGGGTCAGGGTGTCGCAAATGGGTACAGTCTTTTTGAGGGTCCTCGTGTGCCCGATTGGGAGGCTCTGATGCTGAAGCCTGCCGTAAAATGACAAGTAATGCCAATGGTAGCGTGAAATAATCATGAGGCGGTGGGCTATAGCCTTTGGTCCATGATTGGTTGGGGAGGCGTTCAGGGCTCTGGGCATGAAATGGGTACAGTCTTTTCGAGGGTCCTAGTGTTCCCGATGCTGAGGCTCTGATCAGAGGGCTTCCCTAAAGGGCAAGAAATGCCCAGTGATGCGTGGGAATATAGTCGTCGGCGGTGGGCTATGCTGGTCAGGGGGGTTGGGAGGCGGTTACAGGGGCTCAGGCGTCGGAAAAAGTCAGATCTTTCGAGGTCTCGTGTGCCCAGGTGGGAGGCTATGGTGAAGCCTGCCTAAAATGGCGAAATGCCCTTGTGGTCACGTGAAATAGTCGCCGAGGCGGTGGGCTATGGCCTTTGGTCATGAGGGTTGGGGAGGTGGTTTGGGGCCTCAGTCGTGGAAATGGAGTACAGTCTTTTGAGGTCCTCGTGTGCCCAGTGGGAGGCTGCTGATCACAGACCTGCCAAAAATTGCAAGAAATGCCAGTGGCGCTGCCCGTGAAATAGTCACAAGGCGGTGGGCTGTAGTCATGAGGATTGGGGATGGTGTTTGGGGACTCTGGTGCGTCGGAAATGGGTCTGATCTTTCGAGGGTCTCGTGTGCCCGATGAGGGGCTCTGATCGAGCACGCCTAAAATGGCAAGAAATGCCAGTGGCCACGTGAAATGGTCATGAGGCGGTCGGCTATAGCCTTTGGTCCATGAGGTTGGGAGGAAGTTACAGGGCTCTCGGCGTCGGAATGGGTACAGTCTTTTCGAGGGTCCTCGTGTGCCCGGTGGAAGGCTACTGGTCAGGCCTGCCTAAAATGGCAAGAAATGCCATGGCCAGCGTGAAATAGTCACATGAGGCGGTGGGCTATAGCCTTTGGTCAGTGGGGTTGGGGAGGTGTTTGGGGGCTCGGCCGTCGGAAATGGGTCTGATCCTTTCGAGGGTCTTGATGTGCCCAGGTGGGAGGCTACAGGTCAGAGTCACCTAAAATGGCAGGAAATGCCAGTGGCAGCGTGAAATAATCGCCGAGGCAGTGGGCTATAGCCTTTGGTCCATGGGGGGGAGGCGTTGAGGGGCTCAGGAGTCGAAATGGTACAGTCTTTTGAGGTCCTCGTTTGCCCAATGGGAGGCTTCTGATCAAGCCTGCCCAAAATGGCACGAAATGCCAATGGCCTTGTGCGTGAAATAATCAAAGCGGTGGGCTACTGTGCCTTTGGTCAGTGAGGGGTTGGGGAGGTGTTTGAGGGACTCGGCCGTCGGGAATGGTCTGAGTCTTTCGAGGGTCCTCGTGTGCTTGATGGGAGGCTACGGTGGAGGCACATGCCTAAAATGGTAGAAATTCCAGTAGCGCAGCGCGTGGAAATAGTCATAGGGCCGGTGGGGTATAATGCTTTGGTCATGAGGGTTGGGGAGGATGTTTGAGGGCTCAGTGGTCGGGAAATGGTACAAGCCTTCGAGGGTCCTCGTGTGCCCAGTGGGAGGCTCTGATCAGGCTTGCCCTAAAATAACAGAAATGTCAGCGCAGCGCGTGAAATAATCGAGGCCGGTGGGCTATAGCCTTTGGTTCATGAGGTTGGGGTCTGCAGCGTTCGGAGGTTCTGGGCGTCGGAAATGGGTCTGAGTCTTTTGAGGGTTCTCGTGTGCCCGATGGGAGGCTCTGTCGAGGGCTACCTAAAATGGCAAGAAATGCCAGTGGCTTAGCGTGAAATAATGCCGAGGCCGGTGGGCTATAGCCTTTGGTCGGTGGGGGTGGGGGTGGGGCTTTGGGGGGCTCTGGGCGTCGGAAATGGGTCAAGTCATTTGAGGGTCTCGTGTGCCCGATGGGAAGCTCTGATCCAAGCCTGCCCTAAAATGGCAAAGACATGCCAGCCATGGCGCATCGCGTGAAATAGTCAGAGGCAGGTGGGCTATACTGGTCATGGGGGTTGGGAGGGATTTGAGGAGCTCTGGTGCGTGGAAATGGGTACAGTCTTTTCGAGGTTCCTCGTGTGCCCAATGGGAGGCTACGGTCAGGAGGCACTGCCCTAAAATAACAGGAAATGCCACAGTACAAGCGCGTGAAATGGTCACGAGGCGGTGGGCTATACTCTTTGGTCATGAGGTTGGGAGGAAGTTACAGGGGCTTTGGGCGTGAAATGGTTCACAGTCTTCTCGAGGGTCCTCGTGTGTGATGAGCTACGGTCGAGCACACCCAAATAAAAAATGCCAGCGTGAAATTGTCAGCGGTGGGCTATAGCCTTTGGTCCCAGCAGGAGTTAGGGAGGGGCGTTAAGGGTTACAGGCGTCGGAAATGGGTAGTGATCTTTTTTGAGGTTCCTCGTGTGCCCAATGGGAGGCTACGGTCAGGCACTGCCTAAAATGGCGAGACATGCCAGCGCGTGAAATAGTCACGAGGCAGTGGGGTATACTCCTTGGTCCCTTGAGGTTGGGAGGAAGTTCTGGGGCTTTGGTTGTCGAAATGGTTCTGAGTCTTCTCGAGGTCCTCGTGTACCCAGTGGGAGGCTACAGTCGAAGCACCTTGTAAATGGCAAGAAATGCCAGCATAGCGTGAAATAGTCATGAGGCGGTGGGCTATATAGCCTTTGGTCCATGAGGTTGGGAGGGGCGTTACAGGGTTGGAGATCAGAAATGAGTACAGTCTTTTGAGGGTCCTCGTGTGCCCGGTGGGAGGCTACGGTCAGAAGCTTGCCCTAAAATGGCAAGAAATGTCAGTAGCGCGTGAAATAATCAGAGGCGGTGGGCTATAGCCTTTGGTTCATGAGGTTGGGAGGCGTTCGGGGGTTACAGGCGTCGGAAATGGATACAGTCTTTTTGAGGTTCGTGTGCTTGATGGGAGGCTACGGTCAGAGGGCTACCTAAAATGGCAAGATGCCAGTGGCCGTGATGAAATAATGTGAGCGGTGGGCTACTCTCTTTGGTCGTGAGGGGTTGGGAGGGATGTTGTTCGGGGCTCTGGGCGTGGGAAATGGGTCTGATCATTTCGAGGGTCCTCGTGTGCCCAGTGGAAAGCTACGGTCAGAAGCCTGCCCTAAAATGGCAAGACATGCCCAGCGGCGCATCGCGTGAAATAGTCGCCGAGGCCGGTGGGCTATAGCCTTTGGTCCGGGGGGGTTGGGGAGGGGGTTTCGGGGGCTCTGGTCGTCGGAAATGGGTACAGTCTTTTCGAGGTTCCTCGTGTGCCCAATGGGAGGCTACGGTCAGAAGCCTGCCCTAAAATGGCAAGACATGCCCAGCGGCGCATCGCGTGAAATTGTCGCCGAGGCCTGTGGGCTATAGCCTTTGGTCTGTGGGGGTTGGGGAGGGAAGTTCTGGGGCTCTGGGCCTCAGAAATGGGTACAGTCTTTTCGAGGGTCCTCGTGTTCCCAGTGGGAGGCCACGGTCAGAGGCCTGCCCTAAAATGGCAAGAAATGCCCAGCGGCGCAGCGCGTGAAATAATCCACAGGCAGTGGGCTATATGCTGGTCCATGAGGGGTTGGGAGGTGTTTGGGCCTTTGGTCGGAAATGGAGTGCAGTCTTTTCGAGGTCTCGTGTACTTGATGGGTGGGAAGCCTGCCCTAAAATGGCATGAAATGTCCAGCCAGGCGCAGTGAAATAGTCACCCGAGGCCGGTGGGCTATGCTGGTCAGCGGGGGTTGGGAGGCGGCGTTAAGGGGCTCTGGGCGTGAAAATGGGTACAGTCTTTTGAGGGTCCTCGTGTGCCCGGTGGGAGGCTCTGGTCAGAGGCCTGCCTAAAATGGCAAGAAATGTGGCCAGCGTGAATTAGTCACCGAGGCCGGTGGGCTATAGCCTTTGGTCGGCGGGCGTTGGGGAGGGGCGTTCCGGGGCTCTGGCCGTCGGAAATGGGCACAGTCTTTTCGAGGGTCCTCGTGTGCCCAGTGGGAAGCTACGGTCAGGGGCCTGCCCTAAAATGGCAAAAAGCATGTGGCGCAGCGCGTGAAATAGTCACCGAGGCGGTGGGCTATAGTGCTGGTCATGAGGTTGGGGAGGATGTTTGAGGCTCGTGGAAATTGGTACAGCCTTTCGAGGGTCCTCGTGTGCCTAGTGGGAGGCTACGGTCAGAATCCTGCCCTAAAATGGCAAGAAATGCCCAGCTGCGCGGCGCGTGAAATAGTCCGAGGCGGTGGGCTATAATAACTGGTTTCGAGGGTTGGGAGGCGGCGTTGGGGGTTGGGCGTCGGAAATGGGTACAGTCTTTTGAGGTTCTCGTGGGTGGGAGGCTACGGTCAGAGGGCTACTAAAATGACAAGAAATGCCAGCGCAGCGCGTGAAATAATGTAGAGGCGGTGGGCTATAGCTGCTGGTGTGAGGGTTGGGGAGGGTCGTTCGGGGCTCTGGCGGAAATGGGTACAGTCATTTCGTGGGTCCTTGTGTGCCCGATGGGAAGCTTCTGATCAAGCACACTAAAATGGCAAGACATGCCAGCAGCCGCGTGGCTTGAGGCAGTGGGATATGTGCTTTGGTCCCATGAGGGTTGGGGAGGGGTTTGGGGTTCTGGTCGTGGAAATGGGTACAGTCTTTTAGATGTTCCTCGTGTGCCCAATGGGAGGCTCTGATCAAGCCTGCCTAAAATAGCAAGACATGCCATGGCGCAGCGTGAAATTGTCGAGGCTGTGGGCTATAGCCTTTAGTCTGCGGGGGTTGGGAGGTAGTTAAGGGCTCTGGGCATGAAATGGGTACAGTCTTTTCGAGGTCTCGTGTTCCCGAGTGGGAGGCCACGGTCAGAGCCTGCCCAAAATGGCAAAAATGCCAATGACGCCAGTGAAATAATGAGGCGGTGGGCTTTACCAGTCCTTGAGGGGTTGGGGAGTGGCGTTCGGGGGTTACAGGCGTCGGAAATGGGTGCAGTCTTTTCAAGGTCCTCGTCACTTGATGGGAGGCTACGGTCAGAGGCACATGCCCTAAAATGGCACGAAATGCCAGTAGCGCTTGAAATAAGTCATGAGGCGGTGGGCTATAATGCTGGTCATGAGGAGTTGGGAGGCGTTTGGGGGCTCAGGAGTGGAAATGGGTACAGTCGTTTGAGGTCCTCGTGTGCCCAGTGGGAAGCCTCTGGTCAGAGGCCTGCCTAAAATGGCAAAAGCCAGTGGCGCGCGTGAAATAGTCACGAGGCGGTGGGCTATAATAGCCTTTGGTCCATGGGGTTGGGAGGATATTTGGGGGCTCTGGTGAGTGTGGTACAGCCTTTTGAGGTCCACGTGTGCCCTTGATGGGAGGCTACGATCAGAAGCCTGCCCTAAAATGGCAAGAAATGTCCAATGAGCGCATGGCGCGTGAAATAATCAGCCGAGGCGGTGGGCTATGTGCTTTAGTTGTGAGGGGTTGGGGCGGCGTTCGGGGGTTACAGGCGTCGGAAATGGGTACAGTCTTTTGAAGGTTCGTGTGCCCAGGTGGGAGGCTACGGTCAGAGGCTACCTAAAATGACAAAAAGAAATGCCAGTGGCCGTGAAATAGTAGCCGAGGCCGGTGGGCTATAGCCTTTGGTCGGCGGGGGTTGGGGAGCGGCGTTCAGGGGCTCTGGGCGTCGGAAATGGGTACAGTCATTTCGAGAGTCCTCGTGTGCCCAGTGGGAAGCTACGGTCAGAAGCCCGCCCTAAAATGGCAAGACATGCCCAGCGGCGCATCGCGTGAAATAGTCGCCGAGGCCGGTGGGCTATAGCCTTTGGTCCGCGGGGGTTGGGGAGGGGGTTTCGGGGGCTCTGGGTTGGGTGGTACAGTCTTTTGAGGTTCCTCGTGTGCCCAATGGGAGGCTCTGGTCAAGCCTGCCTAAAATGTAGACATACAGTGGCGCATCGCGTGAAAATTGTCATGAGGCACATGGGCTATAGCCTTTGGTCTCTGGGGGTTGGGGAGGGAAGTTACAGGGGCTCTGGGCATGAAATGGAGTCTGATCTTTTCGAGGGTCTCGTGTTCCCAGTGGGAGGCCATGGTCAAGGCCTGCCCTAAAATGGCAAAAATGCCAGTAGCGTGAAATAATCGCCGAGGCGGTGGGCTATAGCCTGGTCATGAGGGTTGAGGCAGCGTTGAGCTCTGGGTGTCCGATATGGGTACAGTCCTTTTGATGGTCCTCGTGTGCCCAGTGGGAGGCTACGGTCAGAGGCCTGCCCTAAAATGGCAAGAAATGCCCAGCCGGGGCGTGAATTAGTCACAGGCGGTGGGCTATGTGCTGGTGGGGCGTTGGGGAGGCGTTCAGGGCTCTGGCCGTCGGAAATAAACAGTCTTTTCGAGGGTCTCGTGTGCCCAGTTGGAAGCTACGGTCAGAGCCTGCCTAAAATGGCAAGAAAGCATGGCAGCGCGTGAAATAGTCAAGGCCGGTGGGCTATGTCTGGTCCGGGGGGGTTGGGGTGGGGTTTGGGGGGGCTCTGGTCGTCGGAAATATGTACAGTCTTTTCGAGGGTCCTCGTGTGCCCAGTGGGAGGTTACGGTCAGAGGCCTGCCCTAAAATGGCAAGAAATACCCAGCGGCGCAGTGCATAAACTAGTCACGAGGCCGGTGGGCTATAGCCTTTGGTCCGCGGGGGTTGGGGAGCGGCGTTCGGGGGCTCTGGGCGTCGGAAATGGGTACAGTCCTTTTGAGGGTCCTCGTGTGCCCAGTGGGAGGCTACAGTCAGAGGCCTGCCCTAAAATGGCAAGAAATGCCAATGCCGCGTGAAATAGTCAAGGGCGGTGGGCTATGTACTGGTTGGCGGGGGTTGGGAGGCGTTCGGGGCTCACAGGCGTGGGAAATGGGAACCGTCTTTTCAAGGGTCCTAGTGTGCCCGGTGGGAAGCTCTGATCAGGCCTGCCTAAAATGGCAATAAATGCCCATGACAGTAGCGTGAAATAGTCACCGAGGCCGGTGGGCTATAGCCTTTGGTCCGCGGGGGTTGGGGAGGGGGTTTCGGGGGCTCTGGTCGTCGGAAATATGTACAGTCTTTTCGAGGGTCCTCGTGTGCCTAGTGGGAGGTTATGGTCAGAGGCCTGCCCTAAAATGGCAAGAAATACCCAGCGGCGCAGCGCATAAAATAGTAATGGCGGCCGGTGGGCTATTGCATTTGGTCTGGGGGGTTTGGGTTGGGGGGTTCGGGGGCTCTGGGTGTCGGAAATTGGTACAGTCTTTTTTAGGGTCCTCGTGTGCCCAGTGGGAGGCTACGGTCAAGCCTGCCCTTAAAATGAAATACCAGTAGCGCAGCGTGAAATACTCAGGCAGTGGGCTATAGCCTTTAGTCCATGAGGGGTTGGGGAGGGGTTTGAGGGCTCTGGTCGGAAATGGGTACAGTCTTTACGAGGATCCTCAGTTGCCCAGTGGGAGGCTAAGGTCAGAAGCTTGCCCTAAAATGGCTAGAAATGCCAGTGGCAGCGTGAAATAATCGCCAAGGCGGTGGGCTATAGCCTTTGGTCCTTGAGGGTTGGGAGGCGGTTCGGGGGCTCTGGTCGGAAATGGGTACAGTCTTTTGAGGGTCTCGTGTGCCCAGGTGGGAGGCTCTGGGAGCCTACCTAAAATAACAAGAAATGCCAATGCGCCGCGTGAAATAGTCACGAGGCCGGTGGGCTATAGCCTTTAGTCCAGAGGTTTGGGGAGGGTGTTTGGGGCTCAGTGCGAAATGGAGTACAACCTTTTGAGGTCTCGTGTGGTGGGAGGCTAAGGTTAAAGCTTGCCCTAAAATGGCAAGAAATGTCCAATGGTATAGCGCGTGAAATAGTCAAGGCGGTGGGCTATAGCCTTTGGTCCATGAGGTTTGGGAGGAAGTTCTGGGGCTCAGGCGTCGGAAATGGGTACAGTCTTTTGAGGTCCCATGTGCCCGGTGGGAGGCTACGATCGAGCCCCTAAAATAACAAGAAATTCCCAGCCAGCGTGAAATAATCACCGAGGCAGTGGGCTATAGCCTTTGGTCCTTGAGGGGTTGGGGAGGGTGTTTGAGCTCACAGGCGTCGAAATGGGTACAGCCTTTTGAGGGTCCTCGTGTGCCAGTGGGAGGCTCTGGTCAGAAGCCTGCCTAAAATGGCAAGAAATGTCATGGCCACGTGAAATAGTCAGCCGAGACGGTGGGCTATAGCCTTTGGTCATGAGGGGTTGGTAGGCGTTCGAGGGCTCAGGCGTCGGGAAATGGGTACAGTCTTTTGAGGGTCCTCATGTGCCCAGTGGGAGGCTAAGGCCAAGCCTGCCTAAAATGGCAAGAAATGTCAATGGTGCGTGAAATAATCGCCAAGGCGGTGGGCTATAGCCTTTGGTCCATGAGGGTTAGGGAGCGTTTCGGGGCTCTAGCGAAATGGGTACAGTGTTTATGAGGGTCCTCGTGTGCTCAGTGGGAGGCTACGGTCAGAAGCCTGCCCTAAAATGGCAAGAAATGTCCAGCGTGAAATGTGAGGCGGTGGGCTATAGCCTGATCCATGAGGGGTTGGGGAGGGTTTGTTTAGGGCACTGGTCGTGAAATGGGTACAGCCTTTTGAGGTCCTCGTGTGCCCAGTGGGAGGCTCTGATCGAAGCACATGCCCTAAAATGTAACAGAAATGTCAAGCGCCAGCGTGAAATAGTCGTGGGCTATAGCCTTTCATGAGTTGGGAGGGGCGTTCATGAGGGGCGTGGGGAGGGAGGGCCCGAGGGTCCTCGTGTGCCCGGTGGGAGGCTAAGGTCAAGCCTGCCTAAAATGGCAATAAATGTCCAGCGGCGCAGCGCGTGAAATAGTCGCCGAGGCCGGTGGGCTATAGCCTTTGGTCCGCGGGGTTTGGGAAGGGTGTTTCGGGGGCTCTGGTCGTCTGAAATGGGAACAGCCTTTTTGAGGGTCCTCGTGTGCCCAGTGGGAGGATAAGGTCAAGCTTGCCTAAAATGGCAAGAAATGTCCAGTAGCGTGAAATGGTCGCCGAGGCCGGTGGGCTATAGACTTTGGTCCGCGGGGTTTGGGAAGGGAAGTTCTGGGGCTCTGGGCGTCGGAAATGGGTACAGTCTTTTCGAGGTCCCCATGTGCCCAGTGGGAGGCTACGGTCAGAAGCCTGCCCTAAAATGGCAAGAAATTCCAATGGCGCGCAGCGTGAAATAATCACCGGGCGGTGGGCTATAACCGGTCCATGAGGTTGGGGAGGGAAGTTCCGGGGCTCTGGGCATCAGAATCGGGTACAGTCCTTTCGAGGGTCCTCGTGTGCCCAGTGGGAGTCTGATCGAGCCTGCTCTAAAATTGCAAGAAATGCCCGGCGGCGCAGCGCGTGAAATAGTCGCCGAGGCCGGTGGGCTATAGCCTTTGGTCCGCGGGGGTTGGGGAGCGGCGTTCGGGGGCTCTGGGCGTATGAAATGGGTACATTCTTTTTGAGGGTCCTCGTGTGCCCAGTGGGAGGCTACGGTCAGAGGCCTGCCCTAAAATGGCAAGAAATGCCGAGCGGCGCAGCACGTGAAATAGTCGCCGAGGCCGGTGGGCTATAGCCTTTGGTCCGCTGGGGTTGGGGTGGGGGTTTGGGGGGCTCTGGTCGTCGGAAATGTGTAGAGTCTTTTCGAGGGTCCTCGTGTGCCCAGTGGGAGGCTACGGTCAGAAGCCTGCACTAAAATGGCAAGACATGCCCAGCGGCGCATCGCGTGAAATTGTCGGCGAGGCCGGTGGGCTATAGCCTTTGGTCCGCGGGGGTTGGGGAGGGAAGTTCTGGGGCTCTGGGCATCAGAAATGGGTACAGTCTTTTCGAGGCTCCTCGTGTGCCCAGTGGGAGTCTACGGTCAGAGGCCTGCTCTAAAATTGCAAGAAATGCTCGGCGGCGCAGCGCATGAAATAGTCGCCGAGGCCGGTGGGCTATAGCCTTTGGTCGGCGGGGGTTGGGGAGGGGAGTTCGGGGGCTCTGGGCGTCGGAAATGGGTACAGTCTTTTCGAGGGTCCTCGTGTGCCCAGTGGGAAGCTACGGTCATAATCATGCCCTAAAATGGCAAGAAATGCCCAGCGGCGCAGCGCGTGAAATAGTCGCCGAGGCCGGTGGGCTATAGCCTTTGGTCGTGAGGTTGGGAGGAAGTTACAGGGCTCACAGGCATCGGAAATGGGTACAGTCTTTTCGAGGGTCCTCGTGTGCCCAGTGGGAGGCTACGGTCTGTAGCCTGCACTATAATGGCAAGACATGCTGGCGCAGCGTGAAATAGTCACAAGGCAGGTGGGCTATAGCCTTTGGTCCCATGAGGGTTGGGAGGGTGTTTGGAGGCTCTGGGCGTCGGAAATGTGTACAGCCTTTTCGAGGTCCTCGTGTGCCCAGTGGGAGGCTACGGTCATAATCATGCCTAAAATGGCAAGAAATGCCCATGGCGCACGTGAAATAATCGAGGCGGGTGGGCTATAGCCTTTGGTCGGCGGGTGTTGGGGAGGGGGTTCGGGGGCTCTGGGCGTTGGAAATGGGTACAGTCTTTTTGAGGGTCCTCGTGTGCCCAGTGGGAGGCTACGGTCAGAGGACTGCCCTAAAATGGCAAGAAATGCCCAGCGGCCAGCGTGAAATAATCACAGGCGGTGGGCTATAGCCTTTGGTCGGTGAGGGGTTGGGAGGAAGTTACAGGACTCTGGGCATCAGAAATGGGTACAGTCTTTTCGAGGGTCCTCGTGTGCCCAGTGGGAGGCTACGGTCAGAAGCCTGCACTAAAATGGCAAGAAATGCCCAGCGGCGCAGCGCGTGAAATAGTCACCGAGGCCGGTGGGCTATAGCCTGGTCCCATGAGGGTTGGGAGGGTGTTTGGAGGCTCTGGGCGTCGGAAATGTGTACACAGCCTTTCGAGGGTCCTCGTGTGATGGGAGGCTCGGTCATAATCATGCCCTAAAATGGCAAGAAATGCCAGCAGCGCAGCGCGTGAAATAATCATGAGGCGGTGGGCTATAGCCTTTGGTCGGCGGGTGTTGGGAGGGAGTTCGGGGCTCACGGGTGTCGGAAATGGGTACAGTCTTTTGAGGTCCTCGTGTGCCCGGTGGGAAGCTACGGTCAGGCCTGCCATAAAATGGCAAAAATGCCAAGCCAGCGCGCGTGAAATAGTCGCCGAGGCCGGTGGGCTATAGCCTTTAGTCCGCGGGGGTTGGGGAGGGTGTTTCGGAGGCTCTGGTCGTCGGAAATAGGTACAGCCTTTTCGATGGTCCTCGTGTGCCCAGTGGGAGGCTACGGTCATAATCCTGCCCTAAAATGGCAAGAAATGTCCAGCGGCGCAGCACGTGAAATAGTCGCCGAGACCGGTGGGCTATAGCCTTTGGTTGTGAGGTTGGGGAGGCGGCGTTGGGGGCTCTGGGCGTCGGAATCAGTATAGTCTTTTGAAGGTCTCGTGTGCCCGGTGGGAGGCTCTGATCAGAGGCCTGCCCTAAAATGACAAGAAATGCCATGGCCAGGAAATAGTTACCGAGGCGGTGGGCTATAGCCTTTAGTCCCATGAGGTTGGGGAGGGTGTTTGGAGGCTCTGGTCGGAAATGGGTACAAGCCTTTCAGCGGGTCCTCGTGTGCCCAATGGGAGGCTACGGTCATAATCCTGCCCTAAAATGGCAAGAAATGTCCAGCGGCGCAGCACGTGAAATAGTCGCCGAGACCGGTGGGCTATAGCCTTTGGTCCGCGGGGGTTGGGGAGCGGCGTTCGGGGGCTCACAGGCGTCGGAAGGTGGTACAGTCTTTTTGAGGGTCTCGTGTGAGTGGGATACTACGGTCAGAGACCTGCCCTAAAATGGCAAGAAATTCCCAGCGGCATGGCGTGAAATAATCACCGAGGCAGTGGGCTATAGCCAGTCCATGAGGGTTGGGAGGAAGTTAAGCAGGGCTCTGGGCATCAAAATCGGGTACAGTCCTTTCGAGGGTCCTCGTGTGCCCAGTGGGAGTCTACGGTCAGAGGCCTGCTCTAAAATTGCAAGAAATGCCCGGCGGCGCAGCGCGTGAAATAGTCGCCGAGGCCGGTGGGCTATAGCCTTTGGTCCGCGGGGGTTGGGGAGCGGCGTTCGGGGGCTCTGGTCGTAGTAAATGGGTACAGTCTTTTCGAGGGTCCTCATGTGCCCAGTGGGAGGCTACGGTCAGAGGCCTGCCCTAAAATGGCAAGAAATGCCCAGCGGCGCAGCGCGCGAAATAGTCGCCGAGGCCGGTGGGCTATAGCCTTTGGTCAGCGGGGGTTGAGAGGGGTTTGAGGGCTCAGTGCGTCGGAAATGTGTGTAGAAGTCTTTTCGAGGGTCCTCGTGTGCCCAGTGGGAGGCTACGGTAACAATCCTGCACTAAAATAGCAAGACATGCCCCGCGGCGCATCGCGTGAAATTGTCGGCGAGGCCGGTGGGCTATAGCCTTTGGTCCGCGGGGGGTGGGGAGGGAAGTTCTGGGGCTCTGGGCATCAGAAATGGGTACAGTCTTTTCGAGGGTCCTCGTGTGCCCAATGGAGTCTGGTCAGAGGCCTGCTCTAAAATTGCAAGAAATGCCATGGCGCGCGCGTAAAATAATCGCCGAGGCGGTGGGCTATAGCCTTTGGTCGTGAGGGTTGGGAGGGGCGTTGGGGCTCTGGTCGTCGGAAATGGGTAGAAGTCTTTTGAGGTCCTCGTGTACCCAGTGGGAAGCTTCAGTCATAGGCCTGCCCTAAAATGGCAAGAAATGCCATGGCGCAGCACGTGAAATAGTCACCGAGGCGGTGGGCTATAATAAGTCATGAGGGGTTGGGAGGGTGTTTGGAGGCTCTGGGCGTCGGAAATGTGTACAGCCTTTTGAGGGGTCATCGTGTGTGCCCAGTGGGAGGCTACGGTCATAATCATGCCCTAAAATGGCAAGAAATGCCCAGCGGCGCAGCGCGTGAAATAGTCGCCGAGGCCGGTGGGCTATAGCCTTTGGTCGGCGGGTGTTGGGGAGGGGAGTTCGGGGGCTCTGGGCGTCGGAAATGGGTACAGTCTTTTCGAGGGTCCTCGTGTGCCCAGTGGGAAGCTACGGTCAGAGGCCTGCCATAAAATGGCAAGAAATGCCAGCCAGCATGGCGTGAAATAGTCACAGGGCGGTGGGCTATAGCCTAGTCCATGAGGGGTTGGGGAGGGTGTTTCGGAGGCTCTGGTCGTCGGAAATAGGTACAGCCTTTTCGATGGTCCTCGTGTGCCCAGTGGGAGGCTACGGTCATAATCCTGCCCTAAAATGGCAAGAAATGTCCAGCGGCGCAGCACGTGAAATAGTCGCCGAGACCGGTGGGCTATAGCCTTTGGTCCATGAGGGCTTGGGAGGCGGCGTTAGGGGCTCTGGGCGTCGAAATCGGTATAGTCTTTTGAAGGTCCTCGTGTGCCCAGTGGGAGGCTGATTCAGAGGCCTGCCCTAAAATGACAAGAAATGCCAGCGCGGCCAGGAAATAGTTATCGAGGCAGTGGGCTATAGCCTTTAGTCCGCGGGGGTTGGGGAGGGTGTTTCGGAGGCTATGGTCGTCGGAAATGGGTACAGCACCAGCGGGTCCTCGTGTGCCCAATGGGAGGCTCTGGTCAGAATCCTGCCCTAAAATGGCAAGAAATGTCCAGCAGCGCAGCACGTGAAATAGTCATGAGACAGGTGGGCTATAGCCTTTGGTCATGAGGGTTGGGGAGGGGGGTTCGGGGCCTCTGGGCGTGGGGAAGTGGTACAGTCTTTTGAGGTCCTCGTGTGCCCAGTGGGATGCTACGGTCAGAGGCCTGCCCTAAAATGGCAAGAAATGTCCAGTGGCAGCGTGAAATAATCGCCCGAGGCCGGTGGGCTATAGCCTTTGATCGGCGGGGGTTGGGGAGGGGAGTTCGGGGGCTCTGGGCGTCGGAAATGGGTACAGTGTTTTCGAGGGTCCTCGGGTGCCCAATGGGAAGCTACGGTCAGAGGCCTACCCTAAAATGGCAAGAAATGCCCAGCGGCGCAGCGCGTGAAATAGTTGCCGAGGCCGGTGGGCTATAGCCTTTAGTTCGCGGGGGTTGGGGAGGGTGTTTCGGGGGCACTGGTCGTCGGAAATGGGTACAGCCATTTCGAGGGTCCTCGTGTGCCCAGTGGGAGGCTACGGTCATAATCCTGCCCTAAAATGGCAAGAAATGTCCTGCGGCGTAGCGCGTGAAATAGTCGCCGAGGCCGGTGGGCTATAGCCTTTGATCGGCGGGGGTTGGGGAGGGGAGTTCGGGGGCTCTAGGCGTCGGAAATGGGTACAGTGTTTTCGAGGGTCCTCGGGTGCCCAATGGGAAGCTACGGTCAGAGGCCTACCCTAAAATGGCAAGAAATGCCAGTAGCGTGAAATAGTCCCAGGCGGTGGGCTATAGCCTTTGTTCGGGGGGGGTTGGGGGGGGGTTTGGGGGCTCTGGTCATCGGAAATATGTACAGCCTTTTCGAGGGTCCACGTGTGCCCAGTGGTAGGCTACTGATCAGCCCCTAAAATAACAAGAAATGCCAGCGCAACCACGTGAAATAATCGCATGAGGCAGGTGGGCTATAGCCTTTGGTCCTTGAGGGGTTGGGAGGGTTTGAGGGCTCAGTGCGTCGGAAATATGTACAGCCTTTTCGAGGTCCTCGTGTGCAGTGGGAGGCTCTGGTCAAGCCTGCCCTAAAATGGCAAGAAATGCTGCCAATGGCGCACGTGAAATAGTCAGGCGGTGGGCTTTAGGCTTTGGTCATGAGGGTTGGGAGGGGTTTGGGGCTCACGGTCGTCGGAAATGGGTACAGTCTTTTCGAGGTCCACGTGAGACCAGAGGGAGGCTAAGGTCAGAAGCCTGCCCTAAAATGGACATGCCAGTGGCGCGCGTGAAATAGTCGGCCGGGCGGTGGGCTATAGCCTTTGGTCATGAGGGGTTGAGGAGGGGCGTTCGGGGCTCTGGGCGTCGGAAATGGGTCAGTCTTTTCGAGGCCCTCGTGTGCCATGGGAGGCTACGGTCAAAAGCCTGCCCTAAAATGATAAGAAATGCCCAGCAGAACAGCGTGAAATACTCATGAGGCGGTGGGCTATATCCTTTGGTCCATGAGGGGTTGGGTAGGGAAGTTACAGGGCTCACAGGCATCGGAAATGGGTACAGTCTTTTTGAGGGTCCTCGTGTGCCCAGTGGGAGGCTCTGAGTCAGAGGCTTGCCTAAAATGGCAAGAAATGCCAGCGCATGCGCGTGAAATAGTCACCCAGGGCAGGTGGGCTATATAGCCTTTGGTCCCATGAGGGTTGGGTTGGGTGTTTGAGTGCTTGGTCGTCGGAAATGGGTACAGCCTTTTCGAGGGTCCTCGCGTGCCCAGTGGGAGGCTACGGTCAGAAGCCTGCCCTAAAATGGCAAGAAATGTCCAGCGGCGCAGCACGTGAAATAGTCGCCGAGACCGGTGGGCTATAGCCTTTCCGCGGGGGTTGGGGAGGGGCGTTCAGGGGCTCTGCGCGTTGGAAATGGGTACAGTCTTTTGGAGGGTCCTCGTGTGCCCAGTGGGAGGCTAAGGTCAGAAGCCTGCCCTAAAATGGAAAGAAATGTCCAGCGGCGCAGCACGTGAAATAGTCGCCGAGACCGGTGGGCTATAGCCTTTGGTCCATGAGGTTGGGGAGGCGTTCGGGGCTCTGGGCATGGAAATGGGTACAGTCTTTTGAGGTCCTCGTGTGCCCGGTGGGAGGCTCTGAGGTCAGAGGCCTGCCCTAAAATGTCAAGAAATGCCAGTGGCAGCGCGTGAGTGTCAGCGGCAGCGGTGGGCTATAATGCTGGTCATGAGGTTGGGAGGAAGTTCTGGGGCTCTGGGCATCAGAAATGGGTACAGTCTTTTCGAGGGTCCTCGTGTGCCCAGTGGGAGTCTACGGTCAGAGGCATGCTCTAAAATTACAAGAAATGCCCGGCGGCGCAGCGCGTGAAATAGTCACCTTGGCCGGTGGGCTATAGCCTTTGGTCCGCGGGGGTTGGGGAGGGTGTTTCGGGGCCTCTGGTCGTCGGAAATGGGTACAACCTTTTCGTGGGTCTCGTGTGATGGGAGGCTACGGTCAAAAGCCTGCCTAAAATGGAAAAGAAATGTCAGCATGGCGCAACACGTGAAATAAGTCAGAGACCGGTGGGCTATAAGCCTTTAGTCCTTGAGGGTTGGGAGGGGCGTTAGGGGCTCTGGGCATCGGAAATGGGTACAGTTTTTGGAGTGTCCTCGTGTGCCCAGGTGGGAGGCTCTGATCAGAGGCCTGCCCTAAAATGTCAAGAAATGCCCAGCGGCGCAGCGCGTGAAATTGTCGGCGACGCCGGTGGGCTATAGCCTTTGGTCCGCGGGGGTTGGGGTGGGGGTTTCGGGGGCTCTGGTCGTCGGAAATATGTACAGTCTTTTCGAGGGTCCTCGTGTGACCAGTGGGAGGCTACGGTCAAAGGCTGCCCTAAAATGGCAAGAAATGCCCAGCGGCGCAGCGCGTGAAATAGTCACCCAGGCCGGTGGGCTATAGCCTTTGGTCCGCGGGGGTTGGGGAGGGTGTTTCGGGGGCACTGGTCGTCGGAAATGGGTACAGTCTTTTCGGAGGTCCTAGTGTGCCCAGTGGGAAGCTACGGTCAGAGGCCTGCCCTAAAATGGCAAGAAATGCCCAGCGGCGCAGCGCGTGAAATAGTCACCCAGGCCGGTGGGCTATAGCCTTTGGTCCGCGGGGGTTGGGGTGGGGGTTTCGGGGGCTCTGGTCGTCGGAAATATGTACAGTCTTTTCGAGGGTCCTCGTGTGCCCAGTGGGAGGCTACGGTCAGAGGCCTGCCCTAAAATTGCAAAAAATGCCCAGCGGCGCAGCGCGTGAAATAGTCACCGAGGCCGGTGGGCTATACTGGTCCCAGGGGTTGGGGAGGGTTTAGGGGCTCTGGTCTTCGGAAATGGGTACAGTCTTTTCGAGGGTCCTCGTGTTCCCAATGGGAGGCTACTGGTCAAGCCTGCCTAAAATGGCAAGAAATACCCAGTGGCGCAGCGTGCGTGAAATAAGTCACCAAGGCGGTGGGCTATGCCTTTAGTCCCATGAGGGTTGGGGAGGCGTTTGAGGCTCAGTCGTCAGAAATGGGTACAGTCTTTTCGAGGGTCTAGTGTGCCCAGTGGGACGATACTGTCAGAAGCCTGCCCTAAAATGGCACGACATGCCCAGCGGCGCAGCGCGTGAAATAGTCGCCGAAGTCGGTGGGCTATGGCCTTTGGTCCGCGAGGGTTGGGGAGGGGGTTTAGGGGGCTCTGGTCGTCGGAAATGGGTACAGTCTTTTCGAGGGTCCTCGTATGCCTAGTGGGAGGCTACGGTCAGAATCCTGCCCTAAAATGGCAAGAAATGCCCAGCGGCGCAGCGCGTGAAATAGTCACCGAGGCCGGTGGGCTATAGCCCCAGGTCCATGAGGGTTGGGGAGGGGTTTAGGGGCTCACAGTGAGTGAAATGGGTACAGTCTTTTCGAGGGTCCTCGTGTGCCCGTGGGAGGCTCTGATCAGAGGCCTGCCCTAAAATGGCAAAAATGCCAGGCGCAGCTCGTGAAATAGTCACCAAGGCGGTGGGCTATAATGGCCCTTGAGGGGTTGGGAGGGGCGTTCGGGGGCTCTGGATGTCGGAAATGGAGTGCAGTCTTTTGAGGGTCCTTGTGTGCCCAGTGGGAGGCTACTGTCGAGGCCTGCCTAAAATGGCAAAAATCTTTGAGCTCTTGGCAGTGAAATAGTCCTCGAGGCCGGAGGGATATATCCTTTGGTCCATGAGGGTTGGGAGGGTTTAGGGGTTCTGGTCGCCGAAAATGGGTACAGTCTTTTGAGGGTCCTCGTGTGATGGGAGGCTACGGTCGAGAGCTGCCCTAAAATGTGAAATACCTAGCGGGCGCGTGAAATACTCCACAGGGCCGGTGGGCTCTGACACTTTGGTCATGAGGGGTTGGGGAGGGTTCGGAGCTCACAGTCGTCGAGAAATGGGTATACGTCTTTTGAGGGTCCTCTCGTGTGCCTAGTGGGAGGCTGATCGAGGCACTGCCACAAAATAGCAAGAAATGCCATGAGCCAGCGTGAAGCAGTCATGGGGCGGTGGGCTATGTGCTGGTCCCATGAGGGTTGGGAGGAAGTTACAGGGCTCACAGGCGTGGGAAATGGGTGCAGTCTTTTCGGGGTCCTCGTGTGCCCGTGGGAGCTACGGTCAGAGGCCTGCCTAAAATTGCAAAAATGCCGAGCTGTGGCAGCGTGAAATAGTCCTCGAGGCGGAGGATATATCCTTTGGTCATGCGGGGTTGGGGAGGGTTTAGGGGTTCTGGTCATGAAAATGGGTGCAGTCTTTTCGAGGGTCCTCGTGTGTGATGGGAGGCTACGGTCGAGCCTGCCCTAAAATGTAAGAAATACCCAGCGCAGCGTGAAATAATCACCGAGGCGGTGGGCTATAGCTGGTCCGCATGGGTTGGGAGGGGCGTTGGCGGTTACAGGCGTCGGAAATGGGTCTGATCTTTTGAGGGTCCTTGTGCAGGAGGCTACGGTCAGAGGCACTGCCTAAAATGGCAACAAATGCCAGTAGCAGCAGGAAATAGTCATGAGGCGGTGGGCTATAGCCTTTGGTCCACAGGGGGATCGGGAGGGTTCGGGAGCTCGGTGGTCGGAATGGGTACAGTCTTTTCCAGGGTCCTCGTGTGCCCAGTGGGAGGCTACAGTCAAGCCTGTCCTAAAATAACAAGACATGCCAGCGTGGCGCGTGAAATAGTCACGAGGCCGGTGGGCTATAGCCTTTGGTCCGCGGGGGTTGGGGAGGGGGTTTAGGGGCTCAGTGGTCGTGAGCAGTGAGTCTTTTCGAGGTCCTCATGTGCATGTGGTGGGAGGCTCTGAGGTCAGCACTGCCCTAAAATGCCAATAAATCCCCCGCGGCGCCGCGCGTTAAATAGCCCCCGCGGCCGGGGGGCTATCGCCTTGGGTCCGGGGGGGTGGGGGCGGGGGTTTCGGGGCTCTGGTCGTCGGAAATGGGTACAGTCTTTTCGAGGGTCCTTGCGTGCCCAGTGGGAGGCTACGGTCAGAAGCCTGCCTTAAAATGGCAAGACATGCCCAGTGGCCGCGTGAAATAGTCATGGGGCGGTGGGCTATAGCCTTTGGTCATGAGGGTTGGGGAGGGTTTAGGGGGCTCTGGTCATCGGAAATGGGTGGGAGTCTTTTCGAGGGCCTCGTGTGCCCGTTGGAGGCTCTGATCAGAGGCACTGCCTAAAATGACAAGAAATGCCTAGCGGCGCAGCGCGTGAAGCAGTCATGGGGCCGGTGGGCCTATAGCCTTTGGTCCATGAGGGTTGGGGGAAGTTCTTGGGCTCAGGTGTCGGAAATGGGTCCAGTCTTGTTGAGGGTCCTCGGGTGCCGGGTGGGAGGCTCTGATCAAGCACACTAAAATGGCAAGAAATGCCAGTGGCCTTGTGAGGAAATAATCACCGAGGCAGTGGGCTAGCCTTTGGTCCTTGAGGGGTTGGGGAGGGGTTTCGGGGCTCTGGTCATCAAAATGGGAACAGTCATTTGAGGGTCTCGTGTGCTTGATGGGAGGCTCTTGTCAGGAAGCCTGCCCTAAAATGTGAAAATACCAGTGACATGTGCGTGAAATAATCACCAAGGGCGGTGGGTTATAATGCTTTAGTCCATGAGGGTTGGGGAGGGTTTAGGGGCTCACTGGTGCGTCGGGAAATGGGTACAGTCTTTTCGAGGGTCTCGTGTGCCAGTGGGAGGCTCTGATCGGAGGCACATGCCCTAAAATGGCAAGAAATGCCATGACGCCTTGTGCGTGGAAACAATCATGGGGCGGTGGGCTATAGCCTTTAGTCCAGCGGGGTTGGGAGAGAAGTTCTGGGGCTCTGGGCATCGGAAATGGGTGCAGTCTTCTGAGGGTCCTCGTGTGCTTGATGGGAGGCTCTGGTCGAGGCTTGCCCTAAAATGGCAAGAAATGCCAGCCAGCGCGCGTGAAATAGTCGCCAGGGCAGGTGGGCTATAGTCTTTGCTTGAGGGGTTGGGAGGGGTTCGGGGCTCTGGGCATGGAAATGGGTACAGTCTTTTGAGGGTCCTCGTGTACCCGTGGGAGGCTCTGTCGAGGCACTGCCCAAAATGGCAAGAAATGCCAGTGGCAGCGCGTGAAATATCCAAGGGCCGGTGGGCTATAGCCTTTGGTCCGCGGGGGTTGGGGAGGGGGTTTAGGGGGCTCTGGTCTTCGGAAATGGATACAGTCTTTTCGAGGGTCCTCGTGTGCCCAATGGGAGGCTACGGTCAGAAGCCTGCCCTAAAATGGCAAGAAATACCAGTAGCTGTGCGTGAAATAGTCATAGGGCGGTGGGCTATAGCCTTTGGTCCCATGAGGGTTGGGAGGGGTTTGGGGGGCTCTGGTCATCGAAAATGGGTACAGTCTTTTCGAGGGTCCTTGTGTGCCCAGTGGAGGCTACGGTCAGAGGCCTGCCCCAAAATGGCAAGAAATGCCCAGCGGCGCAGCAGGTGAAAGCAGTCATGCCGGTGCAGTGGGCTATAGCCTTTGGTCCTTGAGGGTTGGGAGGGGTTTAGGGGCTCTGGGCATGGAAATGGGTACAGTCTTTTCGAGGGGTCCTCGTGTGCCCGTTGGAGGCTACTGGTCGAGGCCTGCCCTAAAATGACAAGAAATGCCTAAGCGGCGCAGCGTGAAGCAGTCATGAGGCGGTGGGCTATAGCCTTTGGTCCATGAGGGTTGGGGGAAGTTACGGGGCTCAGGCGTCGGAAATGGGTACAGTCTGTTTGAGGGTCCTCGTGTGCCCGGGGGGGGGCTACGGTCAGGCCTGCCTTAAAATGGCAAAAATGCCAGTGGCTGTGAGGAAATAATCCAAGGGCGGTGGGCTATAGCCTTTGGTCCATGAGGTTGGGGGAGGGTTTATGGGGCTCACAGTCGTGGAAATGGGTACAGTCTTTTCGAGGGTCCTCGTGTGCCTTGATGGGAGGCTACGGTCAGAGGCACTGCCCTAAAATGGCAAGAAATGCCAGTAGGCAGCCGCGTGAAAAGTCGCCCGAGGGCAGGGGCTATAGCCTTTGGTCCGCGGGGGTTGGGGAGGGAAGTTCTGGGGTTCTGGGCATCGGAAATGGGTATAGTCTTTTCGAGGGTCCTCGTGTGCCCAGTGGGAGGCTACGGTCAGAAGCCTGCCCTAAAATGGCAAGAAATGCCCAGCGGCGCAGCGCGTGAAATAGTCGCCGAGGCCGGTGGGCTATAGTCTTTGCTCCATGAGGTTGGGGAGGGGTTCGGGGCTCAGGCGTCGGGAAATGGGTACAGTCTTTTCGAGGGTCTCGTGTGCCCGATGGGAGGCCTGGTCACAAGCCTGCCCTAAAATGGCAAGAAATACCAGCAGCGCGTGAAATAGTCAAGGGCCGGTGGGCTATAAGCCTTTGTTCCTTGGGGTTGGGGGAGGTTTAGGGGGCTCTGGTGGGTCGGAAATGGGTACAGTCTTTTGAGGTCCTCGTGTGCCCGGTGGGAGGCTACGATCAGAGGCACATGTCCTAAAATGGCAAGAAATGGCCAATGGCGCAGCGTAAAGCAGTCATGAGGCGGTGGGCTATAATGCTAGTCCCATGAGGTTGGGGGGGGAAGTTCTGGGGCTCTGGGCGTCGGAAATGGGTAAAGTCTTTTTGAGGGTCCTCGTGTGCCCAGTGGGAGGCTACGGTCAGATGCCTGCCCTAAAATGTCAAGAAATGCCCAGCGGCGCAGCGCGGGAAATAGTCACCGAGGCCGGTGGGCTATAGCCTTTGGTCCGCGGGGGTTGGGGAGGGGTTTCGGGGGCTCTGGTCATCGGAAATGGGTACATTCATTTCGAGGGTCCTCGTGTGCCCAGTGGGAGGCTACTGTCAAAAGCCTGCCCTAAAATGGAAAGAAACACCCAGCGGCGCAGCGCGTGAAATAGTCACCGAGGCCGGTGGGCTATAGCCTTTGGTCCTTGAGGTTGGGGGAGGTTTAGGGGGCTCACAGTGGTAGGAAATGGGTACAGTCTTTTCGAGGGTCCTCACATGCCCGATGGGAAGCTACTGGTCAGGCACACTAAAATGGCAAGAAATGCCCAGCCAGCGCGCGTGAAAGCGAGTCGCTGGGCGGTGGGCTATAATGCTGGTCCTTGAGGTTGGGGAGGAAGTTACAGGGCTCTGGGCGTCTGAAATGGGTACAGTCTTTTTGAGGGTCCTCGTGTGCCCGATGGGAGGCTCTGTCCTGGCCTGCCCTAAAATGTGAGACATACCCAGCGCAGCGCGTGAAATAATCATGAGGCGGTGGCCTATAGCCTTTGAGTCCCTTGTGGGTTGGGAGGGGTGTTCGGGGATCAGGCGTCGGAAATAGGCAGTCTTTTCGAGGGTCCTCGTGTGCCCAGTGGGAGACTACGGTCAAGCCTGCCCTAAAATGGCAAGAAATGCCCAGCCAGGCGCGTGGAAATAGTCAAGGCAGTGGGCTATAACTTTAGTCCTTGAGGGTTGGCGGCGGGTTTGGGGCTCTGGTCGCCGAAAATGGGTACAGTCTTTTGAGGGTCCTCGTGTGTGATGGGAGGCTCTTGTCGAGCCTGCCCTAAAATGGCAAGAAATACCAAGCGCGCGCGTGAAGCAGATCAGGCGGTGGGCTAGTGCTTTGGTCATGAGGTTGGGAGGGAAGTTACAGGGCTCTGGCGTCGGAAATGGGTACAGTCTTTCGAGGTCTCGTGTACCAGGTGGGAGGCTACTGGTCAGATGCCTGCCTAAAATGGAAAAAATGCCAGTATGGCAGCGAAATAGTCACTTTGAGGCAGTGGGCTATAGCCTTTAGTCCCTTGAGGGTTGGGAGGGGTTTCAGAGGGGCTCAGTGGGTTGGAAATGGGTACAGTCTTTTCGAGGGTCCTCGTGTTCCCAGTGGGAGGCTACGGTCAGAAGCCTGCCCTAAAATGGCAAGACATGCCCAGCGGCGTAGTGCGTGAAATAGTCGCCAAGGCCGGTGGGCTATAGCCTTTGGTCCGCGCGGGTTGGGGAGGGGCGTTCGGGGGCGTTCGGGGGCTCTGGGCGTCGGAAATAGGTACAGTGTTTTCGACGGTCCTCGTGTACCCAGTGGGGCCTTCTGATCGAGAGCTGCCCTAAAATGGAAAGAAATGTCCATGGGCCTTGTGCGTGAAATAATCGCCGAGGCGGTGCGCTATAGTTTTTGCTCCAGCGGGGTTGGGAGGGGCGTTACAGGGCTCACAGGCGTCGGAAATGGGTACAGTCTTTTCGAGGTCCTCGTGTGCCCGATGGGAGGCTACTTGTCAGAAGCCTGCCCTAAAATGGCAAGAAATACCAGCGCATCGCGTGAAATAGTCACCCAAGGCCGGTGGGCTATAACTGGTCCCATGAGGGGTTGGGGGAGGGTTTAGGGGCTCACAGTCGTCGGAAATGGGTACAGTCTTTTCGAGGTCTCGTGTGCTGGTGGGAGGCTACGGTCAGAGGCCTGCCCTAAAATTACAAGAAATACCAGTGCGTGGCAGCGCGTGAAGCAGTCGCCGAGGCAGTGGGCTATAGCCTTTGGTCCCTTGAGGTTGGGAGGAAGTTACAGGGGCTCACAGGCGTCGGGAAATGGGTACAGTCTTTTCGAGGTTCTCGTGTACCAGTGGGAGGCTCTGGTCAGATGCCTGCCTAAAATGGAAAGAAATGCCATGACCCAGTAGCAGGAAAAGAAGTCAATGAGGCAGGTGGGCTATAGCCTTTGTCCTTGAGGTTGGGGAGGGTTTGGGGATCTGTGTGTTGGAAATGGGTACATTGTTTTCGAGGGTACTCGTGTGCACAGTGGGAGGCCTACGGTCAAGCCTGCCCTAAAATGGCAAGACATGCCAGCGTAAGCGCGTGAAATAATCATGAGGCGGTGGGCTATAGTGCTGGTCCATGTGGGTTGGGGAGGGGCGTTCGGGGGCTCTGGGCGTCGGAAATAGGTACAGTCTTTTCGACGGTCCTCGTGTACCCAGTGGGACACTACGGTCAGAGGCTGCCCAAAAATGGAAAGAAATGTCCAGTGGCGCAGCGCGTGAAATAGTCGCCGAGGGCAGGCGCTATAGTCTTTGCTCATGAGGTTCGGGAGGGGGTTCGGGGGCTCTGGGCGTCGGAAATGGGTACAGTCTTTTCGAGGGTCCTCGTGTGCCTAGTGGGAGGCTACGGTCAGAAGCCTGCCCTAAAATGGCAAGAAATGCCAGCCAGCAGCGTGAAATAATCATGAGGCGGTCGCTATAGTCTTTGCTCCATGAGGGTTGGTGGGGGGTTCGGGGCTACAGGCGTCGGAAATGGGTACAGTCTTTTCGAGGTCCTCGTGCCCAGTGGGAGGCTCTGGTCACAAGCCTGCCTAAAATGGCAAGAAATGCCAGCCAGCGCGGAAATAGTCACCAGGGCCGGTGGGCTATAGCCTGGTCCTTGGTGTTGGCGGGCGGGTTTAGGGGCTCCGTTCATGAAATGGGTACAGTCTTTTCGAGGATCCACGTGTGCCCAGTGGGAGGCTCTGTCAGCCTGCCTAAAATGGCAAGAAATACCCAGTGGCGCATCAGCGTGAAATAGTCACCGAGGCGGTGGGCTATAATGCTGGTCCCTTGGGGGTTGGGGGAGGTTTAGGGGCTCAGTCGTGGGAAATGGGTACAGTCTTTTCGAGGGTCCTCGTGTGCCAGTGGGAGGCTACTGGTCAGAGCCTGCCTAAAATGGCAAGAAATACCCAGCGCCAGCGCGTGAAGCAGTCGGCAGGCGGTGGGCTATAACCTTTGGTCATGAGGTTGGGAGGGAAGTTACAGGGCTCTGGCGTGGAAATGGAGTACAGATCTTTTCGGCGGTCTCGTGTACCAGTGGGAGGCTCTGATCATATGCCTGCCCTAAAATGGAAAAAGAAAATGCCAGCCTTGGCAGGAAATAATCATGAGGCGGTGGGCTATAGCCTTGATCCTTGGGGTTAGGGAGGGGTTTGAGGGCTCACAGTGGGTTGGAAATGGAGTACAGTCTTTTCGAGGTCCTCGTGTGCCCGGTGGGAGGCTCTGATCGAGCACTGCCTAAAATGGCAAGACATGCCAAGCGTGGCAGCGTGAAATAATCGCCAAGGCGGTGGGCTATAGCCTTTGGTCCAGCAGGGTTGGGAGGGGCGTTCGGGGCTCTGGGCGTCGGGAAATAGGTACAGTCTTTTCGGCCGGTCCTCGTGTACCAGTCACGGCCTTCTGGTCAGAGCTGCCCTAAAATGGAAAGAAATGTCCAGCAGGCCAGCGCGGAAATAATCATGAGGCGGTGGGCTATAGCCTTTTGTCCATGAGGGGTTGGGAGGGGTTTCAGGGGCTCTGGTCGTCGGGAAATGGGTCAGTCTGTCTGAGGGTCCTCGTGTGCCAGTGGGAGAATGCAGTCAGAAGACTGCCTAAAATGGCGGAAATGTCCAGCAAGCGTGAAGTAGTCAGCGGTGGGCTATAGTCTTTGCTCATGAGGTTGGGGAGGGGGGTTCGGGGGCTCTGGGCGTAGGAAATGGGTACAGTCTTATCAACGGTCCTCGAGTTCCCAGTGGGAGGCTAAGGTCACAAGCCTGCCCTAAAATGGCAAGACATGCCCAACAGCCTTGAGGAAATAATCGCCGAGGCAGTGGGCTATAAGCCTTTGGTCATGAGGGTTGGGGTGGGGTTCGGGGGCTCTGGGAGTCGGAAATGGGTCCAGTCTTTTCGAGGGTCGTCGTGTACCCATTGGGACCTTCTGATCAAGCCTGCCCTAAAATGGCAAGAAATGCCATCAGTAGCAGCGTGAAATAGTCATGCGAGGCGGTGGGATATAGCGTTTGGTCCGTGCGGGTTGGGAGGGCCGTTCAGGGGACTCAGGCGTCGGAAATGGTACAGTCTTCTGAGGGTCCTCGTGTACCCGTGGGAGGCTACGGTCGAGGCACTGCCCTAAAATTGAAAGAAATGCCAGTGGCGGCCAGAAATAGTCATGATGCCGGTGGGCTATAGCCTTTGGTCCATGAGGGTTGGGAGGGTTTGGGGCTCTGGTCGTCGGAAATGGGTACAGTCTTCTGAGGGTCTCGTGTGCCCAGTGGGAGGTGCAGTCAAGCCTGCCCAAAATGGCTAGAAATGTGCAGCGCGGTCGTGAAATAGTTGCCGAGGCGGTGGGCTATAGCCCTTGGTCCCATGAGGGTTGGGAGGCGTTCGGGGCTCTGAGTGTCGGAAATGGGTACAGTCTTTTCGAGGTCTCGCGTACCCATTGGGGCCTTCTGGTCAAGCCTGCCCTAAAATGGCAAGAAATGCCAGGCGCAGTGCGTGAAATAATCGCGAGGCGGTGGGATTTAGCCTTTGGTCCTTGGGTTGGGGAGGGCCGTTCGAGGGCTCTGTGCGTCGGAAATAAGTACAGTCTTCTGAGGGTCTCGTGTACCCAGTGGGAGGCTACGGTCAGAGGCACGCCGTAAAATGCAAAGAAATGTCAGCGGCGCGCGTGAAATAATCTCAAGGGGCAGTGGGCTATAGCCTTTAGTCCCATGAGGGGTTGGGAGGGTTTGAGGGGTTACGGTCGTCGGAAGCAGGTACAGTCTTCTGAGGGTCCTCGTGTGCCCAGTGGGAGAATGCAGTCAAGCCTGCCCTAAAATGGCAAGAAATGTCCAGTAGCGCAGCGTGAAATAGTCTCAAGGCGGTGGGCTATAGCCTTTGGTCCATGAGGGGTTGGGAGAAGCGTTCGGGGCTCTGAGTGTCGGAAATGGGTACAGTCTTTTCGAGGTTCCGTGTGTGCCCATTGGGAGGCTACGGTCAAGCCTGCCTAAAATAACAAAAATGCCAATGGCAGCGCGTGAAATAGTCGCCGAGGCCGGTGGGCTATAGCCTTTGGTCCGCGGGGGTTGGGGAGGGGGTTTCGGGGGCTCTGGTCGTCGGAAATGGGTACAGTCTTTACGAGGATGCTCGTGTGCCCAGTGGGAGGCTACGGTCAGAAGCCTGCCCTAAAATGGCAAGAAATGTCCAGCGGCGCAGCGCGTGAAATAGTCACCGAGGCCGGTGGGCTATAGCCTTTGGTGCGCGGGGGTTGGAAAGAGGGTTTAGGGGGTTCTGGTCGTCTGAAATGGGTACAGTCTTTTCGAGGGTCCTCGTGTACTTGATGGGAGGCTCGTTCAGAAGCACTGTGATAAGATAACAAGTAATGCCAATGAGCGCAGAGAGGTATCACAAGGCGGTGGGCTATAGCCTTTGGTCCCATGAGGGGTTGTGGAGGGGTTTAGGGGCTCTGGTCATGATGGGTACAGTCTTTTCGAGGTCCTCGTGTGCCCAGAGGAGGCTACTGTCGAAGGCTGCCTAAAATGGCAAAAGAAATACCCAGTGGCGCGTGAAATAGTCAAGGCGGTGGGCTATAACTGGTCATGAGGTTGGGAGGAGGTTTAGGGGCTCTGGTGGGTCGGAAATGGGTACAGTCTTTGAGGTCCTCACTGTGCCCGATGGGAGGCTACTGGTCAGAGGCCTGCCCTAAAATGGCAAGAAATGCCCAATGGCGCGTAGCGTGAAGCAGTCGCCAAAGGCCAGTGGGCTATAGCCTTTGGTCCGCGGGGGTTGGGGAGGGAAGTTCTGGGGCTCTGGGCGTCGGAAATGAATACAGTCTTTTCGAGGGTCCTCGTGTGCCCAGTGGGAGGCTACGGTTAGAATCCTGCCCTAAAATGGTAAGAAATGCCCAGCGGCGCAGCGCGTGAAATAGTCACTGAGGCCGGTGGGCTATAGCCTTTGGTCCGCGAGGGTTGGGGAGGGGGTTTTGGGGGCTCTGGTCGTCGGAAATGGGTACAGTCTTTACGAGGGTCCTCGCGTGCCCAGTGGGAGGGTACGGTCAGAAGCCTGCCCTAAAATGGCCAGAAATGTCAATGGTAGCGCGTGAAATAATCAGCCGAGGCCGGTGGGCTATAGTCTTTGCTCCATGAGGAGGGTTTGGGAGGGGTTTAGGGGCTCAGGCGTGGGAAATGGGTACAGTCTTTTCGAGGGTCCTCGTGTGCCCAGTGGGAGGCTCAGTCACCACCTGTGAAAATAGCAAGACATGCCAGCGGCGCGCGCGTGAAATAAGTCATGGGGCGGTGGGCTATGTGCTTTGTCATGAGGTTAGGGAGGGGTTTGGGGGGGCTCTGGTCATCGGAAATGGGTACAGTCTTTTCGACGGTCCTCGTGTGCCCAGTGGGAGGCTACGGTCAGATGCCTGCCCTAAAATGGCAACAAATGCCCAGCGGCGCAGCGCGTGAAATAGTCACCGAGGCCGGTGGGCTATAGCCTTTGGTCCGCGGGGGTTGGGGAGGGGTTTAGGGGGCTCTGGTCATCGAAAATGGGTACAGTCTTTTGAGGGTCCTCGTGTGCCCAGTGGGAGGCTCTTGTCAGGCCTGCCTAAAATGGAAATAACCAGCCATGCGTGAAATAATCACTAGGGCGGTGGGCTATACTGAGTCCTTGAGGGTTGGGGAGGGGGTTTCGGGGGCTCTGGTCATCGGAAATGGGTACAGTCTTTACGAGGTTCCTCGTGTGCCCAGCGGGATGGTACGGTCAGAAGCCTGCCCTAAAATGGCCAGAAATGTCCAGCGGCGCAGCGCGTGAAATAGACGCCGAGGCCGGTGGGCTATAGTCTTTGCTCCATGAGGTTGGGGATGGGGTTGGGGCTCACAGGCGTCGGAAATGGGTACAGTCTTTTCGAGGGTCCTCGTGTGCCCAGTGGGAAGCTACGGTCACGACCCTGCGCTAAAATGGCAAGACATGCCCAGCTGACGGCGTGAAATAGTCATGAGGCAGTGGGCTATAGTCTGCTTTGAGGAGGTTGGGGAGGGGTTTTCAGGGGCTCTGGGCGTCGGAAATGGGTACAGTCTTTTCGAGGGTCCTCGTGTGCCCTGTGGGAGGCTACGGTCACAAGCCTGAACTAAAATGGCAAGACATGCCATGGCGCAGCCGCGTGAAATAATCGCCATGGCAGTGGGCTATAGCCTTTGGTCCGCGCGGGTTGGGGAGGGGCGTTCGGGGGCTCTGGGCGTCGGAAATATGTACAGTCTTTCGAGGGTCCTCGTGTACCCAGTGGGAGGCTACGGTCAGAGGCCAGCCCTAAAATGGAAAGAAATGCCCAGCGGCGCAGCGCGGGAAATAGTCACTGAGGCAGTGGGCTATGTGCTGGTCCAGCGAGGTTGGGGAGGGGTTTGGGGCCTCTGGTCGTCGGAAATGGGTGCAGTCTTCTGAGGGTCCTCGTGTGCCCAGTGGGAGAATGCAGTCAGAAGCACTGCCTAAAATGGCCAGAAATGTCCGGTGGCCTTGTGCGTGAAATAATCGTCGAGGCGGTGGGCTATAGTCTTTGCTCCATGAGGTTGGGGAGGGGTTCGGGGGCTCTGGGCGTCGAGAAATGGGTACAGTCTTTTCGAGGGTCTCGTGTGCCCTTGATGGGAGGCTCTGGTCACCACCTGCGCTCAAATGGCAAGACATGCCCAGACATGTAGCGTGAAATAGTCGCCCAGGCCGGTGGGCTATAGCCTTTGGTCCATGAGGGGGTTGGGCCACGGGGTTTGGGGGCTTTGGTCATGAGTAAATGGGTACAGCCTTTTCGAGGTCCTCGTGTGCCCAGTGGGAGGCTACGGTCGAAGCACTGCCCTAAAATGGCAAGAAATACCAATGGACAGCGCGAAATAGTCCTGAAAGCCGGGGGCTATATGCTTTGGTCCCAGGTTGGGGAGGGTTTGAGACTCTGGTCATGCCGGAAATGGGTGCAAATCTTTTGAGGGTGCTCGTGTGCCCGATGGGAGGCTACGGTCAAGCCTGCCTAAAATGTGAAAATAACCAGCGGCAGCCTTGAGAAATAATCACCGAGGCGGTGGGCTATAAGCCTGGTCCATGCGGGGTTGGGGAGGGGTTTCGAGGCTCTCGTGTGCCCAGCCCAGGAGGCTCTGGTCAAGCACTGCCCTAAAATGGCCAGAAATGTCCAGCAGGCATGGCGTGAAATAATCATGAGGCGGTGGGCTATAGTCTTTACTCCATGAGGTTGGGAGGGAAGTTACAGGGCTCTGGGCGTGGGAAATGGGTAAAAGTCTGTTCGAGGGTCCTCGTGTGCCCAGTGGGAGCCTACGGTCAGAAACCTGCCCTAAAATGGCAAGAAATGCCAGTGGCAGCGTGAAATAATCATGAGGCAGTGGGCTATAGTCTTTACTGCCATGAGGGATGGGAGGGGTTGGGGGCTCTGGCGTCGGAAATGGGTACAGTCTTTTCGAGGGTCTCGTGTGCCACAATGGGAGGCTCGGTCACCACCTGCCTAAAATGGCAAGACATGCCCAGTGGCGTGGCGTCAAATAATCATGGGGCGGTGGGCTATAGCCTTTGGTCATGAGGTTGGGAGGGGTTCGGGGCTCAGGCGTCGGAAATGGGTACAGTCTTTTCGAGGTCCTCGTGTGCCCAGTGGGAGGCTCGGTCACCACCTGCGCTAAAATGGCAAGACATGCCCAGCGCAGCGTGAAATAATCGCCGGGCAGTGGGCTATAGCCTTTGCTCCAGAGGTTGGGCAGGGGGTTTGGGGCTTTGGTCATGGAAATGGGTACAGTCTTTTCGAGGTCCTCGTGTGCCCAGTGGGAGGCTACGGTCAGAAGCCTGCCATAAAATGACGAGAAATTCCAAGCGGGCGCAGCGGGAAATAATCCTGAGGCAGTGGGCTGTGCTGGTCCCATGAGGAGTTGGGAGGGGTTTGAGGCTCTGGTCATGAAATGGGTGCAAATCTTTTCAGTGCTCGGGTGCCCAGTGGGAGGCTCTGATTCAAGCCTGCCCTAAAATAAGACATGCCAATGCGGCGTAAGCAGCGTGAAATAGTCGCCGAGGCGGTGGGCTATGTGCTGCTCCGCGGGGGTTGGGCAGGGGGTTTCGGGGGCTTTGGTCATCGGAAATGGGTACAGTCTTTTCGAGGGTCCTCGTGTGCCCAGTGGGAGGCTACGGTCAGAAGCCTGCCCTAAAATGGCAAGAAATTCCCAGCGGCGCAGCGCGGGAAATAGTCACCGAGGCCGGTGGGCTATAGCCTTTGGTCCCATGAGGTTGGGAGGGTTCGGAGGCTCTGATCGTGGGAAATGGGGTACAGTCTTTTCGGCCAGGTCCTCGTGTACTTGATGGGCGGCTCTGGTCAGAGGCCTGCCCTAAAATGGCAAGAAATGCCCAGCGGCGCAGCGCGGGAAATAGTCACTGAGGCCGGTGGGCAATAGCCTTTGGTCCGCGGGGGTTGGGGAGGGGGTTTCGGGGGCTCTGGTCGTCGGAAATGGGTACCGTCTTTTCGAGGGTGCTCGTGTGCCCAGTGGGAGGCTACGGTCAGAAGCCTGCCATAAAATGGCAAGACATGCTTATGCCAGTAAGCAGCGTGAAATAATCGCCCGGGCAGTGGGCTATAGCCTTTGGTCCATGAGGGTTGGGCAGGGGTTTGGTGCTTGGTCATGAAATGGGTACAGTCTTCCGAGGGTCTCGTGTGCTTGATGGGGAGGCTACGGTCAGAAGCACGCCTAAAATGTGAAAATTCCCAGCAATGAGCAGCGGGAAATAGTACCTGAGGCCGGTGGGCTATAGCCGTTGGTCCATGAGGGTTAGGGAGGGGGGGGTTCGGGGGCTCAGTCGTGTCGGTACAGTACAGTCTTCTGAGGTTCACTGTGCCCAGGTGGGGGCTCTGATTGAAGCACTGCCATAAAATGGCAAGAAATACCCAATGACAGCGCGTGAAATAGTCGCGCCCGGCGGTGGGCAATAATGCTGGTCCTTGAGGGGGTTGGGGAGGGGTTGGGGCTCTACGGTCGCCATGAAAATCAGTACAGTCTTTTCGAGGGGCCCTCGTGTACCAAGTGGGAGAGCTACAGTCGAAAGCCTGCCTAAAATAGCAAGAAATGCTGGCGCAGCGCGTGGAAATAATCACAGGACGGTGGGCTGTGCCCCAGTCATGAGGGTTGGGAGGGGTTCGGAGCTCTAATCGTGGGAAATGGGTACAGTCTTTCAGCCGGTCCTCGTGTATGCCAGTGGGAGGCTACGGTCAGAGCACATAGCACAAAATGGCAAGAAATGCCATGGCCTTGAGCATGAGAAATAGTCACTTGAGGCCGGTGGGCAATAGCCTTTGGTCCATGAGGGTTGGGGAGGGTTCAGGGGCTCACAGTGGGTCGGAAATGGGTACCATGCTTGCCGTGTGCTCCAGGTGGAGCTACGGTCAGGAAGCACCTGCCATAAAATGACAAGAAATGCCAATGACGCATGGCGCGTGAAATAGTCACTTAGGGCCGTGGGCTACTGTGCTGGTCATGCGGGGTTGGGAGGAAGTTGCAGGGGCTCTGAGGCGTCTGAAATGGGTCTGGAGTCTTTTCGAGGGTCCTCGTGTGCCCAGTGGGGGCTTGATCAGGAGCACACCATAAAATAATAAGAAATACCATGGCCAGCGCGTGAAATGTCGTCGAGGCGGTGGGCTATAGCCTTTAGTCCATGAGGGTTAGGGGGGGTTGAGGCTCTGGTCATGAAAATCAGTCTGGGTCTTTTGAGGGCCCTCGTCTGCCGGTGGGAGGCTACGGTCAAAGCCTGCCTAAAATGGAAGAAATGCCAAGCGCCTTGTAGCTGAAATAATCATGAGGGCACATGGGCTATAGCCTTTAGTCTGGGGGGGTTGGGAGAGGGGTTTGAGGCTCTTGGTCGTCGGAAATGGGTACCGTCTTTTCGAGATTTTCGTGTGCTTGATGGGAGGCTCTGTCGAAGCACTGCCATAAAATGTAAGAAATACTGCCAGTGACGTGAAATAATGGAGGCCGTGGGCTATAACCTTTGGTCATGAGGGTTGGGGAGGGATTCAGGGCTCGATCTTGGGAAATGGGTACAGTCTTTTCGGGGTCCTCGTGTGATGGGAGGCTCGGTCAGCCTGCCATAAGGCAAGAAATGCCAATGGCCGGCGTGAAATAGTCACCGGGCAGGTTATAATAGCCTTTGGTCCATGGGAGTTGGGAGGGTGGTTGGGGCTCGGTCGCCAATGGGTCAGTCTTTCGAGGTCCTCGTGTGTCAGTGGGAGGCTGCGGTCGAAGGCTGCCCAAAATGGCAAGAAATGCAGCAGCGCGTGAAATAGTCGCAGGGGGCCGGTGGGCTAGCCTTTGGTCATGAGGGGTTGGGAGGGGTTGGGGTTTGGTCATTGAAAATCAGTACAGTCTTTTCAGGCGTCCTCGTGTGCCCGGTGGGAGGCTCTGGTCAGCCTGCCTAAAATGGCAAGAAATACCCAGCATGGCAGTGAAATAATCATGAGGCGGTGGGCTATAGCTGGTCCAGGGGTTGGGGGGGGGGTTCGGGGGCTCACGGTCATTGAAAATGGTCAGTCTTTTGAAGGTCCTCGTGTGCCCGGTGGGAGGCTACGGTCAAGCCTGCCTAAAATGTGAAATACTGCAGCAGCGTGAAATAATCAGTGGGCTATAGCCAGTCATGAGGTTGGGGAGGGATTCGGGGCTCGATCTTGGGAAATGGGTGCAGTCTTTTCGGGGTCTCGTGTGCCCAGTGGGAGGCTCTGAGGCCTGCCATAAGGCAAGAAATGCCAATGATGGCGTGAAATAATCGCCGAGGCAGTGGGCTATAGCCTTTGGTCCCAGGAGTTGGGGAGGGGTTGGGGCTCAGTCATCAATGTCTGATCTTTTGAGGGCCTCGTGTGCCAGTGGGATGCTCTGGTCAAGCCTGCCCTAAAATGGCAAGAAATGCCCAGGCCATCAGCGTGAAATAGTCATGGGGCCCGTGGGCTATAGCCTTTGGTCCATGAGGTTGGGGAGGGATTCGGGGCTCGATCTTGGGAAATGGGTACAGTCTTTTCGGCGGTCCTCGTGTGCAGTGGGAGGCTCAGTCGAGGCCTGCCAAAGGCAATGCCAGCGGCGCAGCGCGTGAAATAATCATGAGGCGGTGGGCTATAGCCTTTGGTCCCGTGAGTTGGGAGGGGTTCGGGGCTCTGGTCATCATGGGTCTGATCTTTTGAGGGTCCTCGTGTGCCCGGTGGGAGGCTGGTCGAAGCCCTAAAAATGGCAATGACGCGTGAAATAATCAGGAGGCGGGGCTATAGCCTTTGGTCCTTGAGGTTGGGGAGGGGTTGGGGCTCTGGTCATGAAAATCAGTACAGTCTTTTGAGGCCCTCGTGTGCCAGTGGGAGGCTACAGAAGCCTGCCAAATGGCAAGAAATGCGCATGGCCGCGTGAAATAGTCACGAGGCCGGTGGGCTATAGCCTTTGGTCATGAGGGGTTGGGAGGGTTGGGAGGCTCGATCGTGGGAAATGGGTATCTTTTAGTCTCGTGTGGAGTGGGAGGCTACGGTCAGAGGCCTGCCCTAAAATGGCAAGAAATACCCTGCGCGAGGCGTGAAATAGTCATGGGGCAGTGGGCTTATAGCTGGTCCATGAGGAGTTGGGAGGGGGTTCGGGGCTCTGGTCATTGAAAATGGGTCTTTTCGAGGGTCTCGTGTGCCCGGTGGGAGGCTATGGTCAAGCCTGCCAAAATGGCAAGAAATACTGCAATGAGCGTGAAATAGTCATAGGCAGTGGGCTATAGCCTTTGGTCATGAGGGTTGGGGAGGGGGGTTCGGAGGCTCTGGTAATCAAAAATCGGTACAGTCTTTTCGAGGGCCCTCGTGTACCCGGTGGGATACTCTGGTCAAGCCTGCCTAAAATGGCAAGAAATGCCAGTGTGCGTGAAATAATCAGGCGGTGGGCTATAGCCTTTGGTCATGAGGGTTGGGGAGGGGTTGGGGCTCTGATCGTGGGAAATGGGTACAGTCTTTTCGGTCCTCGTGTGGTGGGAGGCTACAGTCAGAGCCTGCCCAAGAAATGCCAATGGCGTGAAAAATCATGAGGCGGTGGGTTATGCTGGTCATGAGTTGGGAGGGTGGTTGAGCTCTGTCATCGAAGTACAGTCTCTTGAGGGTCCTCGTGTGTCAGTGGGAGGCTCGGTCAGAAGCCAAAATAGAAATGCCAGTATGTGCGTGAAATAATCATGGCAGTGGGCTATAGCCTTTGGTCGGGGGGGTTGGGGGGGTGGGGGGGCTCTGGTCATTGAAAATCGGTACAGTCTTTTCGAGGGTCCTCGTGTGCCCAGTGGGAGGCTCTGATCGAGCCTGCCCAAATGGCAAAAATGCCAATGAGCGTGAAATAATCGGAGGCCGGTGGGCTATAGCCTTTGGTCCGCGGGGGTTGGGGAGGGTGGTTCGGGGGCTCTGGTCATATAAAATTGGTACAGTCTTTTCGAGGGTCCTCGTGTGCCGGTGGGAGGCTCTGATCAAGCCTGCCTAAAATAAAGAAATACTAGCAGCAGCGTGAAATAGTCATGGGCGGTGGGCTATATACTGGTCCGGGGTTGGGAGGGTTCGGGGTTGGTAATCAAATGGGTACAGTCTTTTGAGGGCCCTCGTGTGCCAGTGGGATACTGTCAAGCCTGCCCAAAATGGCAAGAAATGCCCATGGCGCGTGAAATAATCGAGGCAGTGGGCTATAGCCTTTGGTCATGAGGGTTGGGAGGAGGGTTGGGGCTGGTCATTAATCGGTGCAGTCTTTTCGAGGGTCCTCGTGTGCCGGTGGGAGGCTCTGGTCAAGCCTGCATAAAATGGCAAGTAGCGTGGCGTGAAATAGTCATGCCGGGCGGTGGGCTATACTTTGGTCCCGGGGTTGGGAGGGGGGGGGCTCTGGTCGTGAAAATCAGTACAGTCTTTTGAGGGCCCTCGTGTGCCCAGTGGGAGGCTACGGTCAGCTGCCTAAAATGGAAATGCCAGCGCAGCGCGTGAAATAATCATAGGCGGTGGGCTATAGCCTGGTCATGAGGTTGGGGAGGGGGGTTCGGAGGCTCTGATCGTGGGAAATGGGTACAATCTTTTCGACGGTCCTCGTGTGCCCAGTGGGAGGCTACGGTCAGAGGCCTGCCCTAAAATGGCAAGAAATACCCAGTGGCGCAGAGCGTGAAATAGTCGCCGAGGCCGGTAGGTTATAGCCTTTGGTCCGCGGGAGTTGGGGAGGGGGGTTCGGGGGCTCTGGTCATTGAAAATTGGGTACATCTTTCGAGGTCCTCGTGTGCCCGGTGGAGGCTATCAGAAGCCTGCCTAAAATGGCAAGAAATACCCAGAAGCGTGAAATAAGTCAGGCGGTGGGCTATGTACTTGGTCATGAGGGTTGGGAGGGAGGTTCGGGGCTGGTAATCAAAAATCGGTCAGTCTTCCAGGCCCTCGTGTTCCCGGTGGGATGCTACGGTCAGAAGCCTGCCCTAAAATGGCAAGAAATGCCCCGCGGCGCATCGCGTGAAATAGTCCCCGAGGCCCGTGGGCTATAGCCTTTGGTCCGCGGGGGTTGGGGAGGGGATTCGGGGGATCTGATCTTGGGAAATGGGTACAGTCTTTTCGACGGTCCTCGTATGCCCAGTGGGAGGCTACGGTCAGAGGCCTGCCCTTAAAAGGCAATGCTTGGCATGGTAGCGTGAAATCAGCAGGCGGTGGGCTAGAGCCTTTGGTCCGCGTGAGTTGGGGGGGGTTGGGGCTCTGGTCATCGAAAATGGGTACAGTCTATTCGAGGGTCCTCGTGTGTCCTGTGGGAGGCTCTACAGACTGCCCAAAATGGCATGAAATGCCAGCTGCATGGCGTGAAATAATCATGAGGCGGTGGGCTATAGCCTTTGGTCCCCGGGGTTGGGGAGGGGTTCGGGGCTCTGTGTGGGAAATGGAATCTTTTCGAGGTGCTCGTGTGCTTGTGGGAGGCTACTATCAAGCCTACCATAAAATAGAAATGCCTAATGGCGCGTGAAATAATGGAGGCAGGCGGGCTATAAGCTTTGGTCCATGAGGTTGGGGTGGGTTCGAGCTCAGTCATGGTCAGTACAGTCTTTTGAGGGACCTCGTGTGCCCAGTGAGGCTACGGTCAGAGCCTGCCATAAAATGGCAAGAAATACTGCAATGAGCGTGAAATAAGTCATGGGGGCGGTGGGCTATAACTTTGGTCCATGAGGTTGGGAGGGGTTGGGGCTCTGGTCATGAAACTCAGTGAGTCTTTCGAGGGGCCCTCGTGTGCCCGGTGGGAGGCTCTGATCAAGCCTACCTAAAATGGCAATGCCAGTGCAGCGTGAAATAAGTCACAAGGGCAGTGGGCTATGTGCTGGTCCAGGGGTTGGGAGGGGTTGGAGGCTCGATCGGAAATGGGTCAGTCTTTTCGGTCCTCGTGTGATGGGAGGCTCTGTCAGAGGCCAGCCTAAAATGGCAAGAAATGCCCAGAGCAGCGTGAAATAGTCGCCGAGGCCGGTGGGTTATAGCCTTTGGTCCGCGGGAGTTGGGGAGGGGGGTTCGGGGGCTCTGGTCATCGAAAATCGGTACAGTCTGTTCGAGGGACCTCGTGTGGCCGGTGGGAGGCTACGGTCAGACGGCTGCCCAAAATGGCAGAAATGCCAGTGACAGCGTGAAATAGTCAGTGGCGGTGTGCTATAGCCTGTGGTCCGCGGGGGTTGGGGAGGGGGGTTCGGGGCTCTGGTCATCGAAAATCGGTACAGTCTTTTCGAGGGCCCTCGTGTGCCAGTGGGAGGCTCTGATCAAGCCTGCTCTAAAATGGCAAGAAATGCCATGGCCAGCGTGAAATAGTCATGAGGCGGTGGGCTATAGCCTGGTCCATGAGGGGTTGGGGAGGGGGTTCGGAGGCTCACGATCATGGGAAATGGGTACAATCTTTTGACGGTCCTCGTGTGCCGGTGGGAGGCTGGTCAGAAGGCCTGCCCTAAAATGGCAAGAAATGCCAGTGGCAGCGTGAAATAATCATGAGGCCGGTAGGTTATAGCCTTTGGTCCGCGGGAGTTGGGGAGGGGGGTTCGGGGGCTCTGGTCATTGAAAATTGGTACAGTCTTTTCGAGGGTCCTCGTGTGCCCGGTGGGAGGCTATGGTCAGAAGCCTGCCCTAAAATGGCAAGAAATACCAGCAATGGCAGCGTGAAATAATCATGAGCGGTGGGCTATAGCCTTTGGTCCATGAGGGGTTGGGGAGGGGTTCGGGGCTCTGGTAATCAAAAATTGGTACAGTCTTTTGAGGGGCCCTCGTGTGCCAGTGGGATACTCTGATCAAGCCTGCCCTAAAATGGCAAGAAATGCCAGTAGCGCAGCGTGAAATAGTCATAGGCCCGTGGGCTATAGCCTTTGGTCCGCGGGGGTTGGGGAGGGGATTCGGGGCTCTGATCTTGGGAAATGGGTACAGTCTTTTCGACGGTCCTCGTGTGCCCAGTGGGAGGCTACGGTCAGAGGCCTGCCCTTAAAAGGCAAGAAATGCCCAGCGGCGCAGCGCGTGAAATAGTCGCCGAGGCCGGTGGGCTATAGCCTTTGGTCCGCGGGAGTTGGGGAGGGGGGTTCGGGGGTTCTGGTCATCGAAAATGGGTACAGTCTGTTCGAGGGTCCTCGTGTGTCCAGTGGGAGGCTACGGTCAGAAGGCTGCCCAAAAATGGCATGAAATGCCCAGCTGCGCAGCGCGTGAAATAGTCGCCGAGGCCGGTGGGCTATAGCCTTTGGTCCGCGGGGGTTGGGGAGGGGGGTTCGGGGGCTCTGGTCGTTGGAAATGGGTACCGTCTTTTCGAGGGTGCTCGTGTGCCCAGTGGGAGGCTACTATCAGAAGCCTACCATAAAATGGCAAGAAATGCCTAGCGGTGAGCGTGAAATAATGTGGGGCCGGTGGGCTATAACTGGTCCCTTGAGGGTTGGGAGGCGGGGGTTTGGGGGCTCTGGTCATCGAAAATCTGTACAGTCTTTACGACGGTCCTCGTGTGATGGGAGGCTCTGGTCAGAAGCCTGCCATAAAATGGCAAGAAATACTGTGACGCGTGGGAAATAAGTCATGGGCCGGTGGGCTATAGCCTTTGGTCCGCGGGGGTTGGGGAGGGGGGTTCGGGGGCTCTGGTCATCGAAAATCGGTACAGTCTTTTCGAGGGCCCTCGTGTGCCCGGTGGGAGGCTACGGTCAGAAGCCTGCCCTAAAATGGCAAGAAATGCCCAGCGGCGCAGCGCGTGAAATAGTCACCGAGGCCGGTGGGGTATAGCCTTTGGTCCCATGAGGGGTTGGGAGGGGTCGGAGGCTCTGATCGTGGGAAATGGGTACAGTCTTTTCGACGGTCCTCGTGTGCCCAGTGGGAGGCTACGGTCAGAGGCCTGCCCTAAAATGGCAAGAAATAGCCAATGCCGCGTGAAATAGTCGCCGAGGCCGGTGGGTTATAGCCTTTGGTCCGCGGGAGTTGGGGAGGGTGGTTCGGGGGCTCTGGTCATCGAAAATGGGTACAGTCTCTTCGAGGGTCCTCGTGTGTCCAGTGGGAGGCTCCGGTCAGAAGGCTGCCCAAAAATGGCAAGAAATGCCCAGCGGCGCAGCGCGTGAAATAGTCAAGCCTTTGGTCATGAGGGTTGGGAGGGGTTGGGGCTCAGTCATTGGTCAGTGAGTCTTTTGAGGGTCCTCGTGTGCGTGGGAGGCTACGGTCGAAGCCTGCCCTAAAATGCAAGAAATACAATGACGCGTGAAATAGTCAGAGGCGGTGGGCTATACCTGGTCATGAGGGGTGGGGGTGGGGGGTGGGGGGGCTCTGGTCATTGAAAATCGGTACAGTCTTTTCGAGGGTCCTCGTGTGCCCGGTGGGAGGCTACGGTCAGAAGCCTGCCCTAAAATGGCAAGAAATACCCAGCAATGAGCAGCGTGAAATAGTTGAGGCTGGTGGGCTATAGCCTTTGGTCCATGAGGGTTGGGGAGGGTTGGGGCTCAATCAAATCGGTACAGTCTTTTGAGGGCCCTCGTGTGCCCGGTGGGATACTCAGGCCTGCCCTAAAATGGCAAGAAATGCCATGGCGCATGCGTGAAATAATCGCCGAGGCAGTGGGCTATGTGCTGGTCCGAGGGTTGGGAGGGGGGCTCGATCTTGGGAAATGGGTACAGTCTTTTGCGGTCCTCGTGTACTTGATGGGAGGCTCTGGTCAGAGCCTGCTTAAATGGCAAGAAATGCCCAGCATGGCGCGTGAAATAATCACGAGGCGGTGGGCTATAGCCTTTGGTCCATGAGGTTGGGAGGGGTTCGGGGGCTCTGGTCGTTGGAAATGGGTACCGTCTTTTCGAGGGTGCTCGTGTGCCCAGTGGGAGGCTACTATCAGAAGCCTACCTAAAATGTGAAATGCCTAGCGGTAGCAGCGTGAAATAATATGGCAGTGGGCTATAACTGGTCCCATGAGGGGTTGGGAGGGGTTGAGGCTACAGTCATAATCTGTACAGTCTTCTGAGGTCCTCGTGTGAGTGGGAGCTCGGTCAGGCCTGCCATAAAATGGCAAGAAATACCAGCATGACGTGAAATAATCAAGGCAGTGGGCTATAACGCTGGTCATGAGGGTTGGGAGGGTTGGGGCTCTGGTCATCATGTCTTTTGAGGCCCTCGTGTGCAGTGGGGAGTCTGAGAAGCCTGCCTAAAATGGAAATGCCAGCGAGCGCGCGTGAAATAATCCAAGGCAGTGGGCTATAGCCTTTAGTCCTTGAGGTTGGGAGGGTTCGGGAGGCTACGATCGTGGGAAATGGGTACAGTCTTTCAGGGTCCTCGTGTGATGGGAGGCTACGGTCAGAGGCCTGCCTAAAATGGCAAGAAATGCCAAGCAGCGTGAAATAATCAGGGCGGTGGGTTATAGCCTTTGGTCCATGAGGAGTTGGGAGGGTGGTTCGAGGCTCTGGTCATCGAAAATGGGTCTGATCTCTTGAGGGTCCTCGTGTGTCAGTGGGAGGCTCTGGTCAGAAGGCTGCCCAAAATGGCAAGAAATGTGGCATGTAGCGTGAAATAATCATGAGCCGGTGGGCTATAGCCCAGTCATGAGGGGTTGGGAGGGGTTAGGCTCTGGTCATTGAAAATCGGTACAGTCTTTTCGAGGGTCCTCGTGTGCCCGGTGGGAGGCTACGGTCAGAAGCCTGCCCTAAAATGGCAAGAAATTCCCAACGGCGAAGCGCGTGAAATAGTCACAGAGGCGGGTGGGCTATAGCCTTTGGTCCTTGGGGTTGGGGAGGGTTGGGGCTCTGGTCATTGAAAATTGGTACAGTCTTTTCGAGGGTCCTCGTGTGTCCAGTGGGAGGCTACGGTCAGAAGCCAGCCCTAAATGCAAGAAATACCCTGAGCGCGTGAAATAGTCGAGGCGTGGGCTATAGCCTTTGGTCCATGAGGGTTGGGAGGGGTGGGGGGCTCTGGTAATCAAAAATCGGTACAGTCTTTTCGAGGGGCCCTCGTGTGCCAGTGGGATACTCTGATCAAGCCTGCCCTAAAATGGCAAGAAATGCTTGTGCGCGCGTGAAATAATCAGCAGGGCAGTGGGCTATAGCCTTTGGTCATGAGGGTTGGGAGGGGAGGGATTCGGGGCTCGATCTTGAAATGGGTACAGTCTTTTCGGGTCCTCGTGTGCCCAGTGGGAGGCTACGGTCAGAGGCCATAAAAAGGCAAGAAATGACTTGTGTGAAATAATAAATAGTCAGGCGGTGGGCTAGCCATGCTGTCATGGGGAGTTGGGGAGGGGTTGGGGCTCTGGTCGCCAATGGGTACAGTCTGTTCGAGGTCCTCGTGTGTCAGTGGGAGGCTACGGTCAGAAGGCTGCCCAAAATGGCATGAAATGCCCATGCATGAAATAATCATGAGGCCGGTGGGCTATAGCCTTTGGTCCGCGGGGGTTGGGGGGGGGGGGTTCGGGGGCTCTGGTCGTTGGAAATGGGTACCGTCTTTTCGAGGGTGCTCGTGTGCCCAGTGGGAGGCTACTATCAGAAGCCTACCATAAAATGAAAAATGCCTATGGTAGCGCGTGAAATAATGTCAGCGTGGGCTATAATAACTGGTCATGAGGGGTTGGGAGGGTTGGGGCTCTGGTCATGAAAATCTGCAGTCTTCCAGGGTCCTCGTGTGCCAGTGGGAGGGCTACGGTCAAGCCTGCCATAAAATGGCAAGAAATACTAGCAATGACGTGAAATAATCGGAGGCGGTGGGCTATAACCTGGTCCATGGGGTTGGGAGGGGTTGGGGGCTCTGGTCATCGAAAATCGGTACAGTCTTTTGAGGGGCCCTCGTGTGCCAGTGGGAGGCTCGGTCAAGCCTGCCCTAAAATGGCAAAATGCCCATGGCGCAGCGCGTGAAATAATCACAAGGGCCGGTGGGCTATAGCCTTTGGTCAGCGGGGTTGGGGAGGGGTTGGAGGCTCGTGAAATGGGTACAGTCTTTTCGGCCAGTCCTCGTGTGCCAGTGGGAGGCTACAGTCGAGCCTGCCCTAAAATGGCAAGAAATGCCAATGGCGTGTGTGAAATAATCATGAGGCGGTGGGTTATAATCTGGTCCATGAGAGTTGGAGGAGTTCGGGGCTGGTCGCCATGGTCTGATCTCTTGAGGGTCTCGTGTGTCGATGGGAGGCTCGGTCGAAGGCTGCCCAAAAATGGCAAGAAATGCCATGGCCATGGGAAATAATCGAGGCGGTGGGCTATAGCCTTTGGTCCGCGGGGGTTGGGGAGGGGGGTTCTGGGGCTCTGGTCATTGAAAATCTGAACAGTCAATTCTAGCGTCCACGTGTGCCCGGTGGGAGGCTACGGTCAGAAGCCTGCCCTAAAATGGCAAGAAATACCCAGCAATGAAATAGCGTGAAATAATCAGCGGTGGGCTATAGCCTTTAGTCATGAGGGTTGGGAGGGTTCGGGGCTCTGGTCATTGAAAATGGTACAGTCTTTTCGAGGGTCCTCGTGTGCTGGGAGGCTACGGTCAGAGCCTGCCTAAATGTCAAGAAATACCCATGGGACGCGTGAAATAGTTCAGGCGGTGGGCTATAGCCTTTGGTCCATGAGGGGTTGGGAGGGGTTCGGGGCTCAGTAATCAAAATCAGTACAGTCTTTTGAGGGCCCTCGTGTGCCCAGTGGGATGCTCTACGGTCAAGCCTGCCCTAAAATGGCAAGAAATGCCCAGCGCATCGTGAAATAGTCATGGGGCAGTGGGCTATAGCCTTTGGTCCAGGGGGTTGGGGAGGGATTCGGGGCTCGATCTTGGGAAATGGAGTCAGTCTTTTCGGGGTCCTCGTGTAGTGGGAGGCTACGGTCAGGCCTGCCAAGGCAAAAGAAATGCCCAGTAGCAGCGTGAAATAGTCAGAGGCGGTGGGCTATAGCCTTTGGTCCCTTGAGGGAGTTGGGGAGGGGTTCAGGGGCTCTGGTCATGAAATGGGTACAGTCTCGAGGTCCTCGTGTGTCAGTGGGAGGCTCTGGACAGAAGGCTGCCAAATGGCATGAAATGCCCAGCTGCAGCGTGAAATAATCTGGGGCAGTGGGCTATAGCCTTTGGTCCATGAGGATTGGGAGGGGTTCGGGGCTCACGGTCGTCGAAATGGGTAGTCTTTTCGAGGGTCCTCGTGTGTGCCAGTGGGAGGCTACTAGAAGCCTACCATAAAATGGCAAAATGCCTGCGCAGCGTGAAATAATGTAGCCGGCGGGCTATGTGCTGGTCATGAGGTTGGGAGGGTTCGGGGCTCTGGTCATAATCAGTCTGATCTTCGAGGGACCTCGTGTGCCCAGTGGGGGGCTACGGTCAGAAGCCTGCCATAAAATGGCAAGAAATACCCAGCAGCCGCGTGAAATAATCGGAGGCCGGTGGGCTATAGCCTGGTCATGAGGGTTGGGGAGGGGTTGGGGGCTCTGGTCATGAAAATCAGTACAGTCTTTTAGGGCCCTCGTGTGCCCAGTGGGAGGCTGGGTCAAGCCTACCTAAAATGGCAAGAAATGCCAGAGCGAGCGCGTGAAATAGTCAAGGCCGGTGGGCTATAACTGGTCCATGAGGGTTGGGAGGGTTGGGGTTCTGATCGTGGGAAATGGGTACAGTCTTTTCGGGGTCCTCGTGTGCCAGTGGGAGGCTACAGTCAGAGCCTGCCCTAAAATGGCAAGAAATATGATGGCAGCGTGAAATAATCGCAAGGCAGTGGGTTATATAACTGGTCCATGCGGGAGTTGGGAGGGTTCGGGGCTCTGGTCATGAAATGGGTACAGTCTTCGGGGTCCTCGTGTGTCAGTGGGAGGCTACGGTCAGAAGCCTGCCCAAAATGGCAAAAATGCCAGTAGCGCGTGAAATAATCATGAGGCCGGTGGGCTACTTTGGTCAGAGGGGTTGGGAGGGGGTTCGGGGGCTCACGGTCGTAATCAGTCTGATATTTTGAGGGGCCCTCGTGTGTGCCAGTGGGAGGCTCTGGTCAAGCCTGCCTAAAATGGCAAGAAATACAGCGCGCAGCGTGAAATAGTCAAGGCGGTGGGCTATAGCCTTTGGTCATGAGGGTTGGGGAGGGTTGGAGGCTCTGGATCGTGGGAAATGGGTACAGTCTTTTAGGGTCCTCGTGTGTGTGGGAGGCTCGGTCAGCCTGCCCTAAAATGGCAGAAATGCCAGGTGTAGCGTGAAATAGTCAGGCAGGTGGGCTATAACCTTTGGTCCATGGGGGTTGGGGAGGGTTGGTTCGGGCTCTGGTCATCGAAAATGGGTACAGTCTTTTGAGGGTCCTCGTGTGTCAGTGGGAGGCTCTGGTCAGAAGGCTGCCAAAATGGCAAGAAATGTGGCCATGTGCGTGAAATAATCATGGGGCCGGTGGGCTATAGCCTGGTCCATGAGGGTTGGGAGGGGTTCGGGGCTCATAAAATCTGTGCAGTCTTTTGAGGGGGCCCTCGTGTGCCAGTGGGAGGCTACTGATCAGAACCCCTAAAATAAAAAATGCATGGCGCAGCGCGTGAAATAGTCATGGGGCAGTGGGCTATAACTGGTCCCTTGAGGTTGGGGAGGGTTCGGAGGCTCGATCGTGAAATGGGTACAGTCTTTGAGGGTCCTCGTGTGTGTGGGAGGCTCTGTCAGAGCCTGCCCTAAAATGGCAAGAAATGCCAGTCGCAGCGTGAAATAATCATGGGCAGGTGGGCTATAGCCTTTGGTCCGGGGGTTGGGAGAGGGTTGGGGCTCTGGTCATGAAAATGGGTACAGTCTTGAGGTCCTCGTGTGTCAGTGGGAGGCTCGGGTGAAGGCTGCCAAAAATGGAAATGCCTGTGGCGCATGCGTGAAATAGTCAGGGGCGGTGGGCTATAATAACTGGTCCATGGGGTTGGGAGGGTTGAGGGGCTCACAGTCATGTCGGTACAGTCTTTTCGAGGCCCTCGTGTGCAGTGGGAGGCTACGGTCAGCCTGCCTAAAATGGCAAGAAATGCCAAGCCTGTAGCGTGAAATAGTCAGGAGTGGGCTATAGTGCTAGTCCCGGAGGTTGGGAGGGGTTGGGGCTCTGGTCATTGAAATGGGTGATCTTTTGAGGTCTCGTGTGCCCGGTGGGAGGCTCTGGTCAGGCCTAAAATGGCAAGAAATGCCATGGCGCAAGCGTGAAATAATCGAGGCGGTGGGTTATAGCTGGTCATGGGAGTTGGGAGGGTGGTTGAGGCTCTGGTCATCGAAAATGGGTCTGAGTCTCTTGAGGGTCCTCGTGTGTCAGTGGGAGGCTCCGGTCAGAAGCCTGCCCAAAATGGCTAGAAATGCCAGTGGCCCGCGTGAAATAATCATGGGGCAGTGGGCTATAGCTGGTCCATGAGGGTTGGGGAGGGTTCAGGCTCTGGTCATTGAAAATCAGTACAGTCTTTTCGAGGTCCTCGTGTGCCCGGTGGGAGGCTACGGTCAAGCCTGCCCTAAAATGGCAAGAAATACTGTGGCCACAGCGTGAAATAGTTACGAGGCCGGTGGGCTATAGCCTTTGGTCCTTGAGGTTGGGGGAGGGTTAGCTCTGGTAATCAAAATCGGTACAGTCTTTGAGGGCCTCGTGTGCAGTGGGAGGCTCGGTCAGGCCTGCCCTAAAATGGCAAGAAATGCCATGGCATCGCGTGAAATAGTCAAGGCGTGGGCTATAGCTGGTCATGAGGGGTTGGGGAGGGTTCGGGGCTCTGATCTTGGGAAATGGGTCAGTCTTTGATCCTCGTGTGCCCGGTGGGAGGTCGAGGCCAAAAAAGAAATGCCAGCCAGCGCGTGAAATAGTCATGGGCCGGTGGGCTATAACTTTGGTCATGAGAGTTGGGGAGGGTTCGGGGCTCTGGTCATGAAATGGGTACAGTCTTTCGAGGGTCCTCGTGTGTCAGTGGGAGGCTACGGACGAGGCTGCCCAAAATGGCAAAAATGCCAGCATGGCGTGAAATAATCGCCAGGCAGTGGGCTATATTTGGTCCATGAGGTTGGGGAGGGGTTCGGGGCTCACAGTCGTCGGAAATGGGTGCCTTTTCGAGGTGCTCGTGTGCCGTGGGAGGCTACTATCGAAGCCTACCATAAAATGCAAGAAATATATGGCGCAGCGTGAAATAATGTGGGGCGTGCTATATGCTGGTCCATGAGGTTGAGGGGTTCGAGCTCTGGTCATGTCGGTACAGTCTTCGAGGGACCTCGTGTGATCAGCTCTGGTCAGAAATGCCATAAAATCAAGAAATACCCAAGCAGCGTGAAATAGTCAGGCGGTGGGCTATAGCCTTGGTCCCAGCGGGGGTTGGGAGGGTTCGGGGCTCTGGTCATGAAAATCAGTACAGTCTTTTCGAGGGGCCCTCGTGTGCCAGTGGGAGGCTGGGTCAGAGCCTACTAAAATGGCAAGAAATGCCCACAAGCGTGAAATACTCAAGGCAGTGGGCTATACTAGTCCCTTGAGGTTGGGAGGGGTTGGAGGCTCATCGTGAAATGGGTACAGTCTTTGAGGGTCCTCGTGTGCCAGTGGGAGGCTACGGTCAGGCCTGCCTAAAATGGCAAGAAATGCCAGTGGCGCGTAGCGTGAAATAATCGTCGAGGCCGGTGGGTTATAGCCTTTGGTCATGAGGGGTTGGGGAGGGGTTGGGGCTCTGGTCATGAAAGTCTGTTCGAGGGTCCTCGTGTGTGAGTGGGAGGCTACGGTCAAGCCTGCCCTAAAATGGCAAGAAATGCCAACTGTGGCGCAGCGTGAAATACTGGCGGTGGGCTATACCTTTGGTCCATGAGGTTGGGAGGGTTCGGAGGCTCGATCGTGGGAAATGGGTGAGTCTTTCGGGGTCCTTGATGGGAGGCTACGGTCAGAGGCACACTAAAATGGAAATGCCAGTGGGCATGGCGTGAAATAATCGCCAAGGCGGTGGGCTATAGGCTTTAGTCCATGAGGGTTGGGGAGGGTTCGGGGGCTCTGGTCGATCAGTCAGTCTTTTCGGGGCCCTCGTGTGCCCGGTGGGAGGCTACGGTCGAAGCCTGAAAATGGAAATGCCCAGCGTGTGAAATAGTCAAGGCGGTGGGCTATAGCTGGTCATGGGGGTTGGGAGGGGTCGGAGGCTCTGATCGTGGGAAATGGGTACAATCTTTTCGCCGGTCCTCGTGTACTTGATGGGAGGCTACGGTCAGGCCTGCCCTAAAATGGCAAGAAATGCCCTAGCGGTAGCGTGAAATAATCAGGCAGTGGGTTATAGCCTTTGGTCAGCGGGAGTTGGGAGGGGTTCGGGGGCTCTGGTCATTGAAAATCAGTCAGTCTTTTCGAGGTCCTCGTGTGCGGTGGGAGGCTCTGGTCAGAAGCCTGCCCTAAAATAAAGAAATATGAATGTGAAATAATCAGCGGTGGGCTATCCTTTGGTCCATGAGGGTTGGGAGGGGTTCGGGGCTCTGGTAATCAAGAATCGGTACAGTCTTTTCGAGGGGCCCTCGTGTGCGTGGAGCTACGTCAGCCTGCCCTAATAAAAAAATGCCAGTGGCTGTCAGCGTGAAATAAGTCGAGGGCAGTGGGCTATAGCCTTTGGTCCGAGGGTTGGGAGGGTTGGGGCTCACGCCGTGGGAAAAGGTACACTCTTTCGGTCCTCGTGTGCCCAGTGGGAGGCTACGGTCGAGGCCTGCCAAATGGCAAGAAATACCCAGAATGAGCGTGTGAAATAATCGCCCAAGGCGGTGGGCTATAGCCTTTAGTCCATGAGTTGGGGAGGGGTTCGGGGCTCTGGTCATGAAAATGGTCTGATCGAGGTCCTCGTGTGTCAGTGGGAGGCTACGGTCAAGCCTGCCCAAAAATGAAATGCCAGTGCGTATGAAATAATCCGAGGCCGGTGGGCTATAACTAGTCCCGCGGGGGTTGGGAGGGTTGGGGGCTCTGGTCATTGAAAATCAGTACTGTCTTTTGAGGGTCCTCGTGTGCCCGTGGGAGGCTACGGTCAGAGCCTGCCCTAAAATGGCAAGAAATGTCAGCGGTAGCGTGAAATAGTCATGAGGCCGGTGGGTTATTGCCTTTGGTCATGAGGTTGGGAGGGGTTGGGGCTCACGTCGTGGGAAATGGGTACAGTCTTTTCGAGGTCCTCGTGTGTGATGGGAGGCTACGGTCAGAGCTGCCTAAAATGGCAAGAAATGCCATGGCGTAGCGTGAAATAATCAGCGGTGGGCTATAGCCTTTGTCAGCGGGAGTTGGGAGGGGTTCGGGGCTCTGGTCATCGAAAATGGGTACAGTCTGTTCGAGGGCCCTCGTGTGTCCAGTGGGAGGCTACGGTCAGAAGCTGCCCAAACATGGCATGAAATGCCAGCGCAGCGTGAAATAATCGCCGAGGCGGTGGGCTATAGCCGTTAGTCCAGAGGTTGGGAGGGTTCGGGGCTCTGGTCGAAATGGGTCTTTTCGAGGGCCCTCGTGTGCCCCGGTGGGAGGCTACGGTCAAGCCTACCCTAAAATGGCAAGAAATGCCCAGGCGCAGCGTGAAATACTCAAGGGCGGTGGGCTATACTGGTCATGAGGGGTTGGGAGGGGTTCGGAGGCTCTGATCGTGGGAAATGGGTGCAGTCTTTTCGGAGTCCTCGTGTGCCAGTGGGAGGCTACAGTCAGGCCTGCCCTAAAATGGCAGAAATGCCCAGTGGCGCGCGTGAAATAGTCGTCGAGGCGGTGGGTTATAGCCTTTGGTCATGGGAGTTGGGAGGGGGGTTCAGGGCTCTGGTCATCAATGGAGGTACAGTCTGTTCGAGGGTCCTCGTGTGAGTGGGAGGCTCTGGTCAAGCCTACCTAAAATGGCAAGAAAGTGGCGCGTGAAATACTCAAGGGCAGTGGGCTATGGTCATGAGGGGTTGGGAGGGGTTGGAGGCTCACTCGTCAAATGGGTACAGTCTTTTCGAGGTCCTCGTGTGCCCAGTGGGAGGCTACAGTCAGAGCCTGCCCTAAAATGGAAATGTCAGCATGGCGTGAAATAGTCCGAGGCGGTGGGTTATTGCCTTTCAGCGGGGTTGGGGAGGGGTTCGGGGCTCGATCGTGGGAAATGGGTCAGTCTTTTCCAGGTCCTCGTGTGCCAGTGGGAGGCTACGGTCAGGCCTGTTCTAAAATGGCAAGAAATGCCCAGCAGCGTGAAATAATCGCCAGGCCGGTGGGGTATAGCCTTTGTCCATGAGTTGGGGAGGGGTTCGGGGCTCTGGTCATGAAATGGGTCAGTCTGTTCGAGGCCTCGTGTGAGTGGGAGGCTCGGTCAGAAGCTGCCCAAAATGGCATGAAATGCCAGCGCAGCGTGAAATAATCATGAGGCGGTGGGCTATAGCCTTGGTCCATGGGGTTGGGAGGGGTTGGGGGCTCTGGTCATGAAATCAGTCAGTCTTTCGAGGGGGCCCTCGTGTGCCCAGTGGGAGGCTCTGGTCAGCCTACTAAAATGGCAAGAAATGCCACGGTAGCGTGAAATACTCACAGGGCGGTGGGCTATACCCCTGGTCATGGGGGTTGGGAGGGGTTCGGAGGCTCTGATCGTGGAAATAGTGCAGTCTTTGAGGTCCTCGTGTGCCCAGTGGGAGGCTACGGTCAGAGGCCTGCCCTAAAATGGCAAGAAATGCCCAGTGGCGCAGCGCGTGAAATAGTCGTCGAGGCCGGTGGGTTATAGCCTTTGGTCCGCGGGAGTTGGGGAGGGGGGTTCAAGGGCTCTGGTCATCGAAAATGGGTACAGTCTGTTCGAGGGTCCTCGTGTGTCGAGTGGGAGGCTACGGTCAGAAGCCTACCCTAAAATGGCAAGAAGTGCCAACCGGCGCAGCGCGTGAAATACTCACCGAGGCCGGTGGGCTATAGTCATGAGGTTGGGAGGGGTTCGGAGGCTCGGTCGTAGGAAATGGGTACAGTCTTTCGGGGTCCTCGTGTGCCAGTGGGAGGCTACGGTCGAGCCTGCCTAAAATGGCAAGAAATGCCCTGGCGCAGCGTGAAATAATCACAGGCGGTGGGCTATACTTTGGTCCCTGAGGTTGGGGAGGGTTCGGGGCTCGGTCATGAAATCAGTCTGATCTTTTCGAGAGTCCTCGTGTGCCGGTGGGAGGCTACGGTCAGGCACTGCCCTAAAATGGCAAGAAATGCCAATGGTGCAGGCGTGAAATAATCACGAGGCGGTGGGCTATAGGGTCCATGAGGTTGGGAGGGTTCGGAGGCTCTCGATCGTGGGAAATGGGTACAATCTTTTCGGTCCTCGTGTGCCGATGGGAGGCTACGGTCGAGGCCTGCTAAAATGGCAAAATGCCCAGTGCATGGAGCGTGAAATAATCGCCCAGAGTGGGTTATATGCTGGTCAGGGAGTTGGGAGGGGTTCGGGGCTCAGTCAAAATCAGTCAGTCTTTTGAGGGTCCTCGTGTGCCCGGTGGGAGGCTACGGTCGAAGCCTGCCCAAAATGCAAAGCCTGTGAGCGTGTGAAATAATCGGAGGCGGTGGGCTATAGCCTGGTCCTTGAGGGGTTGGGAGGGGGTTGGGGCTCACAGTAATCAGAATCAGTCTTCTTTCGGGGGCCCTCGTGTGCCCGAGTGGGAGGCTCTGGTCAGAAGCCTGCCCAAAATGGCAAGAAATGCCTTGTGCGTGAAATAGTCATGAGGCGTGGGCTATAGCCTTTGGTCCATGAGGGGTTGGGAGGGTTCGGGGCTCGGCCGTGGGAAAAGGTACACTCTTTCGCGGTCCTGTCCCATGGGAGGCTACGGTCGAGGCCTGCCTAGCAGAAATGGCCAGGCGAGCGTGTGAAATAGTCGCCGGGCGGTGGGCTATAGCCTGGTCATGAGGAGTTGGGGAGGGTTGGGGCTCTGGTCATGGTCGTACAGTCTTCGAGGTCCTCGTGTGTCGTGGGAGGCTCTGTCAGAGGCTGCCCAAAATGGCATGAAATGCCAAGCAGCGTGTGAAATAATCGTGAGGCAGTGGGCTATATAGCCTTTGGTCCATGAGGGTTAGGGAGGGGTTCGAGCTCTGGTCATTGGTCAGTCGGTCTTTTCGAGGTCCTCGTGAGTGGGAGGCTCTGGTCAAGCCTGCCTAAAATGGCAAGAAATGTCCAGCGGTAGCGTGAAATAGTCGCGAGGCGGTGGGTTATTGCTTTGGTCCATGAGGGTTGGGAGGGGTTCGGGGCTCTGATCGTGGGAAATGGGTCTGATCTTTTCCACGGTCCTCGTGTGATGGGAGGCTCGGTCAGAGCCTGTTCTAAAATGGCAAGAAATGCCAGTAGCATGGCGTGAAATAATCGAGGCGGTGGGCTATAGCCTTTTATGCGGGAGTTGGGAGGGGTTCGGGGCTCTGGTCATCGAAATGGGTCTGATCGAGGCCCTCGTGTGTGTCAGTGGGAGGCTACGGTCAGAAGGCTGCCCAAAAATGGCATGAAATGCCCAGCAGCGCGGCGCGTCAAATAGTCGCCGAGGCATGTGGGCTATAGCCTTTGGTCCCTTGAGGGGTTGGGAGGTGGGTTCGGGGCTCGGTCATTGAAAATCGGTACAGTCTTTTGAGGGTCCTCGTGTGCCAGTGGGAGGCTCTGGTCGAGCCTGCCCTAAAATGGCAAAAAATGTCAGTGGCGCGTGAAATAGTCAGGCGGTGGGCTATTGCCTTTGGTCCATGAGGGTTGGGGAGGGTTGGGGGCTCTGGTCGCCAATGGGTACAGTCTTTTCGGGGTCCTCGTGTACCAGTGGGAGGCTACGGTCGAGGCCTGCCTAAAATGGCAAGAAATACCAGTAGCGCACGTGAAATAGTCAGGGGTGGGCTATAATATGGTCCCGAGGGTTGGGGAGGGTTTAGGGGCTCTGGTCATGGAAATGGGTACAGTCTTTTCGAGGGTCCTCGTGTGCCCGATGGGAGGCTACGGTCAGGAATGCCTAAAATGGCAAGCCAGTGCGCAGCGCGTGAAATCGCCGAGGCTGGTGGGCTATACTGGTCCGAGGGGTTGGGAGGAAGTTCAGGGCTCTGGGCGTCTGAAATGGGTCTGATCTTTTGAGGGTCCTCGTGTGCAGTGAGGCTGATCAGAAGCACTGCCCCAAAATGGCAAAAATACCCAGCAGCGAGCGCGTGAAATAATCGAGGCCGGTGGGCTATAGCTTTGGTCCGGGGTTGGGGAGGGGGAGGGGCTCTGGTCATCAAAATGTCAGTCTTTTGAGGCCCTGGTGTGCCCGGTGGGGGGCTCTCGGTCGAGCCTACTAAAATGCAAGAAATGCTTGGCGCATCGCGTGGAATAATCGTCGAGGCCGTGGGCTATAGCCTTTGTCCATGAGGTTGGGGAGGGTTCGGGGCTCATCGTGGGAAAATGAGTCTTTTAGGGTCCTCGTGTGCAGTGGGAGGCTACGGTCGAGCCTGCCCTAAAATGGCAAGAAATGCCCAGTAGCGCAGCGTGAAAAATCATGAGGCGGTGGGCTATAGCCTTTGGTCATGAGGGGTTGGGAGGGGTTGAGGGGCTGGTCATTGAAAATTGGTACAGTCTTTTCGAGGGTCCTCGTGTGCCCGGTGGGTGTGGGAGCTCTGGTCAAGCCTGCGTTAAATGACAAGACATGCCAGGCATGGCGCGTGAAATAGTCAAGGGCCGGTGGGCTATAGCTTTAGTCCAGAGGGGTTGGGAGGGGTTCGGGGCTCTGGGCATCGGAAATGGGTACAGTCTTTTCGAGGGCCCTCGTGTGTCGATGGGAGGCTGTCAGAAGGTAAAATGTAGAACATGCCCGGAGCATGAAATGAAATAGTCCAGGCCGGTGGGCTATAGCCATTGGTCCATGAGGGTTGGGGAGGGGTTAAGGGGCTCTGTTGGGTGGGGTACAGTCTTTTCGAGGGTCCTCGTGTGCCCGTGGGAGGCTCTGGTCAGGCCTACTAAAATGACAAAGATGCCAGCGCGCAGCGTGAAATAGTCACAAGGCGGTGGGCTATAGCATTTGGTCCATGAGGTTGGGGAGGAAGTTAGGGGCTCTGGGCGTCGGAAATGGGTACAGTCTTTCAAGGGTCCTCGTGTGATGGGAGGCTCTTGAGCCTGCCATAAAATGTAAGACATGCCCAGGCGCGTGAAATAATCATGAGCCGGTGGGCTATAATGGTCTTGTGAGGGTTGGGGAGGGGTTTAGGGGCTCTGGTGTCGGAAATGGTACAATCTTTTCGAGGGTCCTCGTGTGATGGGAGGCTCTGTCAAGCCTGCAAAATGAAGACATACATGGCGTGATGAAATAATCATGGGCAGTGGGCTATAGCCTGGTCTGTGAGGTTGGGAGGGGTTTAGGGGCTCTGGTAAATGGGTAGTCTGATCTTTTCGAGGGTCTCGTGTGCCCAGTGGGAGGCTGGTCAGAGGCCTGCCTAAAATAATAAAATGCTGGGCCAGCGCGTGAAGCAGTCAGGGCAGTGGGCTATACTCCCATGGGGTTGGGGATGGAGTTCAGGGCTCACAGGCGTCAAATGGGTACAGTCTTTTCGAGGTCCTCGTGTGTCAGTGGGAGGCTACGGTCAGAAGCCTGCCAAATGAAATAACAGACATGCCCAGGCGCGTGCAGCGTGAAATAGTCATGGGGCGGTGGCTATAGCCTTTGGTCATGGGGGTTGGGGATTTGGGGCTCTGTTAGTGAAATGGGTACATTCTTTTGAGGGTCCTCGTGTGTCAGGTGGGAGGCTCACGGTCAGAGGCTACCTAAAATGACAAGAGATATGCCAATGCCAGCTGGCGTGAAATAGTCACCAAGGGCGGTGGGCTATAGCATTTAGTCATGAGGGTTGGGAGGGAAGTTACAGGGCTCTGGGCGTCCGAAATGGGTACAGTCTTTTCGAGGGTCCTCGTGTGCCCGGTGGGAGGCTCTGAGCCTGCCATAAAAATGAGACATGCCATGCCAGTAGCGCGTGAAATAGTCACGGTGGGCGGTGGGCTATAGCCTTTGGTCCGCGGGGGTTGGGGAGGCGGTTTAGGGGGCTCTGGTCGTCGGAAATGGGTACAATCTTTTCGAGGGTCCTCGTGTACTTGATGGGAGGCTACGGTCAGGCATGCCTGAAATGGCATAAAATGCCCAAGCCTTGATGAAATAGTCAGCCGAGGCAGTGGGATATAGCCTTTGTCCCATGAGGTTGGGAGGGAAGTTGTCAGGCGTGGAAATGTGTACAGTCTTTTCGAGGGTCTCGTGTGTGCCCAGTGGGAGGCTCTGGTCAAGCCTGCCACTAAAATGGCAAGACATGCCCTGTATAGCCGTGAAATAGTCAAGGGCGGTGGGCTATAGACTTTGGTCAGGGGTTGGGAGGGGTTTAGGGGGCTCTGGTCATCGAAAATGGGTACAGTCTTTTCGAGGGTCCTCGTGTGGCCAGTGGGAGGCTACGGTCAGAAGCCTGCCCTAAAATGGCAAGAAATGCCAAGGCGCAGCGCGTGAAATAGTCACCAAGGACGGTGGGCTATGTGAGTCCCTTGAGGTTGGGGAGGGGTTTAGGGGCTACAGTCGTGGGAAATGGAGTCTGATCTTTTCGAGGGTCCTCGTGTGCCTCGTGGGAGGCTCTGATGAGGCCTACCTAAAATGACAAGAGATAGCCCAGCAGGCACGTGAAATAGTCAAGGCGGTGGGCTATGCATTTTGGTCAGCGGGGTTGGGGAGGGGTTGGAGGCTCTGGTCGTGGGAAATGGGTACAATCTTTTCGGCCGGTCCTCGTGTGCCGATGGGAGGCTCTGGTCAGGCCTGCCCTAAAATGGCAAGAAATGCCAGTGGCGCAGCGTGAAATAATCGCTTGAGGCGGTGGGTTATATAGCCTTTGGTCCATGAGGAGTTGGGAGGGGGTTGGGGCTCTGGTCAGTGGTGATCTTTTCGAGGGTCCTCGTGTGTGCCCGGTGGGAGGCTACGGTCAAGCCTGCCTAAAATGAAATATGGCCATGTGAAATAATCATGAGGCAGTGGGCTATAGCCTTTGGTCCATGAGGGTTGGGAGGGGGGTTCGGGGCTCTGGTAATCAAGAATCAGTACAGTCTTTTGAGGGCCCTCGCGTGCAGTGGGAGGCTACTGGTCAGAAGCCTGCCCAAAATAGAAATGCCTTGGCGCATCGCGTGAAATAAGTCAGCACCGTGGGCTATCGCCTTGGGTCCGGGGGGGTTGGGGCGGGGTTTCGGGGGCTCTGATCGTGGGAAAAGGGTACACTCTTATCGACGGTCCTCGTGTGCCCAGTGGGAGGCTCTGATTGAGGCCTGCCATAAATGGCAAGAAATGCCCATGCGTGTGAAATAATCGCGGGCGGTGGGCTATAGCCTTTGGTCCATGGGAGTTAGGGGAGGGGTTCGGGGGCTCACGGTCATGAAAATGGGTACAGTCTGTTCGAGGTCCTCGTGTGTCCAGTGGGAGGCTCAGTCGAAGGCTGCCCAAAATGGCATGAAATGCCAGCTGCATGGCGCGTGAAATAATCATGGGGCGGTGGGCTATAGCCTTTGGTCATGAGGGGTAGGGAGGGGTTCGGGGCTCTGGTCATTGAAAATCAGTCAGTCTTTTCGAGGGTCCTCGTGTGCCCGGTGGGAGGCCTCTGATCAGAAGCCTGCTAAAATGGCAGAAATGTCAGTGGCGCAGCGTGTGAAATAATCATGAGGCGGTGGGTTGTGCCTTTGGTCCGCGGGGGTTGGGGAGGGGGGTTCGGGGGCTCTGATCGTGGGAAATGGGTACAGTCTTTTCCACGGTCCTCGTGTGCCCAGTGGGAGGCTACGGTCAGAGGCCTGTTCTAAAATGGCAAGAAATGCCCAGCGGCGCAGCGCGTGAAATAGTCGCCGAGGCCGGTGGGCTATAGCCTTTTGTCCGCGGGAGTTGGGGAGGGGGGTTCGGGGGCTCTGGTCATCGAAAATGGGTACAGTCTGTTCGAGGGCCCTCGTGTGTCCAGTGGGAGGCTACGGTCAGAAGGCTGCCCAAAAATGGCATGAAATGCCCAGCGGCGCAGCGCGTGAAATAATCGCCGAGGCCGGTGGGCTATAGCCTTTGGTCCGCGGGGGTTGGGGAGGTGGGTTCGGGGGCTCTGGTCATTGAAAATCGGTACAGTCTTTTCGAGGGTCCTCGTGTGCCCGGTGGGAGGCTACGGTCAGAAGCCTGCCCTAAAATGGCAAGAAATGTCCAGCGGCGCAGCGTGTGAAATAGTCAGGGCGGTGGGCTATTACCTTTGGTCCTTGAGGTTGGGGGGGGGGGTTGGGGGGCTCTGGTCATCGAAAATGGGTACAGTCTTTTCGAGGGTCCTCGTGTACCCAGTGGGAGGCTACGGTCAGAGGCCTGCCCTAAAATGGCAAGAAATACCCAGCGGCGCATCGCGTGAAATAGTCACCGAGGCCGGTGGGCTATAACTGGTCCAGAGTTGGGGGAGGGTTTAGGGGCTCTGGTCATGGGTACAGTCTTTTCGAGGGGTCTCGTGTGATGGGAGGCTACGGTCAGGAGGCTGCCAAAATGGCAAGCGCCAGCGCCTTGTGCGTGGAATAGTCGCGGGCTGGTGGGCTATAGCCTTTGGTCCATGAGGTTGGGGAGGAAGTTTCGGGGCTCTGGGCGTCTGAAATGGGTCTGAGTCTTTCGAGGGTCCTCGTGTACCCAGTGGGGGCTCTGGTCAGAAGCCTGCCCTAAAATGCAAGAAATACTGCAATGGCCAGCGTGAAATAATCGCCAAAGGCAGTGGGCTATAAACTTTGGTCCATGAGGGGTTGGGGAGGGGGGTTCGGGGGCTCTGGTCATCAAACATCGGTACAGTCTTTTCGAGGGCCCTGGTGTGCCCGGTGGGAGGCTACGGTCAGAAGCCTACCCTAAAATGCCAAGAAATGCCCCGCGGCGCATCGCGTGGAATATTCGTCGAGGCCCGTGGGCTATAGCCTTTGGTCCGCGGGGGTTGGGGAGGGGATTCGGGGGCTCTGATCGTGGGAAATGGGTACAGTCTTTTCGACGGTCCTCGTGTGCCCAGTGGGAGGCTACGGTCAGAGGCCTGCCCTAAAATGGCAAGAAATGCCAATGGCGTAGAAAAATCAGCAGCCGGTGGGCTATAGCCTTTGGTCCGCGGGGGTTGGGGAGGGGGGTTCGGGGGCTCTGGTCATTGAAAATTGGTACAGTCTTTTCGAGGGTCCTCGTGTGCCCGGTGGGTGTGGGAGGCTACGGTCAGAAGCCTGCCGTTAAATGACAAGACATGCCCAGAGGCGCAGCGCGTGAAATAGTCACCGAGGCCGGTGGGCTATAGCATTTGGTCCGCGGGGGTTGGGGAGGGAAGTTCTGGGGCTCTGGGCGTCGGAAATGGGTACAGTCTTTTCGAGGGTCCTCGTGTGTCCAGTGGGAGGCTACGGTCAGAAGCCTGCCGTAAAATGGCAAGACATGCCAGCGCAGCGTGAAATAGTCAGGCGGTGGCCAATAGCCATTGGTCCATGAGGTTGGGAGGGGTTTAAGGGGCTCTGTTGTGGGAAATGGGTCTTTTGAGGTCTTGTGCCCGTGGGAGGCTCTGGTCGAGGCCTACCTAAAATGACAAGAGATGGCCAGCGCAGCGCGTGAAATAGTCACAGGGCGGTGGGCTATAGCATTTGGTCCCATGGGGTTGGGAGGGAAGTTAAGGGGCTCACAGGCGTGAAATGGGTACAGTCTTTTCAAGGGTCCTCGTGTGCCCAGTGGGAGGCTCTTGTCGAAGCCTGCCATAAAATGGCAAGACATGCCAGTGGCCAGCGTGAAATAATCATGAGGCGGTGGGCTATAGCCTTTGGTCTTGTGAGGGTTGGGGAGGGGGTTTAGGGGGCTCTGGTCGTAGTAAATGTGTACAATCTTTTCGAGGGTCTCGTGTGCCCAGTGGGAGGCTCTGTCAGAAGCCTGCCATAAAATATGACATGCCAATGGCCGGTGGCGTGAAATAATCGTCAGCCTTTGGTCTTGTGGGGGTTGGGGAGGGGTTTTCGGGGGCTCTGGTCGTCGTAAATGGGTACAATCTTTTCGAGGGTCCTCGTGTGCCCAGTGGGAGGCTACGGTCAGAGGCCTGCCCTAAAATGGCAAGAAATGCCCAGCGGCGCAGCGCGTGAAACGGTCGCCGAGGCCGGTGGGCTATACCCTTTGGTCCGCGGGGGTTGGGGATGGAAGTTCTGGGGCTCTGGGCGTCAGAAATGGGTACAGTCTTTTCGAGGGTCCTCGTGTGTCCAGTGGGAGGCTACGGTCAGAAGCCTGCCGTAAAATATGAACATGCCAGGCGCATGGCGTAGCGTGAAATAATCGCGAGGCGGTGGCCTATAACCTTTAAATCCAGCGGGGGTTGGGAGGGTTCGGGGGCTCTGTTCGTCGGAAATGGGTACATTCTTTTCGAGGGTCCTCGTGTGTCCAGTGGGAGGCTACGGTCAGAGGCCTACCCTAAAATGACAAGAAATGCCAGTGGCAGCGTGAAATAGTCACCGAGGCGGTGGGCTATAGCATTTGGTCCAGAGGGTTGGGAGGGAAGTTCAGGGCTCTGGGCGTCAGGAAATGGGTACAGTCTTTTCGAGGGTCCTCACTGTGCCCGGTGGGAGGCTCACGGTCAAGCCTGCCATAAAATAACAAGACATGCCAGTAGCATGGCGCAGCGTGAAATAGTCATGGCCGAGTGGGCTATAGCCTTTGGTCTTGTGAGGTTGGGAGGCGGTTTAGGGGGCTCTGGTCGTCGGAAATGGGTACAATCTTTTCGAGGGTCCTCGTGTGCCCAGTGGGAGGCTACGGTCAGAGGCATGCCCTGAAATGGCATAAAATGCCAATGGTAGCAGCGTGAAAGCAGTCATGAGGCGGTGGGATATAACCTTTGTCCATGAGGGTTGGGAGAGGAAGTTACAGGGGCTCTGGTCGTCGGAAATGGGTACAGTGTTTTCGAGGGTCCTCGTGTGCCCAGTGGGAGGCTACGGTCAGAAGCCTGCCCTAAAATGGCAAGACATGCCCAGCGGCGCAGCGCGTGAAATGAGGCCGGTGGGCTATAGACTTTAGTCCATGAGGTTGGGAGGGGTTTAGGGGCTCTGGTCGTATGAAATGGGTACAGTCTTTTCGAGGGTCCTCCTGTTGCCATTGGGAGGATTCGGTCAGAAGCCTGCCCTAAAATGGCAAGAAAATCCCAGCGGCGAAGAGCGTGAAAAAGTCACCGAGGCCGGTGGGCTATAGCCTTTAGTCCTTGAGGGTTGGGGAAGGGGTTTAGGGGCTCACAGTGAGTGGGAAATGGGTACAGTCTTTTCGAGGGTCTCGTGTGCCTCGTGGGAGGCTCTGATGAGAGCCTACCCTAAAATTACAAGAGATGGCCAGCAGCGCAGCACGTGAAATAGTCACCGAGGCCAGTGGGCTATAGCATTTGGTCCATGAGGTTGGGAGGAAGTTCTGGGGCTCACAGGCGTCGGAAATGGGTACAGTCTTTTCGAGGGTCTCGTGTGCCCAGTGGGAGGCTCTGATCAGAAGCCTGCCATAAAATGTGAACATGCCAGCAGCATGGCGTGAAATAGTCGTCGAGCAGTGGGCTATAAGCCTTTGGTAGCGGGGGTTGGGGAGGGGTTTAGGGGCTCTGGTCGGAAATGGGTACAATCTTTTCGAGGGTCCTCGTGTGCCAGGTGGGAGGCTCTGATCAGAAGCACTGCCGTGAAATGGCAAGACATGCCCAGAGGCGCAGCGCCTGAAAAAGTCGCCGAGGCCGGTGGCCTGTGCCTTTAGATCCCATGGGGTTGGGGAGTTTGGGGGCTCTGTTAAATGGAAATGGGTACATTCTTTTCGAGGGTCCTCGTGTGTCAGTGGGAGGCTACGGTCAAGCCTGCCATAAAATGGCAAGACATGCCAGTGTGGCCGCGTGAAATAGTCGCCGAGGCCGGTGGGCTATAGCCTTTGGTGCGCGGGGGTTGGGGAGGGGGTTTAGGGGGCTCTGGTCGTCGGAAATGGGTACAATCTTTTCGAGGGTCCTCGTGTGCCCAGTGGGAGGCTACGGTCAGAGGCATGCCCTGAAATGGCATAAAATGCCCAGCGGCGCAGCGCGTGAAACGGTCGCCGAGGCCGGTGGGATATAGCCTTTTGTCCGCGGGGGTTGGGGAGGGAAGTTCTGGGGCTCTGGGCGTCGGAAATGTGTACAGTCTTTTCGAGGGTCCTCGTGTGCCCAGTGGGAGGCTACGGTCAGAAGCCTGCCCTAAAATGGCAAGACATGCCCAGCGGCGCAGCGCGTGAAATAGTCCCCGAGGCCGGTGGGCTATAGACTTTGGTCCATGAGGTTGGGGAGGGGTTTAGGGGGCTCACGGTCGCCGAAAATGGGTAGAGTCTTTTCGAGGGTCCTCGTGTGCCAGTGGGAGGCTCTGGTCAAGCCTGCCTAAAATGGCAAGACATGCCCAGCCAGGCGCGTAGCGTGAAATAATCAGAGGCGGTGGGCTATAGAACTTTGGTCCGGGGGTTGGGGAGGGGTTTAGGGGCTCTGGTCGAAATGGGTACAGTCTTTTCGAGGGTCTCGTGTGCCTCGTGGGAGGCTCTGATGAAGGCCTACCCTAAAATGACAAGAGATGGCCAACGCATACGTGAAATAGTCACCAGGCGGTGGGCTATAGCATTTGGTCCCTTGAGGTTGGGAGGAAGTTACAGGGGCTCAGGCGTCGGGAAATGGGTACAGTCTTTTCGAGGGTCCTCGTGTGACCAGTGGGAGGCTCTGATCAGAAGCCTGCCATAAAATGGCAAGACATATGCCAGTGGCAGCGCGTGAAATAGTCGTCGAGCCGGTGGGCTATAGCCTTTGGCGCGCGGGGGTTGGGGAGGGGGTTTAGGGGGCTCTGGTCGTCGGAAATGGGTACAATCTTTTCGAGGGTCCTCGTGTGCCCAGTGGGAGGCTACGGTCAGAAGCCTGCCGTGAAATGGCAAGACATGCCCAGAGGCGCAGCGCCTGAAATAGTCGCCGAGGCCGGTGGCCTATAGCGTTTCGTCCGCGGGGGTTGGGTGGGGGATTTCGGGGGCTCGGTGCGTCGGAAATGGGTACATTCTTTTCGAGGGTCCTCGTGTGTCCAGTGGGAGGCTACGGTCAGAAGCCTGCCATAAAATGGCAAGAGATATGGCGCAGCGCGTGAAATAGTCACGAGGCAGTGGGCTATAGCATTTAGTCCATGAGGTTGGGAGGGAAGTTAGGGCTCACAGGCGTTGGAAATGGGTACAGTCTTTTCGAGGGTCCTCGTGTGCCCAGTGGAAGGCTCTGATTCAGAGCCTGCCATAAAATGGCAAGACATGCCAGTGGCGCGTGAAATAGTCGCCGAGGCCGGTGGGCTATAGCCTTTGGTGCGCGGGGGTTGGGGAGGCGGTTTAGGGGGCTCTGGTCGTCGGAAATGGGTACAATCTTTTCGAGGGTCCTCGTGTGCCCAGTGGGAGGCTACGGTCAGAGGCATGCCCTGAAATGGCATAAAATGCCCAGCGGCGCAGCGCGTGAAACGGTCGCCGAGGCCGGTGGGATATAGCCTTTTGTCCGCGGGGGTTGGGGAGGGAAGTTCTGGGGCTCTGGGCGTCGGAAATGTGTACAGTCTTTTCGAGGGTCCTCGTGTGCCTCGTGGGAGGCTACGGTAAGAGGCCTACCCTAAAATGACAAGAGATGGCCAGCGGCGCAGCACGTGAAATAGTCACCGAGGCCGGTGGGCTATAGACTTTAGTCCATGAGGGTTGGGGAGGGTTTAGGGGCTCTGGTCGCCGAAATGGGTACTGAGTCTTTTCGAGGGTCCTCGTGTGCCAGATGGGAGGCTCTGGTCAGCCTGCCCTAAAATGACAAGAAATGCCCAGAGCGCAGCGCGTGAAATAGTCAAGGGCCGGTGGGCTATAGCTGGTCATGAGGGTTGGGGCCAGGGGTTTAGGGGCTCTGAGTCGTGGGAAATGGGTACAGTCTTTTCGAGGGTCCTCGTGTGCCTCGTGGGAGGCTGATGAGAGCCTACCCTAAAATGACAAAGAGATGGCCAGGCGCAACACGTGAAATAGTCACCAAAGGCCGGTGGGCTATAGCATTTGGTCCATGAGGGGTTGGGAGGGAAGTTCAGGGCTCAGGCGTCGGGAAATGGGTACTGATCTTTTCGAGGGGTCTCGTGTGATGGGAGGCTACGGTCAGAGGCCTGCCCTAAAATGGCAAGAAATGCCAGCGGCGCCCATGAAGCAGTCGCGAGGGCAGTGGGCTATAGCCTTTGTCATGAGGGTTGGGAGGGAGTTACAGGGCTCTGGGCGTCAGAAATGGGTACAGTCTTCGAGGGTCCTCGTGTGCCCTTGATGGGAGGCTCTGGTCAGAAGCCTGCCATAAAATAACAAGACATGCCAGCAGTGTGCGTGAAATAGTCAAGGGCCGGTGGGCTATAGCCTTTGGTCTTGAGGGGTTGGGGAGGGGTTTAGGGGTTTTGGTCGTGGAAATGGGTACAATCTTTTCGAGGGTCTCGTGTGCCGGTGGGAGGCTACGGTCAGAGGCCTGCCCTAAAATGGCAAAAATGCCCAGTGGCATAGCGTGAAGCAGTCGCCAAGGCGGTGGGCTATAGCCTTTGTCATGAGGTTGGGAGGAAGTTCTGGGAGCTCACAGGCGTCGGAAATGTGTACTGTCTTTTCGAGGGTCCTCGTGTGCCCAGTGGGAGGCTACGGTCAGGGGCCTGCCCTGAAAGAGCAAGAAATGCCCATGGCAGCCAGCGTGAAATAATCATGGGGCAGTGGGCTATAGACTTTAGTCCATGAGGGTTGGGGAGGGTTTAGGGGTTCTGGTCATCGAAAATGGGTTCAGTCTTTTCGAGGTCCTCGTGTGCCTCGTGGGAGGCTCTGGTCAGAAGCACTGCCATAAAATGGCAAGACATGCCAGCATGGCAGCCGCGTGAAATAATCATAGGGCGGTGGGCTATTGGCTTTTGTTGGCAGGGGTTGGGGAGGGGTTTAGGGGGCTCCGGGCGTTGGAAATGGGTACAATCATATCGAGGGTCCTCGTGTGCCCAGTGGGAGGCTCTGGTCAGGAGGCCTGCCCTAAAATGGCAAGAAATGCCAGCCAGCGCGCGTGAAGCAGTCATGGAGGCCGGTGGGCTATAATGCTTTGTCATGAGGGGTTGGGGAGGGAAGTTCTGGGGCTCTGGGCGTCGGAAATGTACACAGTCTTTTCGAGGGTCCTCGTGTGCCCAGAGGGAGGCTACGGTCAGAAGCCTGCCCTAAAATGGCAAGACATGCCCAGCGGCGCAGCGCGTGAAATAGTCGCCGAGGCCGGTGGGCTATAGACTTTGGTCCGCGGGGGTTGGGGAGGGGATTTAGGGGGCTCTGGTCATCGAAAATGGGTACAGTCTTTTCGAGGGTCCTCGTGTGCCCAGTGGGAGGCTACGGTCAGAAGCCTGCCCTAAAATGACAAGAAATGCCCAGCGGCGCAGCGCGTGAAATAGTCACCGAGGCCGGTGGGCTATAGCCCCAGTCCCTTGAGGGTTGGGTACGGGGTTTAGGGGGCTCTGGTCGTGGGAAATGGGTACAGTCTTTTCGAGGGTCCTCGTGTGCCTCGTGGGAGGCTACGGTAAGAGGCCTACCCTAAAATGACAAGAGATGGCCAGCGGCGCAGCGCGTGAAATAGTCACCGAGGCCGGTGGACTATAGCATTTAGTCCATGAGGGTTGGGAGGAAGTTACAGGGCTCACAGGGGTCGGGAAATGGGTACAGTCTTTTCGAGGGTCCTCGTGTGGCCATTGGGAGGCTACGGTCAGAAGGCTGCATTAAATGGCAAGCCATTCCCATGCAGCGTGAAATAATGTAGGCAGTGGGCTATACCTTTGGTCTGTGAGGGGTTAGGGGAGGGTTTAGGGGCTCACGGTGGTCGGAAATGGGTACAATCTTTTCGAGGTCCTCGTGTGACCAGTGGGAGGCTACGGTCAGAGCCTGCCGTAAAATGTAAGACATGCCCAGAGACCACAGTAGCGTGAAATAGTCGCCGGGCAGTGGCCTATAGCCTTTCGTCCATGCGGGGTTGGGAGGGATTCGGGGCTCTGTTAAGTCGAAAATGGGTGAGTCTTTTCGAGGGTCCTCGTGTGCCCAGTGGGAGGCTACCGTCGAAGCCTGCCCTAAAATGTGAAATGCCCAGCAGCAGCGTGAAATAGTCAAGGCGGTGGGCTGTAGCCTTTGGTCCATGAGGGTTGGGGGAGGGTTTAGGGGCTCAGGCGTCGGAAATGGGTACAGTCTTTTCGAGGGTCTCGTGTGCCCAGGTGGGAGAGCTCTTGTCGGAAGACTGCCCTAAAATGGAAAGACATGCCACCTGCGCAGCCATGAAATAATCATGGAGGCGGTGGGCTATAGACTTTGGTCCATGAGGGGTTGGGAGGGGTTTAGGGGCTCACAGTCGTCGAAAATGGGTACAGTCTTTTGAGGGTCCTCGTGTGCCCAGTGGGAGGCTACAGTCAGTAGCCTGCCTAAAATGACAAAAATGCCCAGCGCAGCGCGCGTGAAATAGTCACCGATGCGGTGGGCTATAATACTGGTCCGCGAGAGTTGGGGACGGGGTTTAGGGGGCTCTGGTCCTGGGAAATGGGTACAGTCTTTTCGAGGGTCCTCGTGTGCCCGTGGGAGAATGCTGGTCAGGCCCTAACCTAAAATGACAAGCGATATTGGCCAGTGCAGCGCGTGAAATAGTCACCGAGGGCCGGTGGGCTATAAGCTTTTGGTCCCATGAGGGGTTGGGAGGAAGTTACAGAGACTCACAGGCGTCGGATATGGGTACAGTCTTTTCGAGGGTCCTCGTGTTCAGTGGGAGGCTCTGATCAGAAGCCTGCCATAAAATAACAAGACATGCCAGTGGCCGCGTGGGAAATAAGTCGTCGAGGCCGGTGGGCTATAAGCCTTTAGTCCTGAGGGGTTGGGGAGGGGTTTAGGGGTTACAGTGGTGGAAATGGGTACAATCTTTTCGAGGGTCCTCGTGTGCCATGGGAGGCTACGGTCGAGGCCTGCCCTAAAATGACAAGAGATGGCCAGTAGTGCTGGCCAACGTGAAAGCAGTCGCCGAGGGCAGTGGGCTATAGCATTTAGTCCATGAGGTTGGGAGGGAAGTTCTGCAGGGGCTCACAGGCGTCGGAGATGTACCCAGTCTTTTCGAGGGTCTCGTGTGCCCGGAGGGAGGCTACGGTCAGGAAGCACTGCCCTAAAATGTGAACATGCCCATGGTAGCGCGTGAAATAGTCGCCGAGGCCGGTGGGCTATAGCCTTTGGTCCGCGGGGGTTGGGGAGGGGGTTTCGGGGGATCTGGTCGTCGTAAATGGGTACAGTCTTTTCGAGGGTCCTCGTGTGCCCAGTGGGAGGCTACGGTCAGAAGCCTGCCCTAAAATGGCAAGAAATGCCCAGCGGCGCAGCGCGTGAAATAGTCACCGAGGCCGGTGGGCTATAGCCTTTGGTCCGCGAGGGTTGGGGAGGGGGTTTAGGGGGCTCTGGTCGTGGGAAATGGGTACAGTCTTTTCGAGGGTCCTCGTGTGCCCCGTGGGAGGCTACGGTCAGAGGCCTACCCTAAAATGACAAGAGATGGCCAAGCCAGCTGGCGCGTGAAATAGTCACAGGCGGTGGACTATAGCATTTAGTCCATGAGGTTGGGAGAGGAAGTTACAGGGCTCTGGGGTCGGAAATGGGTACAGTCTTTTCGAGGGTCCTCGTGTGCCCATTGGGAGGCTACGGTCAGAAGGCTGCATTAAATGGCAAGACATTCCAATGGCGCGCGTGGAAATAATCTTGAGGCGGTGGGCTATAATTTGGTCTTGTGAGGGGTTGGGAGGGGTTTGGGGGCCTCTGGTCGTCGGAAATGGGTACAATCTTTTCGAGGGTCCTCGTGTGACCAGTGGGAGGCTACGGTCAGGCTTCTAGTAAAATGTAAGACATGCCCAGAGACACAGTAGCGTGGGAAATAGTCGCAGGGCAGTGGCCTATAGCCTTTAGATCCATGGGGGTTGGGAGGGATTTCAGGGGGCCTCTGTTCGTCGAAAATGGGTACAGTCATTTCGAGGGCCCTCGTGTTCCCAGTGGGTGGCTACGTCAGAAGCCTGCCCTAAAATGGCAAGAAATGCCATATGGCAGCGTGAAATAGTCACGAGGCGGTGGGCTATAGCAGCCTTTGGTCCCATGAGAGGGTTGGGGGAGGGTTTAGGGGCTCTGGGCGTGGAAATGGAGTACAGTCTTTTGAGGGTCTCGTGTGCTTGAGTGGGAGGCTCTTGTCGAGCCGCCACTAAAATGGAAAAGACATGCCCTGCAGCGCAGCACATGAAATAATCCTTATGAGGCCGGTGGGCTATAGACTTTGGTCCTCGGGGGTTGGGCAAGGGGGTTAGAGGGCTCTGGGCGTTGAAAATGGGTCCAGTCTTTTAGAGGGTCCTCGTGTGCCATTGGGAGGCCTCAGTCAAGGCCTGCCCTAAAATGACAAAAATGCTTAGCCAGTGAGCGCAGCCGTGGATAGTCATGATGCCGGTGGGCTATGTACTGGTCCTTGAGAGTTGGGGACGGGGTTTAGGGAGCTCTGGTGGGTGGGAAATGGGTACAGTCTTTTCGAGGGTCCTCGTGTGCCCGTGGGAGAATGCAGTCAGGCCTAACCTAAATGACAAGCGATGGCCAGTGCTTGTGCGCAGCGTGAAATAGTCCGCAAGGGCGATTGGGCTGTAGCATTTGGTCCATGAGGGGTTGGGAGGGAAGTTACACGGGGCTCACGGGGCGTCGGATATGGGTACCTGAGGTCTTTTGAGGGTCCTCGTGTTCCCGGTGGGAGGCTACGGTCAGGAAAGCACACCATAAAATAGCAAGACATGCCCAGGAGGCGCAGTAGCGATGAAATAATCGTCTCGAGGCCGGTGGGCTATGTGCTTTAGTCCATGAGGTTGGGGAGGGGTTTAGGGGTTACGGTCGTGGGAATGGGTACAATCTTTTCGAGGGTCCTCGTGTGCCAGTGGGAGGCTCTGACGGTCAGAGCCTACCCTAAAATGACAAGAGATGGCCAGCGCAGCGCGTGAAATAATCACCAAGGGCGGTGGGCTATAGCATTTGGTCCATGAGGGGTTGGGAGGGAAGTTAGGGCTCACAGGCGTCGGAGATGGGTACAGTCTTTTCGAGGGTCCTCGTGTGCCCAGTGGGAGGCTATGGTCAGAAGCCTGCCCTAAAATGGCAAGACATGCCAGGGCGCAGCGTGGAAATAGTCATGAGGGCGGTGGCCTATAACCTGGTCCATGAGGTTGGGAGGGAGTTCGGGGGATCTGGTGAAGTAAATGGGTACAGTCTTTTCGAGGGTCTCGTGTGCCCAGTGGGAGGCTCTGATCAAGCCTGCCCTAAAATGGCAAGAAATAGCCAGTAGCGCGTGAAATAGTCGCCGAGGCCGGTGGGCTATAGCCTTTGGTCCGCGGGGGTTGGGGAGGCGGTTTAGGGGGCTCTGGTCGTCGAAAATGGGTACAGTCTTTTCGAGGGTCCTCGTGTGCCCAGTGGGAGGCTACTGTCAGAAGCCTGCCTAAAATGGCAAGAAATACCCAGCGGCGCAGCGCGTGAAATATTCACCGAGGCCGGTGGGCTATAGCCCTTGGTCCGCGGGGGTTGGGGAGGGGGTTTAGGGGGCTCTGGTCGTCGGAAATGGGTACTGTCTTTTCGAGGGTCCTCGTGTGCCCTTGGGGAGGCTCTCAGGAGGCCTACTAAAATGACAAGAGATGGCCAGCGCTGGCGTGAAATAAGTCACCAAGGCGGTGGGCAATAGCATTTAGTCCCATGAGGTTGGGAGGAAGTTACAGGGCTCTGGCGTCGGATATGGGTGAGTCTTTTCGAGGGTCCTCGTGTGCCCGTGGGAGGCTCTGTCAAGCCTGCCATAAAATGGCAAGACATGCCCAATGAGCCTTGGCGTGAAATAATCGCCAAGGCAGTGGGCTATAGCCTTTGGTCTTGTGAGGGGTTGGGGAGGGGTTTAGGGGGCTCTGGGTCGAAATGGGTACAATCTTTTCGAGAGTCCTCGTGTGATGGGAGGCTCACGGTCAGCCTACCCTAAAATGACAAGAGATGGCCACAGCGCAGCGCGTGAAATAGTCTAGGGCGGTGGGCTATAACATTTAGTCCATGAGGGGTTGGGAGGGAAGTTACGGGGCTCACAGGCGTTGAAAATGGGTACAGTCTTTTCGAGGGTCCTCGTGTGCCCAGTGGGAGGCTCTGATCGAAGCCTGCCTAAAATAACAAGAAATGCCAGTGGCAGTGCGTGAAATAACCACCAAGGGCAGGTGGGCTATAATACTGGTCATGAGGTTGGGGATGGGGTTTAGGGGCTCTGGTCGTGGGAAATGGGTACAGTCTTTTCGAGGTCTCGTGCCTCGTGGGAGGCTCTGATCAGAGGCTACCCTAAAATGACAAAGAGATATTGGCGCAGTAAGCGTGAAATAGTCACCAAGGCGGTGGGCTGTAGCATTGGTCCATGAGGTTGGGAGGAAGTTACAGGGCTCACAGGCGTCGGATATGGGTACAGTCTTCGAGGGTCTCGTGTGCCCGGTGGGAGGCTCTGTCAGGAAGCCATAAAATGACAAGACATGCCCAGTGACGCGGCGTGTGAAATAATCGCCCGAGGCCGGTGGGCTATAAGCCTTTGGTCTTGTGAGGGGTTGGGAGGGTTTAGGGGCTCTGGTGGTGAAATGGGTACAATCTTTTCGAGGGTCCTCGTGTGCCCGATTGGGAGGCTACAGTGAGGCCTGCCCTAAAATGGCAAGAAATGCCAAGCTTGTGCGTGAAAGCAGTCGCCGAGGCAGTGGGCTATAGCCTTTAGTCCATGAGGTTGGAGAGGAAGTTCTGGGGTTCTGAGGCGTCGGAAATGGGTACAGTCTTTGAGGTCTCGTGTGCCCGGTGGGAGGCTACGATTGTCAAGGCCTGCCTAAAATGGCAGAAAAGAAATGCCAGTGGCTGGTGCGGTGAAAGCGATCTCCAGGGCAGTGGGCTATAGCCTTTGGTCCATGAGGTTGGGGAGGAAGTTCAGGGTTACGGGCGTCGGAAATGGGTCTGAGTCTTTTGGAGGGTCCTCGTGTGCCCAGGTGGGAGGCTACTGATCAGAAGCCTGCCGTAAATAGCAAGACATGCCAGGCGCGGTCACGTGAAAAAAAGTCGCGAGACGGTGGCCTATAGCACTTTAGTCCATGAGGGGTTGGGAGGGAGTTTGAGGGGCTCTGTTCGGAAATGGGTACAATCTTTTGGGGTCTCGTGTGTGCAGTGGGAGGCTACGGTCAGGAGCCTGCCCTAAAATGGCAAAAATGCCAATGGCGCTTGTGGCGTAAAGCAGTCGCCGAGGCGGTGGGAGCTATAGCCTTTGGTCCATGAGGGGTTGGGAGGAAGTTCAGGGTTACAGGGGCGTGAATGGTAGGTACAGTCTTTTCGAGGGTCTCGTGTGCCAGTGGGAGGCTACGGTCGAGCCTGCCGTAAAATGTGAGACATGCCAAGAGGCGCCAGCGTGAAATAGTCGCTTGAGGCCGGTGGGCTATAGCCTTTGGTCTTGTGAGGTTGGGAGGGGTTTAGGGGCTCTGGTCGTGGGAAATGGGTACAATCTTTTCGAGGTCCTCGTGTGCCCATGGGAGGCTACAGTCAGAGGCCTACCTAAAATGACAAGAGATGGCCACAGCGCAGTAGCGTGAAATAGTTACAAGGGCCGGTGGGCTATAGCATTTAGTCCTTGAGGTTGGGAGGAAGTTCACAGGACTCTGGGCGTCGGGAAATGGGTGCACAGTCTTTTCGAGGGTCTCGTGTACCCAGTGGGAGGCTACAGTCAAGCCTGCCATAAAATAAGCAAAGACATGCCAATGGCGCAACACGTGAAATAGTCATGCCGAGGCCGGTGGGCTATAGCCTTTGTCCAGCGGGGTTGGGAGGCAAGTTCTGGGGCTCACAGGCGTGGGAAATGGGTACAGTCTTTTCGAGGGTCTCGTGTGCCCAGTGGGAGGCTGATCAGAAGCCTGCCTAAAATGGGAAGACATGCCAAACCCATGGCCGTGAAATAATCGGCAGTGGGCTATAGACTTTGGTCCATGAGGGGTTGGGGAGGGTTTAGGGGGATCTGGTCGTATGAAATGGGTACAGTCTTTTCGAGGGTCCTCGTGTGCTTGATGGGAGGCTCTACAGTCAAGCCTGCCCTAAAATGTAAGAAATGTAGCAGGCATCGCGTGAAATAGCCACCGAGGCCGGTGGGCTATAGCCTTTGGTCCGCGAGGGCTGGGGATGGGGTTTAGGGGGCTCTGGTCGTGGGAAATGGGTACAGTCTTTTCGAGGGTCCTCGTGTGCCTCGTGGGAGGCTACGGTCAGAGGCCTACCCTAAAATGACAAGAGATGGCCAGCGGCGCAGCGCGTGAAATAGTCACCGAGGCCGGTGGGCTATAGCATTTGGTCCGCGGGGGTTGGGGAGGGAAGATTCTGGGGCTCTGGGCGTCGGATATGGGTACAGTCCTTTCGAGGGTCCTCGTGTGCCTAGTGGGAGGCTCTGATTGAGAGCCTGCCATAAAATAACAGACATGCCAGTGTGCGTGTGAAATAAGTCAGAGGCCGGTGGGCTATAGCTTTGGTCTTGTGAGGGTTGGGGGGGGGTTTTGGGGGGCTTTGGTCGTCGGAAATGGGTACAATCTTTTCGAGGGTCCTCGTGTGCCCAGTGGGAGGCTCTGGTCGGAGGCACTGCCCTAAAATGTGAAAATGCCAAGTGGCCAGCGTGAATCGATTTCAAGGCGGTGAGCTATAGCCTTTGGTCCCATGAGGGGTTGGGAGGAAGTTCTGGGGTTGGGCGTCGGAAATGGGTACAGTCTGTTGGGGGCTGCTCGTGTGCCCGATGGGAGGCTCACGGTCAGAAGCCTGCCGTAAAATAACAAGACATGCCAGAGGCACAGTCGTGAAATAGTCGCGAGGCGGTGGCCTATAACTGGTCCAGCGGGGTTGGGAGGGGTTGGGGGGCCTCTGTTCGTCGGAAATGGGTACAGTCTTTGAGGGTCTCGTGTGTGTCAGTGGGAGGCTACGGTCAGACCTACCCTAAAATGACAAGAGATGGCCAGCGAGCGCAGTATGGCGTGAAATAGTCACCAAGGGCGGTGGGCTATAGCATTTGGTCCATGAGGGGTTGGGGAGGGAAGTTACAGGGCTCTCGTCGGAGGTGGTACAGTCTTTTGAGGGTCCTCGTGTACCCGGTGGGAGGCTACGGTCAAGCCTGCCCTAAAATGGCAAGACATGCCAGTGAGCGCAGGCGTGAAATGGTCTGAGGCGGTGGGCTATAGCCTTTGGTCCCTTGAGGTTGGGAGGTTTAAGGATCTGGTGCGTCGTAAATGAATGTACAGTCTTTTCGAGGGTCTCGTGTGCCTGATGGGAGGCTACGGTCAAAGCCTGCCCTAAAATGACAAAAATGCCAAGCGGCATAGCGTCAAATAATCGCCAAAGGCCGGTGGGCTATAGCCTTTGGTCCGCGGGGGTGGGGGTGGGGTTTAGGGGCTCTTGTCGTCGAAAATGGGTACAGTCTTTCCGAGAGTCCTCGTGTGCCCAGTGGGAGGCTACGGTCAGAAGCCTGCCATAAAATGGCAAGACATGCTTGATGGCGTGTGAAATAGTCGTGGGGCGGTGGGCTATAATAACTGGTCATGAGGGTTGGGGAGGAAGTTCAGGGCTCTGGGCGTCAAAATGGGTACAGTCTTTTCGAGGTCTCGTGTGCCCAGGTTGGAGGCTACGGTGAGCCTGCCCTAAAATGGCAAGAAATGTAGCCAGGCGCCGCGTCAAATAATCGCCGAGGCGGTGAGCTATATCCTTTAGTCCATGCGGGGTTTGGGGAGGGTTTAGGGGCTCTGAGTCAGTCGGCAGGTACAGTTTTCGAGGTCTCGTGTACTTGATGGGAGCTACTGATTGAAAGCCTGCCTAAAATGGCAACAAATATGCCATGGCGCATGCGTGAAATAATCCACAGGGGCCGGTGGGCTATAACCTTTGGTCATGGGGTTAGGGGAGGGGTTTAGGGGCTCACAGTGCGTCGGGAAATGGGTACAGTCTTTTCGAGGTTCTCGTGTCTGTGATGGGAGACTACGGTTAGAGGCCTGCCCTAAAATGGCAAGAAATGCCAGCAGCTTGTGGCGTGAAAGCAGTCGCCAGGCGGTGGACTATGTGCTGGTCCGTGGGGGTTGGGAGGGAAGTTTGGGCTCACAGGCATCAATGGGTACAGCCGGGGTCCTCGTGTGCCAGGTTAAGGCTCTACGGTCAGAGGCCTGCCCTAAAATGGCAAGAAATTCCTAAGCCAGAACATGTGGAAATAGTTCGAGGCGGTGGGCTATAACGCACTGGTCCACAGGGGGTTGGGAGGCGGGTTTGAGGGCTCTGATGTCGTCAGGAAATGGGAGTCCTTTCAGGGGTCTCGTGTGCCCGGTGGGAGAGCTACGGTCAGAAGCCTGCCCTAAAATAGCAGAAATGTAATGCCAGGCGCCAAGCGTCAAATAATCCATGAGGCAGTGAGCTATAACCTTTAGTCCCATGAGGTTTGGGGAGGGGTTTAGAGGTGTTGTCTTGGCAGGTACAGTTTTTCGAGGGTCCTCGTGTGCCCGGTGGGGAGGCTCTGATTAGAAGCCTGCCCTACAAAATGGCAACAAATGCTTGGCCAGCAGCGTGGGAAATAATCACCCGAGGCCGGTGGGCTATAGCCTGAGTCATGAGGGGTTGGGGAGGGGTTTAGGGGGCTCACGGTGGTCGGAAATGGGTACAGTCTTTTCGGGGTTCTAGATGTCTGTGATTGGGAGGCCTACAGTTAGAGGCCTGCCCTAAAATGGCAAGAAATGCCAGGCGCAGCTTGTGCGTGAAAGCAGATGCGAGGCCGGTGGACTATAGCCTTTGGTCCGTGGGGGTTGGGGAGGGAAGTTCTGGGGCTCTGGGCATCGAAAATGGGTACAGCCTTTTCGAGGGTCCTCGTGTGCCCAGTTGGAGGCTACGGTCAGAGGCCTGCCCAAAAATGGCAAGAAATGCAAGCGCCGTAGTGCCGTCAAATAATCATGAAGGCAGGTGGGCTATAGCCTTTGTTCAGGAGTTGGGGAAGGTGTTTAAGGGGGCTCTGAGTCGTGAAATAGATGCAGTCTTCGAGGTCTCGTGTGCTTGATGGGAGGCCTACAGTCAAGCCTGCCCTAAAATAACAGACATGCCCAGCGCGCGCGTGGAAATAGTCACCAGGCGGTGGGCTATAGCCTTTGTCATGCGGGGGTTGGGGAGGGGTTTAGAGTGCTCTAGTCATCGAAAATGGGTGCAGTCTTTTCGAGGGTCCTCGTGTGCCCGATGGGAGGCTCTGATCCGAGCTTTGCCCTAAAATGGCAAAATAATGCTGTGAGCGCATGTGCAGAGAAATAATCAAGGGCCGGTGGGCTATATGCTGGTCCCTTGAGGTTGGGGCGGGGGTTTAGGGAGCTCTGGCGTGGGAAATGGGTACAGTCTTTTCGAGGGTCTCGTGTGCCAAGTAGGAGGCTACAGTCGAGAGCCTACCCTAAAATGACAAGAGATAATGGCCAGTAGCGCGTGAAATAGTCACCGAGGCCGGTGGGCTATAGCATTTGGTCCGCGGGGGTTGGGCAGGGAAGTTCTGGGGCTCTGGGCGTCGGATATGGGGATAGTCTTTTCGAGGTTCCTCGTGTGCCCAGTGGGAGGCTACCGTCAGAAGCCTGCCATAAAATGGCAAGACATGCCCAGTATGAGCGTGAAATAATCATGCGAGGCGGTGGGCTATAGGCTTTGGTCTTGTGAGGGGTTGGGAGGGGTTTAGGGGCTCACTGGTGGTCGTCGGGAAATGTGTACAATCTTTTGGAGGGACCTCGTGTACTCAGTGTGAGGCTACAATCAGAGGCCTGCCCAAAAATGCCAAGATATGCCAGCGCATGCGCGTGAAATAAGTCATGGGGCGGTGGGCTATAGCCTTTGGTCCCATGAGGGTTGGGGAGGAAGTTAGGGATCTGGGCGTCGGAAATGGAGTACAGTCTTTTTCGAGGGTCCTCGTGTGCCAGTGGGAGGCTACTGTCGAGCCTGCCCAAAAATGGCAAGACATGCCCAGGCGCAGCGTGAAAAAATCACCGAGGCGGTGGGCTATAGCCTTTGGTCCCATGAGGGTTGGGGAGGGTTTAGGGGCTCACAGTGCGAAATGGGTACTGATCTTTTCGAGGGTCTCGTGTGCCCGTGGGAGGCTCTGGTCAGAGGCCTACCTAAAATGACAAGAGATGCCAGCGGAAGCAGCGTGAAATAGTCACAAGGCGGTGGGCTATAGCATTTGGTCTGCGGGGGTGGGGGAGTGAAGTTCTGGGGCTCTGGGCGTCGGAAATGGGTACAGTCTTTTCGAGAGTCCTCGTGTGATGGGAGGCTCTGATCGGAAGCCTGCCATAAAATAAGACATGCCAATGGCCAGCGTGAAATAGTCATGAGGCGGTGGGCTATAGCCTTTGGTCCGCGGGGGTTGGGGAGGGGGTTTAGGGGGCTCTGGTCGTAGAAAATGGGTACAATCTTTTCGAGGGTCCTCGTGTGCCCAGTGGGAGGCTCTGAGGTCAGAGCCTGCCCTAAAATGGCAAGAAATGCCAATGCCAGCATGGCGTGAAAAGCAGTCATGGAGGCCGGTGGGCTATAGCCTTTGTCCTTGAGGGGTTGGGAGGAAGTTACAGGGCTCTGGGCGTGAAATGGGTACAGTCTTTTCGAGCGTCCTCGTGTGCCCGATGGGAGGCTACGGTCAGAAGCCTGCGTAAAATGGCAGAAGATGCCAGGCGCAGTCGTGAAATAGTCAAGGCAGTGGGCCTATAGCCTTTAGTCCTTGGCGGTTGGGGAAGGATTCAGGGGCTCTGTTCGTCGAAATGGGTACATTCTTTTCGAGGGTCCTCGTGTGTCCAGGTGGGAGGCTCGAGGTCAGAGGCCTGCCTAAAATGGCAAAAATGCCAGTGGCCTTGTGCGTGACATAGTACTCGGGGGCGGAGGGATAAATCCTTTGGTCCCTTGAGGGTTGGGGAGGGGTTTAGGGGTTCTGGTCGCCGAAATGGGTACAGTCTGTTCGAGGGTCTCGTTTGCCCAGTGGGAGGCTCTGGTGAAGCCTGCCCTAAAATGGCAAGAAATACCAATGGCGTGAAATAATCGTGAAATGGCCGGTGGGGAAGGGTTTTCGGGGGCTCACAGTCGTGGGAAATGGGTACATTCTTTTATAGGCTCCTCGTGTCCCCAGTGCGAGGCTACGGTCAGGCACTGCCCTAAAATGGCAAGAAATGCTCGTGGCCTTGTGCGTGAAATATCGCCAGGCCAGTGGGCTATAGCCTTTAGTCCCGTGAGGTTGGGGAGGAAGTTATGAGACTCTGGGGCGTCGGAAATGGGTACAGTCTCTTGAGGGTCCTCGTGTACTTGATGGGAGGCTACGGTCAGAAGCATGCCCTAAAATGGCAAGACATGCCCAGCGTTGCCTTGGCGTGAAATAATCGAGGGCGGTGGGCTATAGCCTTTGGTCCCATGAGGGGTTGGGGAGGGTTTGGTGCTCAGTCGTCGGAAATGGGTACAATCTTTTCGAGGGTCTCGTGTGTGATGGGAGGCTACGGTCAGGAGGCCGGCCCAAAAATGGCAAGAAATGCCAGTGCAGCGCGTGAAAAGTCACCAGGGGCGGTGGGCTATAGCCTTTGGTCCATGAGGGTTGGGAGGGAAGTTTGGGGCTCTGGGCGTCGGAAATGGGTGCAGTCTTTTCGAGGTCCTCGTGTGCCCAGGTGGGAGGCTACTGATCGAGGCCTGCCCTAAAATGGCAAGACATGCCCAGGCGCAGCGTGAAAAAATCAAGAGGCGGTGGGCTATAGCAGTCCATGAGGTTGGGGAGGGTTTAGGGAGCTCACAGTCGTGGGAAATGGGTACAGTCTTTTCGAGGGGTCTCGTGTGCCCGTGGGAGGCTACGGTCGAGCCTACCTAAAATGACAAGAGATGGCCAGCGGAGGAAGTGAAATATTCACCAAGGCCGGTGGGCTATAGCATTTGGTCATGAGGGTTGGGGAGGAAGTTACAGGGGCTCACAGGCGTCGGAAATGGGTACAGTCTTTTCGAGGGTCCTCGTGTGCCCGATGGGAGGATCTGATCAAAGCCTGCCATAAAATGGCAAGACATGCCCAGCGAGCGCGTGAAATAGTCGAGGGCGGTGGGCTATAGACTTTGGTCTTGTGAGGGTTGGGAGGGGGTTTAGGGGCTCACAGTCGTGAAAATGGGTACAATCTTTTCGAGGGTCCTTGTGTGATGGGAGGCCTACGGTCAGAGGCCTGCCCTAAAATGGCAAGAAATGCCAATGACGCAGTGCGCGTGAAGCAGTCGCCAGGCCGGTGGGCTATAGCTGGTCATGAGGTTGGGAGGGAAGTTTTGGGGCTCTGGGCGTCGGAAATGGGTACAGTCTTTCGAGGGTCCTCATGTGTGATGGGAGGCTCTGATCAGAGCCTGTAAAATGGCAAGATGCCAGCGCAGTCGTGAAATAGTCGCCAAGGCGGTGGCCTATAATAACTGGTCCCATGCGGCGGTTGGGAGGGATTTGGGGGCTCTGTTCGTCGAGAAATGGGTACATTCTTTTCGAGGGTCCTCGTGTGTCAGGTGGGAGGCTACGGTCAGAGGCCTGCCTAAAATGGCAAAAAATGCCAATGCAGCCTTGCGTGAAATAGTACTCGAGACGGAGGATAAATCCTTTGGTCCAGCGGGGTTCGGGAGGAAGTTACAGGGTTGGGCGTCGGAATCGGGTACAGTATTTCGAGGGTCCTCGTGTGCCCAGTAGGAGGCTACGGTCAGAAGCCTGCCCTAAAATGGCAAGACATGCCCAGCGCAGCGCGTGAAATAGTCATAGGGCAGTGGGCTATAGCCTTTGAGGGGTTGGGGAGGGTTTCGGGGGCTCACAGTGTCGAGAAATGGGTACAGTCTTTTCGAGGTCTCGTGTGCAGTGGGAGGCTCTGATCAAGCATGCCCTAAAATGGCAAAAATACCTAGCGGTAGCAGCGCGTGAAATAATCACCAAGGCGGTGGGCTATGTGCTGGTCCATGAGGGTTGGGGAGGGGTTTAGGGGCTCTGTGCGTCGGAAATGGGTACAGTCTTTTCGAGGGTCCTCGTGTGCCCAGTGGGAGGCTACAGTCAGGCTTGCTCTAAAATGGCAAAAATGCCCAATGGCAGCGTGAAAATAATCACGAGGCGGTGGGCTATAACCTTTGGTCCTTGAGGGGTTGGGGAGGGGTTTAGGGGGCTCTGGGTGCCTGAAATGGGTACATTCTTTTCGAGGGTCCTCGTGTGCCCAGTGGGAGGAGGCTGATCAGAGCCTGCCTAAAATGGCAAGAAATGCCAATGGCCTTGGCGTGAAAGCAGTCAGGCCGGTGTGCTATAGCCTTTGGTCCGCGGGGTTCGGGAGGGAAGTTCTGGGGTTTGGGCGTCGGAAACGGGTACAGTCTTTTCGAGGGTCCTCGTGTGCCCAGTGGGAGGATATGGTCAGAAGCCTGCGCTAAAATGGCAAGACATGCCCAGCGGCGCAGCGCGTGAAATAATCATGAGGCGGTGGGCTATGCTTTGGTCATGAGGGTTGGGAGGGGTTTAGAGGGCTCTGGTCATGAAATGTGTACAGTCTTTTGAGGTCCTCGTGTGCCCATGGGAGGCTACTGATCAAGCACTGCCCAAAATGGCAAGAAATACCAGTAGCCTTGTGCGTGAAATAGTCGAGGCGGTGGGCTATACTGGTCCATGAGGGTTGGGGAGGGTTAAGAGGGGTTCTGATCGTGGGAAGTATGCAGTCTTTTCGAGGGTCCTCGTGTGCCAGTGGGAGGCTACTGATCAGAGGCACACCTAAAATGGCAAAAATTCCAGTAGCGCAGCGTGAAATAGTCCTCGAGGCGGTGGGCTATAGCCTTTGGTCCGGGGGGGTTGGGGAGGGGTTTTAGGGGACTCTGGTCTTCGTATATGGGTACAGTCTTTTCGAGGGTCCTCGTGTGCCCAGTGGGAGGCTCTGGTCAAGCACATGCCCTAAAATGGCAAGAAATACCCAGTGAGCGCAGTGTGCGTGAAATAGTCATCGAGGCGGTGGGCTATAGCCTTTGGTCATGAGGGTTGGGAGGGGTTTGGGGCTCACAGTCGTCGGAAATGGGTATAGTCTTTCGAGGGTCCTCGTGTGTGCCCAGTGGGAGGCTACTGATCAGCCTGCCCTAAAATAACAAGAAATGCCAATGGCCTGGCGTGAAATAGTCGTCGAGGCCGGTGGGCTATAGCCTTTGGTATGCGGGGGTTGGGGAGGGGTGTAAGTGCTACAGTCGTCAAAAATGGGTACAGTCTTCGAGGGTCCTCGTGTGCCCAGTGGGAGGCTACGGTCAAGCCTGCCCTAAAATGGCAAGAAATACCCTAGCAGTAGCGTGAAATGAGTCACCGAGGCCGGTGGGCTATAGCCTTGGTCATGGCGGTTGGGGAGGGGTTTGGGGCTCAGTGGTCGAAATGGGTACAGTCTTTTCGAGGTCCTCGTGTGTGCCCAGTGGGAGGCTACGGTCAGCCTGCCCTAAAATGGCAAAGAAATGTCCAGCGGCAGCGCGTGAAAGCATGAGGCGGTGTGCTATAACTTTTGGTCATGAGGTTGGGAGGAGGTTCTAGGGCTCTGGGCGTCAGAATTGGGTACAGTCTATTTGAGGGTCCTCGTGTGCCAAGTGGGAGGCTACGGTCAGAAGCCTGCCTAAAATGGCAAGAAATACCAGTAGCGCGTGCGTGAAATAATCACCAGTGGGCTATAACTGGTCCCATGGGGTTGGGAGGGGTTTGGGGGCTCTGGCGTCGAGAAATGGGTATAGTCTTTTCGGGGTGCTTGTGTGCCCAGGTGGGAGGCTACGGTCAAGCACTGCCTAAAATGGCAAAAGAAATGCCATGGCGTGCGTGAAATAGTCATCGAGGCCAGGTGGGCTATAGCCTTTAGTCCCTTGAGGGTTGGGAGGGTGTAGGGTGCTCACAGTGCGTCAAAATGGGTACAGTCTCTTCGAGGGTCCTCGTGTGCCCGGTGGGAGGCTACGGTCAGAAGCCTGCCACTAAAATGGCAAGAAATGCCTAAGCGGCAGCGTGAAATATCACCGAGGCCCGGTGGGCTATAGCCTTTGTCCATGGCGGTTGGGAGGGTTTTAGGGGCTCTGGTCGAAATGGGTACAGTCTTTTGAGGGTCCTCGTGTGCCCAGTGGGAGGCTCTGTCAGAAGCCTGCCCTAAAATGTGCAAGAAATGTCCAGTGCGCCAGCGCGTGAAATAAGTCGGAGGCGGTGGGCTATAACCTTTGGTCGCGGGGGTTCGGGAGGAGGTTTACAGGGCTCAGGCGTCGGAGATGGGTCAGTCTTTTCGAGGGTCCTCGTGTGCCCAGTGGGAGGCTACGGTCAGAAGCCTGCCCTAAAATGGCAAGACATGCCCAGCGGCGCAGCGCGTGAAATAGTCGCCGAGGCCGGTGGGCTATAGCCTTTGGTCCGTGGGGGTTGGGGAGGGGGTTTACGGTGCTCTGGTCATCGAAAATGGGTACAGTCTTTTCGAGGGTCCTCGTGTGCCCAGTGGGAGGCTACGGTCAGAAGCCTGCCCTAAAATGGCAAGAAATGCCCAGCGGCGCAGCGCGTGAAATAGTCACCGAGGCCGGTGGGCTATAATAAGTCATGAGGTTGGGGAGGGGGTTTAGGGAGCTCTGATCGTCGGAAATGGGTACAGTCTTTTCGAGGGTCCTCGTGTGCCCAGTGGGAGGCTACGGTCAGAAGCCTGCCCTAAAATGGCAAGAAATGCCCAGCGGCGCAGCGCGTGAAATAGTCACCGAGGCCGGTGGGCTATAGCCTTTGGTCCGCGGGGGTTGGGGAGGGGGTTTAGGGTGCTCTGGTCATCACAAATGGGTACAGTCTTTTCGAGGGTCCTCGTGTGCCCAGTGGGAGGCTACGGTCAGAAGCCTGCCCTAAAATGGCAAGAAATACCTAGCGGCACAGCGCGTGAAATAGTCACCGAGCCCGGTGGGCTATAGCCTTTGTCCGCGGCGGTTGGGGAGGGGGTTTCGGGGGTTTTGGTCGTCAGAAATGGGTACAGTCTTTTCGAGGGTCCTCGTGTGCCCAGTGGGAGGCTACGGTCAGAGGCCTGCCCTAAAATGGCAAAAGAAAATTCCAATGCAGCGCGTGAAATAGTCACAAGGCGGTGGGCTATAGCCTTTGGTCCTTGAGGTTGGGGAGGGGTTCTGAGGGCTCTGGTCGTGAAATGGGTACATTCTTTTCGAGGTCTCGTGTGCCCGGTGGGAAGCTACGGTCGAAGGCACTGCCCTAAAATGGCAAGAAATGCCAGTGGCCTTGTGCGTGAAATAGTCAGCCCGAGGCGGTGGGCTATAACTGGTCCATGAGGGTTAGGAGGAAGTTAGGGCTCACAGGGCGTGGGAAATGGGTACAATCTTTTCGAGGGTCCTCGTGTGCCCGTGGGAGGCTACGGTCAAGCCTGCCTAAAATGGCAAGACATGATCAGCGGCAGCGCGTGAAATAATCATGAGGCGGTGGGCTATAGCCTTTGGTCGCGTGGGTTGGGAGGGGTTTAGGGGCTCTGGTCATGAAAATGGGTACAGTCTTTTCGAGGGTCCTCGTGTGCCCAGTGGGAGGCTCTGGTCAGAAGCCTGCCCTAAAATGGCTAGAAATACCAATAGCCAGCGTGAAAGTAATCACCAGGCAGTGGGCTATACTTTAGTCATGAGGTTGGGGGAGGGTTTCGGGGGCTCTGGTCATCAAAAATGGGTACAGTCTTTACGAGGTCCTCGTGTGCCCGTGTGGGAGGCTACGGATTGAGGCACTGCCTAAAATGGCAAGAAATGCCAATGGCCTTGTAGCGTGAAATAATCGAGGCAGTGGGCAATAGCCTTTGGTCCCAGAGGGTTGGGGAGGGGTTTCAGGGTTCTGGTCGGAAATATGGGTACAGTCCATTGAGGTCTCGTGTGCCCAATGGGAGGCTACAGTCAAGCACACTAAAATAGCAAGACATGCCAGTGTGTAGCGTGAAATAATCGTGGGCGGTGGGCTATAGCCTTTGGTCCGTGGGGGTTGGGGAGGGTTCTGATTCTCGATCATGGAAAATGGGTACAATCTTTTCGAGGTCCTCGTGTGATGGGAGGCTACTGATCGAAGCACTAAAATGGCAAGAAATACCAGTAGTAGCGCGTGAAATAGTCACCAAGGCGGTGGGCTATAGCCTTTGGTCCCATGAGGGTTTGGGGAGGGGGTTTAGGGTGCTCTGGTCATCACAAATGGGTACAGTCTTTTCGAGGGTCCTCGTGTGCCCAGTGGGAGGCTACGGTCAGAAGCCTGCCCTAAAATGGCAAGAAATACCTAGCGGCACAGCGCGTGAAATAGTCACCGAGCCCGGTGGGCTATAGCCTTTGTCCGCGGCGGTTGGGGAGGGGGTTTCGGGGGTTTTGGTCGTCAGAAATGGGTACAGTCTTTTCGAGGGTCCTCGTGTGCCCAGTGGGAGGCTACGGTCAGAGGCCTGCCCTAAAATGGTAAAAAATGCCCAGCGGCGCAGCGCGTGAAATAGACACCGAGGCCGGTGGGCTATAGCCTTTGGTCCATGAGGTTGGGGAGGGGTTTAAGTGCTCTGGTCATCACAAATGGGTACAGTCTTTTCGAGGTCTCGTGTGCCCAGATGGGAGGCTACGGTCGAAGCACTGCCTAAAATGGCAAGAAAATACCTAGCGGCAGTGAAATAGTCACCGAGCCGGTGGGCTATAGCCTTTGTCATGGCGGTTGGGAGGGTTTGGGGGGGTTTTGGTCGTCGGAAATGGGTACAGTCTTTTCGAGTGTCCTCGTGTGCCCGGTGGGGGGCTACGGTGAGGCACATAAAATGGCAAGAAATTCCAGTGAGTGCGTGAAATAAGTCAAGGGCGGTGGGCTATAGCCTTTGGTCATGAGGGGTTGGGAGGGGGTTCTGAGGGGCTACTGGTCGTGAAATGGGTACATTCTTTTCGAGGGTCCTCTTGTGCCAGTGGGAGGCTACGGGTCAGGCCTGCCTATAATGGCAAGAAATGCCAAGTGGCCTTGTGCGTGAAAGCAGTCGCCAGGCCGGTGGGCTATAGCCTGTGGTCAGGGGTTGGGAGGGAAGTTACAGGGCTCTGGGCGTCGGAAATGGTCAGCCAGCGCGCGTGGAAGTAGTCACCGAGGCGGTGGGCTATAGCCTTTGGTCCGCGGGGGTTGGGGGGGGGTTTAGGGGGCTCTGGTCGTCGAAAATGGGTACAGTAATTTCGAGGGTCCTCGTGTGCCCAGTGGGAGGCTACGGTCAGAAGCCCCTAAAATGGCAAGAAATGCCAGTGGCCAGCGTGAAATAATCAGCCGAGGCGGTGGGCTATAGCCTTTGGTCCGTGGGGGTTGGGGAGGGCTTGGGTTTAGGGGCTCGATCGTCGAAATGGGTACAGTCTTTTGAGGGTCTCGTGTGCCCGGTGGGAGGCTACGGTCGAGGCTTTGCCACTAAGATGGCAAGAAATGCCAGTGGCGCAGCGTGAAATATCAAGGGCGGTGGGCTATAGCCTTTGGTCCCTTGAGGGGTTGGGAGGGGTTTAGGGGCTCGATCGTAGGAAATGGGTACATTCTTTTAGGGTCCTCGTGTGCCCGGTGGGAGGCTACGGTCGAGAAGCACTGCCTAAAATAGCAAGACATGCCAGTGCAGCGTGAAATAATCGGTGAGGCGGTGGGCTATAGCCTTTGGTCCGTGGGGGTTGGGAGGGGTTCTGATGCTCAGTCGATCGTGAAAATGGGTGCAGTCTTTTCGAGGTCCTCGTGTGCCCGATGGGAGGCTACGGTCAGAAGCCACCTAAAATGGCAAGAAATGCCAGTGGCAGCGTGAAATAGTCACTGAGGCCGGTGGGCTATACTTTGGGAGGGTTTGGGGGGCTCTGGTCATCGCAAATGGGTGCAGTCTTTTCGAGGGTCCTCGAGTGCCCAGTGGGAGGCTACGGTCCGAGCCTGTCAAAAATGGCAAGAAATACCTAGCTGGCGCGCGTGAAATAATCAAGGCCCGGTGGGCTATAGCCTTTGTCATGGCGGTTGGGAGGGGTTTCGGGGTTTTGGTCGTCGAAATGGGTACAGTCGTTTCGAGGGTCTCGTGTGTGAGTGGGAGGCTCTGGTCAGAGGCACTGCCTAAAATGGTAAAAATGCCAGCCGGTAGTGCGTGAAATAGACACAGGCGGTGGGCTATAGCCTTTGGTCCGCGGGGGTTGGGGAGGGGTTTAGGGTGCTCTGGTCATCGGAAATGGGTACATTCTTTTCGAGGGTCCTCGTGTGCCCAGTGGGAGGCTACGGTCAGAAGCCTGCCCTAAAATGGCAAGAAATACCCAGCGGCGCAGCGCGTGAAGTAGTCACCGAGGCCGGTGGGCTATAGCCTTTACTCCGCGGGGGTTGGGGAGGGAGTTTAGGGGGCTCTGGTCATCCGAAATGGGTACATTCTTTTCGAGGGTCCTCGTGTGCCCAGTGGGAGGCTGATTCAGAAGCCTGCCCTAAAATGGCAGAAATACCAGTAGGCAGCGCGTGAAGTAGTCACCGAGGCCGGTGGGCTATAGCCTTTACTCCGCGGGGGTTGGGGAGGGAGTTTAGGGGGCTCTGGTCATCCGAAATGGGTACATTCTTTTCGAGGGTCCTCGTGTGCCCAGTGGGAGGCTACGGTCAGAGGCCTGCCCTAAAATGGCAAGAAATGCCCAGCGGCGCAGCGCGTGAAACCGTCGCCGAGGCCGTTGGGCTATAGCCTTTGGTCCGCGGGGGTTGGGGAGGGAAGTTCTGGGGCTCTGGGCGTCTAAAATGGGTACAGTCTTTTCGAGGGTCCTCGTGTGCCCAGTGGGAGGCTACGGTCAGAAGCCTGCCCTAAAATGGCAAGACATGCCAGTGGCCTTGGCGTGAAATAATCGTGAGGCGGTGGGCTATGTGCTTTGGTCCGTGGGGTTGGGGAGGGTTCTGATTGCTCTGGTCATCGAAAATGGGTACAGTCTTTTCGAGGGTCCTCGTGAGCCCGTTCGGAGGATACGGTCAGAAGCTGCCTAAAATGGCAGAAATGCCAGGCGCAGTAGTGAAATAGTCACGAGGCGGTGGGCTATAGCCTTTGGTCCATGAGGGGTTGGGGAGGGGATTCGGTGGCTCTGATCGTGGAAATGGGTACTGTCTTTTCGAAGGGTCTCGTGTGCCCAGGTGGGAGGCTACGGTCAGAAGCCTGCCTAAAATGGCAAGAAATGCCCAATGACGCTGTGGCGTGAAATAGTCACCAAGGCAGTGGGCTATAGCCTTTGGTCATGAGGGGTTGGGGAGGGTTTAGGGGCTCAGTCGTGAAATGGGTACATTCTTTTCGAGGGTCCTCGTGTGCCCGATGGGAGGCTACGGTCGAGCACTGCCTAAAATGTAAAAGACATGCCAGTAGCGCAGCGCGTGAAATAGTCACAGGCAGTGGGCTATATGCTTTGGTCCGTGGGGGTTGGGAGGGTTCTGATTGCTCTGGTCGCCGAAAATGGGTACAGTCTTTTCGGGGGTCCTCGTGTGCCAGTGGGAGGCTCAGTGAAGCCTGCCCTAAAATGGCAAGAAATGCCAGCGTGCGTGCGTGAAATAGTCATAGGGCGGTGGGCTATACTGGTCATGAGGGTTGGGGAGGGTTTAGGGTGCTCTGGTCATCACAAATGGGTCTGAGTCTTTTCGAGGCCCTCGTATGCCAGTGGGAGGCTGGTCAGAAGCCTGCCTAAAATGGCAAGAAATACCCTAGCGGCTGTAGCGTGAAATAGTCATAGGCCCGGTGGGCTATAGCCTTTGTCCTTGACGGTTGGGAGGGGTTTCGGGGGTTTTGGTCGTCAAAATGGGTGCAGTCTTTTGAGGGTCCTCGTGTGCTTGATGGGAGGCTACGGTGAGGCACTGCCCTAAAATGGCAAGACATGATCAAGCGGTATGGCGCGTGAAATAATCATGGGGCGGTGGGCTATATCCTTTGGGCAGCGTGGGTTGGGGATAGGGTTTCGGGGGCTCTGGTCGCCGAAAATGGGTACAGTCTTTGAGGGTCTCGTGTGCCCAGTGGGAGGCTACGGTCGAGCCTGCCTAAAATGGCTAGAAATACCTAAGCGGGCCAGCGTGAAGTAATCCCAAGGGCGGTGGGCTATAATGCTGGTCCTTGAGGGTTGGGGAGGGGTTTAGGGGCTCTGGTCGCCGAAAATGGGTACAGTCTTTTCGAGGTCCTCGTGTGCAGTGGGAGGCCTACGGTCGAAGCACACCTAAAATGGCAAGACATGCCAATGGCCTTAGCGTGAAATAGTCGTCGAGGCCGGTGGGCTATAGCCTTTGGTCCGTGGGGGTTGGGGAGGGTTCTGATTGCTCTGGTCGCCGAAAATGGGTGCAGTCTTTTCGAGGGTCTCGTGTGCCAGATGGGAGGCTACGGTCAGAAGCACGCCCTAAAATAACAAGAAATGCCAGTGCGCAGCGCGTGAAATAGTCCTGAGGCGGTGGGCTATAGCCTGGTCCTTGAGGGGTTGGGGAGGGGTTTAGGGGCTCTGTTCTTGAAAAATGGGTACAGTCTTTTCGAGGGTCCTCGTGTGCCAGTGGGAGGCTGGTCAGAAGGCTGCCTAAAATGGCAAAATGCCAATGAGCGCAGCGCGTGAAATAGTCACCAAGGCCGGTGGGCTATAGCCTGGTCCCATGAGGGTTGGGGAGGGTTTAGGTGGCTCGATGCGTCGGGAAATGGGTGCAGTCTTTTGAGGGTCCTCGTGTGCCAGTGGGAGGCTACGGTCAGAAGCACTGCCTAAAATATGAAATGCCAGTGGACGCGTGAAATAGTCACAAGGCGGTGGGCTATATGCTGGTCCCTTGAGGGGTTGGGGAGGGTTTAGGGGCTCTGATCGTGGGAAATGGGTACATTCTTTTCGAGGGTCTCGTGTGAGTGGGAGGCTACGGTCAGAAGCACATACAAAATAACAAGACATGCCATGGCCATGTGCGTGAAATAATCGCAAGGCCGGTGGGCTATAGCCTTTGGTCCGTGGGGGTTGGGGAGGGGGTTTACGGTGCTCTGGTCATCGAAAATGGGTACAGTCTTTTCGAGGGTCCTCGTGTGCCCAGTGGGAGGCTACGGTCAGAAGCCTGCCCTAAAATGGCAAGAAATGCCAACGGCGCGGCGCGTGAAATAATCACCAAGGCGGTGGGCTATAATGCTAGTCCCTTGAGGGTTGGGGAGGGTTTAGGGTGCTGGTCATCACAAATGGGTACAGTCTTTTGAGGGCCCTCGTGTGCCCGATGGGAGGCTACTGGTCAGGCTGTCCTAAAATAGCTAGAAATACCTAGCGCAGCGCGTGGAAATAGTCACAAGGCGGTGGGCTATACTAGTCCCGGTTGGGGAGGGGTTTCGAGGGGTTTTGGTCGTCGAAATGGGTACAGTCTTTTCGAGGTCCTCGTGTGCCCAGTGGGAGGCCTACGGTCAGGCACATGCCCTAAAATGGCAAGACATGATCAAGTAGCGCGTGAAATAATCAGAGGCAGTGGGCTATAGCCTTTGGTCCGCGTGGGTTGGGGAGGGGGTTTAGGGGGCTCTGGTCATCGAAAATGGGTACAGTCTTTTCGAGGGTCCTCGTGTGCCCAGTGGGAGGCTACGGTCAGAAGCCTGCCCTAAAATGGCTAGAAATACCCAGCGGCGCAGCGCGTGAAGTAGTCACCGAGGCCGGTGGACTATAGCCTTTGGTCCGCGGGGGTTGGGGAGGGGGTTTAGGGGGCTCTGGTCATCGAAAATGGGTACAGTCTTTTCGAGGGTCCTCGTGTGCCCAGTGGGAGGCTACGCACCAGAGACTGCCCTAAAATGGCAAGACATGCCCAGCGGCGCAGCGCGTGAAATAGTCGCCGAGGCCGGTGGGCTATAGCCTTTGGTCCGTGGGGGTTGGGGAGGGGGTTTACGGTGCTCTGGTCATCGAAAATGGGTACAGTCTTTTCGAGGGTCCTCGTGTGCCCAGTGGGAGGCTACGGTCAGAAGCACACACTAAAATGTAGAAAGAAATGGCAGCGTGAAATAATCACCGGGCGGTGGGCTATAGCCTTTAGTCCCTTGAGGGTTGGGGAGGGTTTGGGGGGCTCTGTTCTTCGAAAATGGGTACAGTCTTTTCGAGGTCTCTCGTGCCCAGTGGGAGGCTACGGTCAGAAGCTGCCCTAAAATGGCAAGAAATGCCAGTGGCCGCGTGAAATAGTCACCAAGGGCGGTGGGCTATACTGGTCCCATGAGGGTTGGGAGGGTTTAGGGGGCTCTGATCGTCGGGAAATGGGTACAGTCTTTTGAGGGTCTCGTGTGCCCAGTGGGAGGCTACAGTCGAAGCACTGCCCTAAAATGGCAAGAAATGCCAGTGTAGCGTGAAATAGTCATAGGGCGGTGGGCTATAGCCTGGTCCATGAGGGTTGGGGGAGGGGTTTAGGGGCTCTGATCGTGAAATGGGTACATTCTTTTCGAGGGTCCTCGTGTGCCCAGATGGGAGGCTGATCGAGCACATGCCACAAATAACAAAGACATGTACAGTGGCCGCGTGAAATAGTCAGCAAAGGCGGTGGGCTATAGCCTTTGGTCCGCGGGGGTTGGGGAGGGGGTTACGGTGCTCTGGTCATCGAAAATGGGTACAGTCTTTTTGAGGGTCCTCGTGTGCCCAGTGGGAGGCTACAGTCAGAAGCCTGCCCTAAAATGGCAAGAAATGCCCAGCGGCGCAGCGCGTGAAATAGTCACCGAGGCCGGTGGGCTATAGCCTTTGGTCCGCGGGGGTTGGGGAGGGGGTTTAGGGTGCTCTGGTCATCACAAATGGGTACAGTCTTTTCGAGGGCCCTCGTGTGCCCAGTGGGAGGCTACGGTCAGAAGCCTGTCCTAAAATGGCTAGAAATACCTAGCGGCGCAGCGCGTGAAGTAGTCACCGAGGCCGGTGGGCTATAGCCTTTGGTCCGCGGCGGTTGGGGAGGGGGTTTCGGGGGTTTTGGTCGTCAGAAATGGGTACAGTCTTTTCGAGGGTCCTCGTGTGCCCAGTGGGAGGCTCTGTCGAAGCACACTAAAATAAAAGACATGCCAATGGCCGCGTGAAATAATCATGGGGCGGTGGGCTATAGCCTGCTGGTCCGTGGGGGTTGGGAGGGGTTCTGATTACTCTGGTCATCGAAAATGGGTACAGTCTTTTCGAGGGTCCTCGTGTGCCCAGATCGGGGCTACGGTCAAGCTGCCTAAAATGTAAGAAATGCCATGGCGCATGGCGTGAAATAGTCAAGGGCGGTGGGCTATAATGCTGGTCCCATGCGGGGGTTGGGAGGGGTTTAGGGGCTCTGGTCTTGAAATGGGTGAGTCTTTTCGAGGGTCCTCGTGTGCCCAGTGGAGGCTACGGTCGAAGCACTGCCTAAAATGGCAAAAAATACCCAGTGACCTGGGCGTGAAATAGTCATAGGGCAGGTGGGCTATAGCACAGTCCCATGAGGTTGGGGAGGCGTTTGAGGGCTCTGGTGCGTGAAATGGGTACAGTCTTTTCGGGGTTCCTTGTGTGCCCAGTGGGAGGCTACGGTCAGAAGCCTGCCCTAACAGAAATTCCCAATGGCCTTGTAGCGTGAAATAGTCATCGAGGCCGGCGGGCTATAGCCTTTGGTCCGCGGGGGTTGGGGAGGGGGTTTAGGGTGCTCTGGTAATCGAAAATGGGTACAGTCTTTTCGAGGGTCCTCGTGTGCCCAGTGGGAGGCTACGGTCAGAAGCCTGCCCTAAAATGGCAAGAAATACCCAGCGGCGCAGCGCGTGAAGTAGTCACCGAGGCCGGTGGGCTATAGCCTTTACTCCGCGGGGGTTGGGGAGGGAGTTTAGGGGGCTCTGTTCATCGGAAATGGGTACATTCTTTTCGAGGGCCCTCGTGTGCCCAGTGGGAGGCTACGGTCAGAGGCCTGCCCTAAAATGGCAAGAAATACTTGCCAATGGTGTGCCAGCGTGAAACCGTCATGGAGGCCGTTGGGCTATAGCCTTTGGTCCTTGAGGGTTGGGAGGAAGTTAGGGGCTCTGGGCGTCGGGAAATGGGTACAGTCTCTTGAGGTCCTCGTGTGCCCGGTGGGAGGCTACGGTCGAAGCACTGCCCTAAAATAACAAGACATGCCAGTGACAGCGTGAAATATTCACCGAGGCCGGTGGGCTATAGCCTTTGGTCCGCGGGGGTTGGGGAGGGAAGTTCTGGGGCTCTGGTCGTCGAAAATGGGTACAGTCTTTTCGAGGGTCCTCGTGTGCCCAGTGGGAGGCTACGGTCAGAGGCCTGCCCTAAAATGACAAGAAATGCTTAGCCAGCGCGTGAAATAATCAAGGGCCGGTGGGCTATACTGGTCCAGCGGGGGTTGGGGAGGGTTTAGGGGCTCTGGTCTTGAAAATGGGTACAGTCTTTTCGGGGTCCTCGTGTGCCAGGTGGGAGGCTACGGTCGAGGCCTGCCTAAAATGGCAAGAAATACCCAGTGACACAGTAACGTGAAATAGTCACCAAGGGCGGTGGGCTATAGCCTTTAGTCCATGAGGGTTGGGGAGGCGTTTGAGGGCTCTGGTCGTCAGAAATGGGTACAGTCTTTTCGAGGGTTCCTTGTGTGCCAGTGGGAGGCTACGGTCAAGCCTGCCTAACATAACAAGAAATTCCAATGCGGCCTATGTAGCGTGAAATAGTCATCGAGGCAGCGGTGGGCTATAACCTTTGGTCATGAGGGTTGGGGAGGGGTTTAGGGTGCTCAGTGTCGAAAATGGGTACAGTCTTTTCGAGGGTCCTCGTGTGCCCGGTGGGAGGCTCTGTCGAAGCACTGCCCCTAAAATGGCAAGAAATACCAGGCAGCGCGTGGAAGTGATCACAGGCCGGTGGGCTATAGCCTACTCATGAGGGTTGGGGAGGGAGTTTAGGGGCTCTGTTCATGGAAATGGGTACATTCTTTTGAGGCCCTCGTGTGCCAGTGGGAGGCTACGGTCAGAGGCACGCCCTAAAATGGCAAGAAATGCCAGTGGCCTTGGCGCGTGAAACCGTCAGGGGCGTTGGGCTATAGCCTTTGGTCCATGAGGTTGGGGAGGGAAGTTCTGGGGGTCTGGGCGTCGGCAATGGGTACTGATCTCTTGAGGTCCTCGTGTGAGTGGGAGGCTACAGTCAAGCCTGCCCTAAAATGGCAAGAAATGCCAGTGTGCGTGAAATAATCATGAGGCGGTGGGCTATAGCCTTTGGTCTTGAGGGTTGGGAGAGGGGTTTAGGGGCTCTGGTCCTCAATGGGTACAGTCTTTTCGGCGGTCCTCGTGTGCCCAGTGGGAGGCTCGGTCAGAGGCTGCCCTAAAATGGCAAGAAATGCCAGTGGCCTTGGCAGCGTGAAATATCCACCAAGGCAGTGGGCTATGTGCTGGTCTGGGGGTTGGGGAGGGGTTATAGGGCTCAGTCGTCAAAATAGGTACAGTCATTTCGAGGGTCCTCGGGTGCCCCGTGGGAGGCTCTGATCAGAGGCCTACTAAAATGACAAGAAATGCCAGTGGCGTGCGTGAAATAGTCAAGGGCGGTGGGCTATAGCCTGGTCATGAGGTTGGGGAGGGGTTTAGGGGCTCACAGTGCGTGAAATAGGTACAGTCTTTTCGAGGGTCTCGTGTGTCGATGGGAGGCTCGGTGAGCTGCCTAAAATAAAAAATTCAGTGACATGCGCGTGAAATGATCCTCAGGCCGGTGGGCTATAGCCTTTGGTCCGCGGGGGTTGGGGAGAGGGTTTAGGGGGCTCTCGTCGTCTAAAATGGGTACAGTCTTTTAAAGGGTCCTCGTGTGCCCAGTGGGAGGCTACGGTCAGAAGCATGCCGTAAAATGGCAAGTAATACCAGCCAGGCGCAGCGTGAAATAATCAGGGCAGTGGGCTATAGCCTTTGTCCATGAGGGTTGGGAGAGGCGTTTGGGGGCTCTGGTAATCAGAAATGGTACAGTCTTTTCGAGGTTCCTTGTGTGCCAGGTGGGAGGCTACAGTCGAAGCCTGCCTAACAATGGCAAGAAATTCCAATGGCGCGTGAAATAGTCATCGAGGCCGGTGGGCTATAGCCTTTGGTCCCATGGGGTTGGGAGGGGTTTGGGGTGCTCAGTGTCGAAAATGGGTACAGTCTTTTGAGGGTCCTCGTGTGCTTGATGGGAGGCTACGGTCGAGCCTGCCTAAAATGGCAAGAAATACCAGCGCGCGTGAAATAGTCACCAAGGGCCGGTGGGCTATAGCCTTTACTCCATGAGGGGTTGGGGAGGGGTTTAGGGGCTCATTCATGGAAATGGGTACATTCTTTTGAGGGTCTCGTGTGCCCAGATGGGAGGCTACAGTCAGGCACGCCTAAAATAGCAAGAAATGCCAGTGGCGCAGCGTGAAACGTCGCCGAGGCCGTTGGGCTATAATAACTGGTCATGAGGTTGGGAGGGAAGTTACAGGGGCTCTGGGCGTCGGAAATGGGTACAGTCTCTTGAGGTCCTCGTGTGCCAGTGGGAGGCTACGGTCGAAGCCTGCCCTAAAATGAAGACATGCCAGTGGCCTTGGCAGCGTGAAATAATCGCAAGGCGGTGGGCTATAGCCTTTGGTCCGTGGGGTTGGGGAGGGGTTCTGATTGGGGCTCTGGTCGCCGAAAATGGGTACAGTCTTTTCGAGGGTCCTCGTGTGTGATGGGAGGCTCTGGTCAGAGCACATGCCCTAAAATGAGAAATGCCAAGCCAGCGCGTGAAATAATCACCAAGGGCGGTGGGCTATAGCCTCTGGTCCGCGGGGGTTGGGGAGGGGTTTAGGGGGCTCACGATCGTCGGAAATGGGTACATTCTTTTAGGGGCCCTCGTGTGCCAGTGGGAGGCTCTACGGTCGAAGCACATACCCTAAAATGGCAAGAAATGCCAGTGGCCTTGTGCGTGAAAGCAGTCAGAGGCGGTGGGCTATAGTGCTGGTCCCATGAGGGGTTGGGGAGGAAGTTATGGGGCTCACAGGCGTCGGAAATGGGTACAGTCTTTTCCAGGGTCCTCGTGTGCCCAGTGGGAGGCTACGGTCAGAAGCCTGCCCTAAAATGGCAAGACATGCCCAGCGGCGCAGCGCGTGAAATAGTCGCCGAGGCCGGTGGGCTATAGCCTTTGGTCCGCGGGGGTTGGGGAGGGGGTTTAGGGGGCTCTGGTCCTCGAAAATGGGTACAGTCTTTTCGACGGTCCTCGTGTGCCCAGTGGAAGGCTACGGTCAGAAGGCTGCCCTAAAATGGCAAGAAATGCCCAGCGGCGCAGCGCGTGAAAGTCACCGAGGCCGGTGGGCTATAGCCTTTGGTCTGCGGGGGTTGGGGAGGGGGTTATGGGGCTCTGGTCGTCCAAAATAGGTACAGTCTTTTCGAGGGTCCTCGGGTGCCCCGTGGGAGGCTACGGTCAGAGGCCTACCCTAAAATGACAAGAAATGCCCAGCGGCACAGCGCGTGAAATAGTCACCGAGGCCGGTGGGCTATATTAGTCCCATGAGGGGTTGGGGAGGGGTTTGGGGCTCTGGTCGGAAATAAGTACAGTCTTTCGAGGGTCCTCGTGTGTCAGTGGGAGGCTCACGGTCAGAGGCCTGCCCTAAAATGGCAAAAATTCCAGCAGTAGCGTGAAATAGTCCTCGAGGCCGGTGGGCTATAGCCTTTGGTCCGCGGGGGTTGGGGAGGGGGTTTAGGGGCCTCTGGTCATCTAAAATGGGTACAGTCTTTTCGAGGGTCCTCGTGTGCCCAGTGGGAGGCTACGGTCAGAAGCCTGCCCTAAAATGGCAAGAAATACCCGGCGGCGCAGCGCGTGAAATAGTCACCCAGGCCGGTGGGCTATAGCCTTTTGTCCGCGAGGGGTTGGGGAGGGGGTTTCGTGGGCTATGGTCGTCGGAAATGGGTACATTCTTTTCGAGAGTCCTCGTGTGCGCAGTGGGAGGCTACGGTCAGAGGCCTGCCCTAAAATGGTAAAAAATGCCAGTAGTAGCAGCGTGGGAAATAGACAAGGGCCGGTGGGCTATAGCCTTTAGTCCCTTGAGGGTTGGGGAGGGGTTTAGGGTGCTCTGGTCATCGAAAATTTGTACAGTCTTTTGAGGGTCCTCGTGTGCATGGGAGGCTCTGACAGTGAAGCCTGCCTAAAATGTAAGAAATGCCAATGGCGCAGCGCGTGAAAGTAGTCATGAGGCGGGTGGGCTATAGCCTTTAGTCCATGAGGGTTGGGGAGGGTTTAGGGGCTCTGGTCATCAAAATGGGTACATTCTTTTCGAGGTCCTCGTGTGTGCCCAGTGGGAGGCTACGGTCAGAGGCACTGCCCTAAAATGGCAAGAAATGCCAGTGTGCGCAGCGTGAAGCAGTCGCGAGGCGGTGGGCTATAGCCTTTAGTCATGAGGGGTTGGGGAGGGTTTAGGGGTTTTGGTCGTCGGAAATGGGTACAGTCTTTTCGAGGTCCTCGTGTGATGGGAGGCTACTGATCGAGCCTGCCCTAAAATGGCAAGACATGCCTTGGCGCGTGAAATAGTCATGAGGCGGTGGGCTATAGCCTTTGGTCCAGAGGGTTGGGGAGGGTTATGGGGGCTCAGTCGTCGAAAATGGGTACAGTCTTTTGAGGGTCCTCGTGTGCCCGTGGGAGGCTCTGATCGAGGCCTACCCTAAAATGACAAAATGCCAGTGACAGTAGCGTGAAATAATCCAAGGCGGTGGGCTATATGCTAGTCCTTGAGGGGTTGGGGAGGGGGTTTCGGGGGCTCTGGTCGTCGGAAATAGGTACAGTCTTTTCGAGGGTTCTCGTGTGTCCAGTGGGAGGCTACGGTCAGAGGCCTGCCCTAAAATGGCAAAAAATTCCCAGCGGCGCAGCGCGTGAAATAGTCCTCGAGGCCGGTGGGCTATACCCTTTGGTCCGCGGGGGTTGGGGAGGGGGTTTAGGGGACTCTGGTCATCGAAAATGGGTACAGTCTTTTCGAGGGTCCTCGTGTGCCCCGTGGGAGGCTACGGTCAGAGGCCTACCCTAAAATGACAAGAAATGCCCAGCGGCACAGCGCGTGAAATAGTCACCGAGGCCGGTGGGCTATAGCCTTTGGTCCGCGGGGGTTGGGGAGGGGGTTTCGGGGGCTCTGGTCGTCGGAAATAGGTACAGTCTTTTCGAGGGTCCTCGTGTGTCCAGTGGGAGGCTACGGTCAGAGGCCTGCCCTAAAATGGCAAAAAATTCCCAGCGGCGCAGCGCGTGAAATAGTCGCCGAGGCCGGTGGGCTATAGCCTTTGGTCCGCGGGGGTTGGGGAGGGTGTTTAGGGGGCTCGATCGCCAAAAAGAGTCTTTTCGAGGTCCTCGTGTGCCCGTGGGAGGCTCTGGTCAGGCGTACCCTAAAATGACAAGAAATGCCAATGACACGGTAGCGTGAAATAGTCATCGAGGCGGTGGGCTATGTGCTGGTCCATGCAGGGGTTGGGGAGGGTTTGGGGCTTGGTCGTGGAAATAGTGCAGTCTTTTCGAGGGTCCTCGTGTGTCAGTGGGAGGCTCTGATCGAGGCACATGCCCTAAAATGACAAAAATTCCAAGTGCGCAGCGCGTGAAATAGTCCTCGAGGCGGTGGGCTATAGCCTTTGGTCCTTGAGGGGGTTGGGAGGAGGTTTGGGGGGCTCTGGTCGCCGGAAATGGAGTACAGTCTTTTGAGGGTCCTCGTGTGCCCGAGTGGGAGACTACTGGTCAGAGCCTGCCTAAAATGGCAAGAAATGCCAGCAGCTGCAGCGTGAAAAATCACAGAGGCGGTGGGCTATAATACTGGTCCCTTGAGGGTTGGAGAGGGTTTGAGCTCACAGTGTCGGAAATGGGTACAGTCTTTTCGAGGGTCCTGTGTGATGGGAGGCTCTGATTGACCTGCCCTAACATGGCAAGAAATTCCCAGCCCATGGCGCGTGAAATAATCATCGAGGCAGCGGGCTATGTGCCTTTGGTCCATGAGGGGTTGGGGAGGGGTTTAAGGTGCTCTGGTCGCCGAAAATGGGTACAGTCTTTTCGAGGGTCCTCGTGTGAGTGGGAGGCTACTGGTCGAAGCACTGCCCTAAAATGGCAAGAAATGCCATCAGTAGCTCGCGTGAAATAGTCATGGCCGGTGGGCTATGTGCTGTCATGAGGGGTTGGGAGGGGGTTTGTGGGCTGGTCGTGATGGGTACATTCTTTTCGAGGAGTCCTCGTGTGCCCAGTGGGAGGCTCTGATCAGTGAGGCACTGCCTAAAATGGTAAAAAAATGCCAATGACGCAGCGCGTGAAATAGACCAAGGGCAGGTGGGCTATAGCCTGATCATGCGGGGGTTGGGGAGGGGTTTAGGGTGCTCTGGTCATCAAAAATTTGTACAGTCTTTTCGAGGGTCCTCGAGTGCCCAGTGGGAGGCTCACGGTCGAAGCACATGCCCTAAAATGGCAAGAAATGCCAGTAGCATGTGCGTGAAAGTAGTCGAGGCAGGTGGGCTATAACATTAGTCATGAGGGGTTGGGGAGGGGTTTAGGGGGCTCTGGTCATGAAATGGGTACATTCTTTTCGAGGTCCTCGTGTGCTTGATGGGTGGCTATGGTCGAGGCCTGCCTAAAATGGCAAGACATGCCCAGTGTGGCCCAGCGTGAAATAATCAGAGGCGGTGGGCTATAACCTTTGGTCCCTTGAGGTTGGGAGGGGTTTAGGGGCTCACAGTCGTCGGAAATAGGTCTGATCTTTTGAGGTCCTCGTGTGTCCAGTGGGAGGCTACGGTCAGAGGCCTGCCCTAAAATGGCAAAAATTCCCAGCGGCGCAGCGCGTGAAATAGTCCTCGAGGCCGGTGGGCTATACCCTTTGGTCCGCAGGGGTTGGGAAGGGGGTTTAGGGGGCTCTGGTCATCGAAAATGGGTACGTCTTTTCGAGGGTCCTCGTGTGCCCCGTGGGAGGCTACGGTCAGAGGCCTACCCTAAAATGACAAGAAATGCCAATGACACATGGCGTGAAATAGTCCAAGGCGGTGGGCTATACTGGGTCCCATGAGGAGTTGGGAGGGTTTCGGGGGTTTTGGTCGTCAGAAATGGGTACAGTCTTTTCGTGGGTCCTTGTGTGCCCAGTGGGAGGCTACGGTCAGAAGCCTGCCCTAACATGGCAAGAAATTCCCAGCGGCGCAGCGCGTGAAATAGTCATCGAGGCCGGCGGGCTATAGCCTTTGGTCCTTGAGGGGTTGGGGAGGGTTTAGGGTGCTCTGGTCATCGAAAATGGGTACAGTCTTTTGAGGGTCCTCGTGTGGTGGGAGGCTACTGGTCAGAAGCCTGCCTAAAAATGGCAAGAAATGCCAGCGCTACTGCGTGAAATAGTCACCAAGCCGGTGGGCTATAACTGGTCCATGAGGGGTTGGGGAGGGGTTTAAGTGGGCTCACAGTCGTGAAAATGGGTCTTTTAGGGGTCTCGTGTGCCCAGTGGGAGGCTACGGTCAGGCCTGGCCTAAAATGGTAAAAATGCCAGTAGCCTTGGCGTGAAATAGACAAGGCCGGTGGGCTATACCCTTTGGTCCGCGGGGGTTGGGGAGGGGTTTAGGGTGCTCTGGTCATCGAAAATTTGTATAGTCTTTTCGAGGGTCCTCGTGTGGCCAGTGGGAGGCTACGGTCAGAAGCCTGCCGTAAAATGGCAAGACATGCCCAGAGGCGCAGCGCGTGAAATATTCGGCCAGGTGGCTATAAGCCTTTGGTCCTTGAGGGGTTGGGGAAGTTTGAGGGCTCTGTTAAGTCGTGAAATGGGTACATTCTTTTCGAGGGTCCTCGTGTGTCCGGTGGGAGGCTTCGAGGCCTACCCTAAAATGACAAGAGATGGCCAGTACATGGCGCGTGAAATAGTCACAGGGCGGTGGGCTATAAGCATTTGGTCCTTGAGGGTTGGGAGGAAGTTACAGGGCCACAGGCGTGAAATGGGTACAGTCTTTTCGAGGGTCCTCGTGTGCCCGGTGGGAGGCTACTGGTCAGAGCCTGCCTAAAATGAGTAAGACATGCCAGTGGCGCAGCGCGTGAAATAGTTCTGAGGCAGTGGGCTATAGCCTTTGGTCATGAGGGTTGGGAGGGGTTTGAGGGCTCTGGTCATCGAAAATGGGTACAGTCTTTTGAGGGTCTCGTGTGCCCGTGGGAGGCTACGTCAGGCCTACCTAAAATGACAACAGATGCCAGTGCGCAGCGCGTGAAATAATGTAGAAGGCGGTGGGCTATAGCATTTAGTCCCTTGAGGGTTGGGGAGGATTACAGGGCTCTGGGCGTGGGAAATGGGTACAGTCTTTTCGAGGGTCCTCGTGTGCCCAGTGGGAGGCCTCTGATCAGGAAGCACTGCCATAAAATGGCAAGAAATGCCAGGCCTTGTGCGTGAAATAAGTCGCCGAGGCGGTGGGCTATACACTTTGGTCATGAGGTTGGGGAGGGTTTAGGGGGCTCTGGTCGTGAAATGGGTACAATCTTTTCGAGGGTCTCGTGTGCCCAGTGGGAGGCTCTGATCAAGCCTGCCTAAAATGTGCAAGAAATGCCAATGGCGTTGGCGTGAAATAGTCACCAAGGCGGTGGGCTATAACTGGTCCCTTGAGGGTTGGGGAGGATGTTCGGGGCTCAGGCATGGGAAATGGGTACAGTCTTTTCGAGGGGTCCTCGTGTGCCCGATGGGAGGCTACTGGTCAGAGGCCTGCCCTAAAATGGCAAGAAATGCCAGTGGCCAGCGCGTGAAATAGTCAGCAAGGGCGGTGGGCTATAGCCTTTGGTCATGAGGGGTTGGGGAGGAAGTTAGGGGCTCACAGGCGTGGAAATGGGTACAGTCTTTTGAGGGTCCTCGTGTGCCAGATGGGAGGCTACGGTCAAGCCTGCCCTAAAATGTGAACATGCCAGAGGCGCATAGCGTGAAATAATCCATAGAGGCCGGTGGGCCTATAGCCTTTAGTCCTTGAGGGTTGGGGAGGGTTTAGGGCTCTGTCGGGAAATGGGTACAGTCTTTTCGAGGTCCTCGTGTGCCCATTGGGAGGCTCTGGTCAAGCCTACCCTAAAATGACAAGAGATGGCCAATGGTAGCGTGAAATAGTCACCAGGCGGTGGGCTATAGCATTTGGTCATGAGGTTGGGGAGGAAGTTTAGGGGCTCTGGCGTCGGAAATGGGTACAGTCTTTGAGGGTCCTCGTGTGCCAGGTGGGAGGCTCTGAGTCAGAAGCCTGCCTAAAATGGCAAGACATGCCAGTAGCGCGCGTGAAATAGTCATGAGGCGGTGGGCTATAGCCTTTGGTCACCTTGGGGAGGTTGGGGAGGTTTAGGGGCTCTGGTCGTGGAAAATGGGTACAGTCTTTTCGAGGTCCTCGTGTGCCCGTGGGAGGCTCTGAGTCAGAGCCTACCCTAAAATGACAAATGCCAGTGGCCAGCGTGAAATAGTCACAAGGCAGTGGGCTATAGCATTTGGTCCTTGAGGGTTGGGAGGAAGTTTAGCTCTGGTGTCGGAAATGGGTACAGTCTTTTCGAGGGTCCTCGTGTGCCCGGTGGGAGGCTCGGTCAAAGCTTGCCATAAAATGGCTAGAACATGCCATGGCAAGCGTGAAAATAGTCCATGAGGCAGTGGGCTATAATGTGCCTGGTCTTGTGAGGGGTTGGGGAGGGGTTTAGGGGCTCAGTGCGTGGGAAATGGGTACAATCTTTTGAGGTCCTCGTGTGCCCTGTGGGAGGCTACGGTGGGAGGCCTGCCCTAAAATGGCAAGAAATGCCAGTGGCGCATGCGCGTGAAAGCAGTCAGCCAGGCCGGTGGGCTATAGCGTTTGGTCCCGGGGGTTGGGAGGGAAGTTACAGGGCTACAGGCGTCGGAAATGGGTACAGTCTTTCGAGGGTCCTTGTGCGCCCAGTGGGAGGCTCTGACAGTCAGCCTGCCTAAAATGGCAAGACATGCCAGGCAGCGCGTGAAATAGTCATGAGGCGGTGGGCTATAAGCCTTTGGTCCTTGAGGTTGGGAGGGTTTAGGGGGCTCACAGTCGTGGAAATGGGTACAATCTTTTCGAGGTCTCGTGTGCCCAGTGGGAGGCTACTGATCAGAGGCCTGCCCTAAAATGTGCAAGAAATGCCAGCAGCGCGTGAAGCAGTCATGGGCGGTGGGCTATAAGCGTTTGGTCCATGAGGGTTGGGAGGAAGTTAGGGGCTCTGGCGTGGTGAAATGGGTACAGTCTTTTCGAGGGTCCTCGTGTGCCCAGTGGGAGGCTACGGTCAGGCACCCTAAAATGACAAGAGATGCCAGGCAGCGCGTGAAATAGTCACCGAGGCCGGTGGGCTATAGCTGGTCATGAGGGGTTGGGAGGGGTTTAGGGGCTCAGTCGTGGGAAATGGAGTACAGTCTTTTCGAGGGGTCTCGTGTGCCCGTGGGAGGCTACAGTCAGGAACATACCCTAAAATGACAAAGAGATGCCAGTGGCTGTGATGAAATAGTCATGAGGCGGTGGGCTATAGCCTTTAGTCCCTTGAGGGTTGGGGAGGCGGTTTAGGGGGTTCTGGTCATCGAAAATTGGTACAGTCTTTTCGAGGGTACACGTGTGACCAGTGGGAGGCTCTGATCAGAGGCACATACTAAAATGGCAAAATACCAGTGGCCTTGTGCGTGAAATAGTCACCATGGCGGTGGGCTAGCCTTTGGTCCATGAGGGTTGGGGAGGGGAGTTTGGGGTCTCTGGGTCGGGAAATGGAGTACATTCTTTTGAGGTCCTCGTGTGCCCAGTGGGAGGCTACGGTCAGGCCTGCCTAAAATGTCAAGAAATGCCCATGGTAGCGTGAAATAGTCCCCGAGGCCGGTGGGCTATAGCCTTTGGTCCGCGAGGGTTGTAGAGGGGGTTTAGGGGGCTCTGGTCGTGGAAAATGGGTACAGTCTTTTCGAGGGTCCTCGTGTGCCCAGTTGGAGGCTACGGTCAGAAGCCTGCCCTAAAATGGCAAGAAATGCCCAGCGGCGCAGCGCGTGAAATAGTCAGAGGCAGTGGGCTATAACCTTTGGTCCCTTGAGGGTTGGGGAGGAAGTTATGGGGCTCTGGGCGTCGTGGAAATGGGTACAGTCTCTTGAGGTCCTCGTGTGCTCAGTTGGAGGCTACGGTCGAGAAGCCTGCCCTAAAATAAAAGACAGTAGCCAATGGCGCGTGAAATAAGTCATGAGGCGGTGGGCTATAGCCTTTGGTCCTTGAGGGGTTGGGGAGGGTTTGGGGCTCACGGTCGGAAATGGGTACAGTCTTTTCGGTCCTCGTGTGCCCAGTGGGAGGCTCTGGTCAAGCCTACCTAAAAAATGGCAGAAATGCCAAGGCGCCTTGGCGTGAAATAGTCACCAAGGGCCGGTGGGCTATAGTGCTTTGGTCCTTGAGGGTTGGGGAGGGTTTAGGGGCTCTGAGTCGGAAATGGGTACAGTCTTTTCGAGGGTCCTCGTGTGCCCGATGGGAGGCTACGGTCGAGAGGCACGCCTAAAATGGTAAAAATTCCCAGTGGCGCAGCGCGTGAAATCACGAGGCCGGTGGACTATAGCCTTTGTTCCCATGAGGTTGGGAGGGGTTTAGGGCTCTGGTCGTGAAATGGGTACAGTCTTTTGAGGGTCCTCGTGTGCCCGGTGGGAGGCTCTGGTCGAAGCCTGCCCTAAAATAACAAGAAATGCCAGTGGCCTTGCGTGAAATAGTCACTTAGGGCGGTGGGCTATAGCCTTTGGTCCATGAGGGTTGGGAGGGGTTTAAGTGGGCTGCAGTCGAAATGGGTACATTCTTTTGAGGGTCCTCGTGTGCCCAGTGGGAGGCTGGTCAGAAGCCTGCCCTAAAATGGTAAAATGCCAGCGGCAGCAGCGTGAAATAATCAAGGCGGTGGGCTATATTGCTGGTCCTTGAGGTTGGGAGGGTTTAGGGAGCTCTGGTCATGAAAATGGGTACAGTCTTTTGAGGGTCCTCGTGTGTACTTGATGGGAGGCTACGGTCAGGCACTGCCTAAAATAAAAAATGCCAGTAGCGCAGCGTGGGAAATAATCAAGGGCGGGTGGGCTATAGCCTTTGGTCCTGGGGGGTTGGGGTGGGGGTTTTGGGGCCTCTGGTCTTCGGAAATGGGTACATTCTTTTCGACGGTCCTCGTGTGCCCAGTGGGAGGCTACGGTCAGGAAGCACCCTAAAATGGCAAGAAATGCCCATGGCCTTGGCGATGAAATAGTCCATAGAGGCAGTGGGCTATAATAGTCCATGAGGGGTTGGGGAGGGAAGTTTAGGGGCTCTGGTCGAAATGGAGTACAGATCTTTTCGATGGTCTCGTGTGCCAGTGGGAGGCTACGGTCAGGCACACACCCTAAAATGTGAAAATGCCAGTGAGCAGCGCGTGAAATAATCGCATAGGGCGGTGGGCTATAGCCTTTGGTCCCTTGAGGGTTGGGGGAGGGGTTTAGGGGCTCTGGTGGTGAAATGGATACATTCTTTTCGAGGGTCCTCGTGTACCGAGTGGGATGATACGGTCTGAAGCCTGCCTAAAATGGCAAGAAATGCCAGCTGTGTGAAATAATCAGAAAGTGGGCTATAGCCTTTGGTCCCTTGAGGGTTGGGGAGGGGTTTACGGGGCTATGGGGAGTGGAAATGGGTACAGTCTTTTGAGGGTCTCGTGTACCCAGTGGGAGGCTACGGTCAGAAGCCTGCCCTAAAATGGCAAGAAATGCCAATGCGCGGTGCGTGAAATAGTCAGCAGGCGGTGGGCTATAAGCCTTTGGTCCCATGAGGGTTGGGGAGGGGTTTAAGGGCTACAGTTATCGAAAATGGAGTACAGTCTTTTGAGGGTCCTCGTGTGCCCAGGTGGGAGGCTCTGTCAGGCTTTGCCCTAAAAATGGCAAGAAATGCCAGTGGCGCAGTCACGTGAAATAGTCATGGGCGGTGGGCTATACTGGTCCATGGCGAGGTTGGGGAGGGGTTTAGGGGGCTCACAGTCGTGGAAATGGGTACATTCATTCGAGGGTCCTCGTGTGCGATTGGGAGGCTACTGATCAGAGCCTGCCTAAAATGGCAAAATGCCCAGGCCAGAGCGTGAAATAGTCAGTGAGGCCGTTGGGCTATAGCCTTTGGTCCACGGGGGTTGGGGGAGGGTTTAGGGGCTCTGGTCGTGAAATGGGTGAGTCTTTTGAGGGTCCTCGTGTGAGTGGGAGGCTACGGTCAAGCCTGCCCTAAAATGAAGAAATGCCAGCGCGTGAAATAGTCATAGAAAGGCATTGGGCTATAACTTTAGTCATGAGGGGTTGGGGAGGGGTTTAGGGGGCTACGGTCGTGGAAATGGGTACAGTCTTTCGAGGGTCCTCGTGTGATGGGAGGCTACGGTCAGAGCCTGCCCTAAAATGGCAAAAATTCCAGTGACATGGCGTGAAATGATCTCAGGGCGGTGGGATATAGCCTTTGGTCCGGGGGGCTTGGGGAGGGGGTTTATGGGGCTCTGGTCTTCGAAAATGGGTACAGTCTTTTCGAGGGTCCTCGTGTACCCCGTGGGAGGCTACGGTCAGAGGCCTGCCCTAAAATTACAAGAAATGCCAATGACATCAGCGTGAAATGAGTCACCAGGCGGTGGGCTATGCTTTGGTCATGAGGGGTTGGGGAGGGGGTTTAGGGTGCTCTGGTCATCGAAAATGTACAGTCTTTTCGAGGGTCCTCGTGTGCCCAGTGGGAGGCTCTGATCGAGGCCTGCCCTAAAATAGCAAAAATTCCAATGGCCTTGTGCGTGAAATAGTCCTCGAGGCGGTGGGCTATAGCCTTTGGTCCATGAGGGGTTGGGGAGGGGTTTATGGGGCTCGGTCGCCGAAAATGGAGTGCAGTCTTTTCGAGGGTCTCGTGTACCCGTGGGAGGCTCTGATCAGGCCTGCCCTAAAATGAAATGCCGCGGCGCAGCGCGTCAAATAGTCCCGAGGCGGTGGGCTATAGTTGGTCGCGGGGTTGGGAGGGGTTCTAGGGGGCTCTGGGGTAGAAATGGGTACAATCTTTTTCGAGGGTCTCGTGTGCCAGTGGGAGGCTGATCGAGAGCTGCCATAAAATAGAAATGCCAGTGGCCCAGCGCGTGAAATAATGGACACAAGGCAGGTGGGCTATAATAACCTTTGGTCCAGAGGGTTGGGGAGGGTTTAAGGGGGCTCTGGTGCCATGAAAATGGGTGCAGTCTAGGGGTCTCGTGTACTTGCAGGTGGGAGGCTCTGGTCAGCACGCCTAAATGGCAAGAAATGCCAGCCAGGCCGCGTGAAATATCACCGGGCAGTGGGCTATAACACTTTGGTCCCTTGAGGTTGGGGAGGGAAGTTTAAGGGGCTCTGGGCGTGAGAGAATGGGTACAGTCTTTTCGAGGTCCTCGTGTTATTGCCCAGGTGGGGAGGCTACTGGTCAGGCTGCCCTAAATAACAAGACATGCCAAGCGCAGCGCGTGAAATAATCATGAGGGCAGTGGGCTATAGCCTTTAGTCCATGAGGTTGGGGAGGGGTTTGGGGGCTCTGGTCGCCGAAATGGGTACAAGTCTTTTCAGGTCTCGTGTGCCAGGTGGGGGCTGACGGTCAAAGCCTGCCCTAAAATAGCAAAAATGCCAAGGCCGTGAAATAATCACAAGGCCGGTGGGCTATAACTTTAGTCCTTGAGAGTTAGGGAGGGGTTTAGGGGCTCTGGTTCGTCAGGAAATGGATGCAATCTTCGAGGGTCTCGTGTGCCCGGTGGGAGGCTACTGGTCAGGAGGCCTGCCTAAAATGGCAAGAAATACCCAATGGACCGCGTGAAATAGTCAGGGCGGTGGGCTATAGCCTTTGGTCCCTTGAGGTTGGGGAGGGGTTTAGGGAAGTTACTGGTCGTCAGAAAATGGGTACAATCTTTTGAGGGTCTCGTGTGCCCAGTGGGAGGCTACGGTCAGGCCTGCCTAAAATAATGGAAAAAATGCCAGTGAGCTTGTGCGTGAAATGAACCAAAGGCGGTGGGCTATAATGCCTGGTCCATGAGGTTGGATAGGGGTTTAGGGGCTCAGTGGTCGCCAGAAATGGGTCTTGATCTTTTGAGGTCCTCGTGTGCTGATGGGAGGCTACGGTCGAGAGCCTGCCCTAAATGGCAAAAATGCCAGTGGCCAGCGCGTGAAATAATCCATGAGGCAGGTGGGCTATAGCTAGTCCGAGGTTGGGAGGGAAGTTTAGGGGCTCTGGTTATGAAATGGACAGTCTTTTTGAGGTCCTCGTGTGCCCGGTGGGAGGCTACTGGTCAAGCCTTGCCACAAAATAGCAAAAAATGCCAGTGGCGCAGTACGTGGAAATAGTCACAAAGGGCAGTGGGCTATAGCACTGGTCCCATGCAGGGGTTGGGGAAGGGGTTTAGGGGCTTTGGTCATGAAATGGGTACAGTCTTTTGAGGGTCCTCGTGTGCCCGGTGGGAGGCTCACGGTCAGGCACCTAAAATGCAAGAAATGCCAGTGGCTTGTGCGTGAAATGGACAAGGCGGTGGGCTATGTGCTGGTCATGAAGGGGGTTGGGGAGGGGTTTAGGGCTCTGGTCATGAAAATGGGTACAGTCTTTTGAGGGTCCTCGTGTGCCCGGTGGGAGGCTCTACGGTCAGAGCCTTCCTAAAATGTGAAATGCCAGTGGCCCGTAGCGTGAAATAGTCACCGAGGCCGGTGGGCTATAGCCTTTGGTCCGCGGGGGTTGGGCAGGGGGTTAAGGGGGCTCTGGTCGTCAGAAATGGATACAATCTTTTCGAGGGTGCTCGTGTGCCCAGTGGGAGGCTACGGTCAGGCTGCTAAAATGGCAAAAATGCCTTGGCGCGGCGCGTGAAATAGATCACCAAGGGCGGTGGGCTATAGCCTGGTCCCATGAGGGTTGGGGTGGGGTTTAGGGGCTCTGGTCATCGAAAATGGAGTACAGTCTTTTCGAGGGTCTCGTGTACTTGATGGGAGGCTACGGTCAGGAGGCCTGCCCTAAAATGGCAAGAAATGCCTTGAATGTGCGGCGCGTGAAATGGACAAGGGCGGTGGGCTATAGCTAGTCCATGAGGTTGGGGAGGGGTTTAGGGGCTCTGGTCGTGAAAATGGATACAGTCTTTCGAGGTCCTCGTGTGTGCCCAGTGGGAGGCTCTGATCGAGCCTGCCTAAAATGCAAAAATGCTACCAGTGAGTATTGCGTGAAATAGTCAAGCAGCCAGGTGCTATAGCTGTGCTGGTCATGAGTTGGGAGAGGGTTTCAGGGGCTGGTCGTCCAATCGTACAGTCTTTTAGAGGTCCTCGTGTGACCCAGTGGGAGGCTACAGTCAGAAGCCTGCCCTAAAATGGCAAGAAATGCTGTGGCCTTGATCGTGAAATGAGTCCAGGGCGGTGGGCTATAGCCTTTAGTCCGAGGAGGTTGGGGAGGGGTTTAAGGGGCTCTGGTCATCGAGAAATGGATACAATCTTTCAAGGGTCCTCGTGTGCCCAGTGGGAGGCTGGTCAGAGGCACCTGCCAAAATGGCAAGAAATGCCAATGACATGGCGTGAAATAATCACAAGGCGGTGGGCTATAATACTGAGTCCCATGAGTGTTGGGGGAGGCGGTTTAGGGGGCTCTGGTCGTCAAAATGGGTACAATCATTTCGGGGTCCTCGTGTACCCGGTGGGAGGCTCTGATCGAGGCCTGCCTAAATGGCAAGAAATGCCAGCATGGCCTTGTGCCGCGTGAAATAGTCAACCGAGGCGGTGGGCTATAACCTGGTCCCATGAGGGTTGGGGAGAGGGGTTTAGGGGCTCTGGTCGCCAATGGGTACAGTCTTTTCGAGGGTCCTCGTGTGTGCCCAGTGGGAAGGCTCTGGTCAAGCCTGCCTAAAATGGCAAGAAATGCTAGTGACGCATGGCCGTGAAATAGTCACAGGGGCAGGTGGGCTATAACCTTTGGTCATGAGGTTGGGGAGGGGTTTAGGGGGCTCTCTGGTCAAAATGGGTACAATCTTTTCGAGGTCCCTCGTGTGCAGTGGGAGGCTACGGATTCAGAAGGCACCGCCTAAAATGGCAGAAATGCCAGTACAGCGCGTGAAATAATCACCAAGGCGGTGGTGGGCTGTAACTGGTCCCAGAGGGGTTAGGGGGAGGGTTTAGGGGCTCTGGTGGAGTGAGAAATGGGTACAGTCTTTTCCGAGGGTCCTCGTGTACTTGATGGGAGGCCTCACGGTCAAGCCACGCTAAAAGAGCAAGAAATGCCAATGGCCTTGGCGTGAAATAATCGGCGCCCATGGGCTATAACTGGTCCCCCTGAGGTTGGGGAGGGGTTTAGGGGCTCTGGTCATGAAAATGGGTACAATCTTTTCGAGGGTCCTTGTGTGCAGTGGGAGGCTACGGTCAGAGCCTGCCCTAAAATAACAAGAAATGCCATGGCCTTGGCGCGTGGAAATGGACAAGGGCGATTGGGCTATAACTAACTAGTCCCGGGGTTGGGGAGGGTTTAGGGGAGCTCTGGTCATAATGGGTACAGTCTTTCGAGGGTCCTCGTTTATGCCCAGTGGGAGGCTACGGTCGAGGCCTTCCTAAAATGGCAAGAAATGCCAGGCCAGTAGCGTGAAATAGTCAAGGGCGGTGGGCTACTGCTTTGGTCCCTTGAGGGTTGGGGAGGGGTTTCGGGGCTCAGTGCGTCGAAATGGGTACAATCTTTTGAGGGGTCCTCGTGTGCCCAGTGGGAGGCTACGGTCAGGGCACTGCCTAAAATAAAAAATGCCCAGCGTGGCGTGAAATAATAGTCAAGGCGGTGGGCTATATGCTGGTCCATGCGGGGTTGGGGAGGGGGTTTAGGGGGCTCTGGTCATCGGAAATGGTTACAGTCTTTTCGAGGTCCTCGTGTGCCCAGTGGGAGGCTACGGTCAAGCCTACCCTAAAATAACAGAAATGCCAGTGTAGCCGTGAAATAGTCACCTGAGGCCCGGTGGGCTATTGCTGGTCATGAGGGGTTGGGGAGGGTTTAGGGGCTCTGGTGCGTCAAAATGGATACAATCTTCGAGGGTCCTCGTGTGCCCGGTGGGAGGCTACGGCAAGAGCCTGCCCTAAAATGACAAGAAATGCCAATGGCCAGTAGCGTGAAATGAACCACAACCGGTGGGCTATATACTGGTCCCATGAGGTTGGGGAGGGGTTTAGGGGCTCACTGGTCATCAAAAATGGAGTACAGTCTTTTGAGGGTCCTCGTGTGCCCAGTGGGAGGCTCTGTCAGGCCTGCCTAAAATGGCAAGAAATGCCCAGCACGTCAAATAGTCAGAGGCGGTGGGCTATAGACTTTGGTCCCATGAGGGGTTGGGAGGGGTTTAGGGGCTCTGGTCGTCAGAAATGGATACAATCTTTTGAGGGTCCTCGTGTACCAGTGGGAGGCTACGAGGCCTGCCCTAAAAAATGGCAAAAAATGCCAAGCAGCGCAGCGTGAAATAACCTGCAGGCCGGTGGGCTATAGTGCTGGTCCTTGAGGTTGGGGAGGGGTTTAGGGGCTCTGGTCATAAAAATGGGTACAGTCTTTTGAGGGTCCTCGTGTGATGGGAGGCTACAGTTAGAGGCATGCCTAAAATGGCAAGAAATGCCAGCGGCGATGAAATAGTCATGGGGCAGTGGGCTATAACTTTGGTCCATGAGGGTTGGGGAGGAAGTTTAGGGGGCTCTGGTCGTCTGAAATGGGTACAGTCTTTTCGAGGTCTCGTGTGCCCGGTGGGAGGCTCTGGTCAAGCCTGCCTAAAATGGCAAGAAATGCCAGGCAGTGAAAAATGATCACCAAGGGCAGTGGGCTATGCTGGTCCATGAGGGTTTGGGTGGGGTTTTAGGGAGATCTGGTCGTCAGAAATGGGTACAATCTTTTCGAGGGTCCTCGTGTGCCCAGTGGGAGGCTACGCTCAGAGGCCTACCCTAAAATGACAAGAAATACCCAGCGTGGCGCGTAAATGGACACAGGCAGTGGGCTATAAGCCTTTGGTCCATGAGGGGTTGGGGGAGGGGTTTAGGGAGTTCTGGTCGCCGAAAATGGGTACAGTCTTTTGAGGGTCTCGTGTGATGGGAGGCTACTGGTCAGAAGCTTGCCCTAAAATGGCAAGAAATGCTGGTGGCAGCGTGAAATGGACAGGGCGGTGGGCTATGTACTAGTCATGAGGGGTTGGGAGGGGTTTGAGGGGCTGGTCAGAAATGGTGCAGTCTTTTCGAGGGTCCTCGTGTGCCCGGTGGGAGGCTACGGTCGAAGCACTGCCTAAATGGCAAGACATGCCAATGACGCAGTGCCGTGAAATAGTCATGAGGCGGTGGGCTATGTGCTGGTCCATGAGGGTTGGGGAGGGGTTTAAGGGGGCTCTAGTCATGAAATGGGTACAGTCTTTTCGGGGTCCTCGTGTGCCAGTTGGGAGGCTACGGTCGACATGCCCTAAAATGGCAGAAATGCCAGTATGGCCGCGTCAAATAGTCCATAGGGCGGTGGGCTATAACTGGTCCATGAGGGGTTGGGAGGGGTTTAGGGGCTCTGGTCATCGAAATGGATACAATCTTTTGAGGTCCTCGTGTACCAGTGGGAGGCTACGGTCAGGAGGCTTGCCCTAAAATGGCAAAATGCCATGGCGTGAAATGGACAAGGCAGCGGTGGGCTATAGCCTTTGGTCAGAGGGGTTGGGAGGGGGTTTGGGGCTCTGGTCGCCGAAATGGGTACAGTCTTTTCGAGGTCCTCGTGTGCCCATGGGAGGCTCGGTCGAAGCATGCCCTAAAATGGCAAGACATGCCCAGTGGCAGCGTGAAATAGTCATGAGGCCGGTGGGCTATAGCGTTTGGTCCATGAGGGGTTGGGGAGGGGTTTGGGGCTCTAGTCGCCAATGGGTACAGTCTTTTCGAGGGTCCTCGTGTGCCCAGGTGGGAGGCTACTGGTCAAGCATGCCCTAAAATGGCAAGAAATGCCTTGGTGCAGTCGAAATAGTCACCGAGGCCGGTGGGCTATAGCCTTTGGTCCGCGGGGGTTGGGGAGGGGGTTTTAGCGGGCTCTGGTCGTCGGAAATGGATACAGTCTTTTCGAGGGTCCTCGTATGCCCAGTGGGAGGCTACGGTCAGAGGCCTGCCCTAAAATGGCAAGAAATGCCCGGCGGCGCAGCGCGTGAAATAGTCACCGAGGCCGGTGGGCTATAGCCTTGCTAGTCCCATGAGGTTGGGGAGGGGGTTTAGGGGCTCTGGTCGTCGGAAATGGGTACAATCTTTTCAGGGTCTCGTGTTCCAGTGGGAGGCTACGGTCAGGCACTGCCCTAAAATGGCAAAAATGCCCAGTGGCGCGTGAAATAGTCAAGGCGGTGGGCTATAGCCTTTGGTCAGAGGTTGGGAGGAGTTTAAAGGGGCTCTGGTCATGCCAATGGGTACAGTCTTTTCGAGGGTCCTCGTGTGCTAGTGGGAGGCTCTGGTCGAAGCCTGCCCTAAAATGGCAAGAAATGCCAGTAGCGCGGCGCGTGAAATAGTCACCAAGGCGGTGGGCTATAGCCTTTGGTCCATGGAGTTGCGGGAGGGGTTTAGGGGCTCTGGTGCGTCGAAATGGGTACAATCTTTTCAAGGGTCCTCGTGTGCCCGGTGGGAGGCCTACGGATCAGAGGCCTGCCCTAAAATGGCAAGAAATGCCAGTGGCGCGTGAAATAGTCACCAAAGGCAGTGGGCTATAACTTTGGTCATGAGGGGGGTCTGGGAGGGTTTAGGGGCTCTGGTCATGGGTACAATCTTTTCAAGGGTCTCGTGTGCCCAGTGGGAGGCTACGGTCAGAGGCACTGCCCTAAAATGGCAAGAAATGCCAATGACGCAGCGTGAAAGCAGTCGCCAAGGCGGTGGGCTATATCCTTTGGTCCGGTGTGGTTGGAAGGGAAGTTCTGGGGCTCTGGGCGTCGGAAATGGGTACAGTCTTTTCGAGGGTCCTCGTGTGCCCAGTGGGAGGCTACGGTCAGAAGCCTGCCCTAAAATGGCAAGAAATGCCCAGCGGCGCAGCGCGTCAAATAGTCACCGAGGCCGGTGGGCTATAGCCTTTGGTCCGCGGGGGTTGGGGAGGGGGTTCCGGGGGCCCTGGTCGTCCGAAATGGGTACAATCTTTTCGCGGGTCCTCGTGTGCCCAGTGGGAGGCTACGGTCAGAGGCCTGCCCTAAAATGGCAAAAAATACCCAGCGGCGCAGCGCGTGAAATGGACACCGAGGCCGGTGGGCTATAATCGGTCCTTGAGGGTTGGGGGAGGGTTTAGGGGGCTCTGGTCGTGAAATGGGTACAGTCTTTCGAGGTCCTGCGTGCCCAGTGGGAGACTACGGTCAAGCACCTGCCCTAAATGGCAAGAAATGCCAATGACGCAGCGCGTGAAATAGTCACCAAGGCGGTGGGCTATAGCACTTTGGTCCCATGAGGGGGTGGGGGGGGGGTTTGGGGGGCCTCTGGTCGTCCGAAATGGGTACAATCTTTTCGGGGGTCCTCGTGTGCCCAGTGGGAGGCTACGGTCAGGCACTGCTAAAATGGCAGAAATGCCACTGGCGCAGCGCGTGAAATAGTCGGCGGTGGGCAATAGCCTTTGGTCATGAGGGTTGGGAGGAAGTTTAGGGCTCTGGGCGTGGAAATGGGTACAGTCTTTTCGAGGGTCTCGTGTGCCCGATGGGAGGCTGGTCAAAGCACTGCCCTAAAATGGCAAGAAATGCCAGCGCGTCAAATAGTCACCGAGGCCGGTGGGCTATAGCCTTTGGTCCGCGGGGGTTGGGGAGGGGGTTTAGGGGGCTCTGGTCGTCAGAAATGGATACAATCTATTCTAGGGTCCTCGTGTGCCCGATGGGAGGCTCTGATCAGAGGCCTGCCTAAAATGGCAAGAAATGCCAATGACGCAGCGTGGAAATAGTCACCAAGGCGGTGGGCTATAGCCTTTGGTCCCGAGGGGTTGGAGGAGGGTTTAGGGGCTCTGGTCATCCAAAATGGGTACAATCTTTTCACGGGTCCTCGTGTGATGGGAGGCTACTGATCAGAAGGCCTGCCCTAAAATGGCAAAAAATGCCAGCGCGTGAAATAGACAAGGCCGGTGGGCTATAGCCTTTGGTCCCATGAGGGTTGGGGAGGGGTTTAGGGGCTCTGGTCGCCGAAAATGGGTACAGTCTTTTCGAGGTCCTTATGTGCGATGGGAGGCTACGGTCGAGGCACACTAAAATGGCGAGAAATGCCATGGCGCAGCGCGTGAAATAATCACAGGCGGTGGGCTATAGCCTTTGGTCCGGTGGTTGGGAGGAAGTTTAGGGGCTCTGGCGTCGAAATGGGTGCAGTCTTTTCGAGGGTCTCGTGTGCCCTTGATGGGAGGCTCTGATCAGAAGGCTGCCCTAAAATGGCAAAAAATGCCCAGTGTGACGCGTGAAATAGACAAAGGCGGTGGGCTGCATGCCAAATCATGAGGGGTTGGGAGGGGTTTCGGGGGCTCTGGTCATCAAAAATGGGCACAGTCTTTTCGAGGGTCCTCGTGTACCCACTGGGAGGCTCTGGTGAAGCCTGCCTAAAATGGCAAGAAATGCCAGTGACGCAGCGCGTTAAATAATCACAAGGCGGTGGGCTATAGCTGGTCATGAGGGGGGGTAGGGAGGGGTTTGGGGGCTCTGGTCGTTCGAAATGGGTACAATATTTTCGAGGGTCCTCGTGTGCCAGTGGGAGGCTACGGTCAGAGGCACATGCCTAAAATGGCAAGAAAATGCCAATGGAGCAGCGCGTGAAAGCAGTCAGGGCAGTGGGCTATGCTAGTCCAGAGGGTTGGGGAGGGAAGTTAGAGGGCTCACTGGGCATGAAATGGGTAAAGTCTTTTGAAGGTCTCGTGTGTGCCAAGTGGGAGGCTACGGTCAAGCCTACCTAAAATAAGACATGCCTTAGCCAGCGTGAAATAAGTCATGGGGCGGTGGGCTATAACTTTGGTCACAGGGGTTGGGGAGGGGGTTCGGGGCTCAGGTCGTGAAATGGGTACAGTCTTTTCGAGGGTCTCGTGTGCCAGATGGGAGGCTACGGTTAGAGGCATGCCTAAAATGGCAAGAAATGCCAGCAGTGGCGTGGTGAAACGGTCAGCCGAGCCGATGGGCTATATGCTGGTCCATGAGGGGTGGGGAGGAAGTTAAGGGCTCAGGCGTCGAAATAGTTCTGATCTTTCGAGGTCCTCGTGTGCCCAGTGGGAGGCTACGGTCAGAAGCCTGCCCTAAAATGGCAAGAAATGCCAGCATGCAGCGTGAAATAGTCATAGGCGGTGGGCTATAGCCTTTAGTCATGAGGGTTGGGAGGGGTTTGAGGCTCTGGTCATCGAAATGGGTACAGTCTTTTCGAGGGTCCTCGTGTGCCCGATGGGATGCTACGGTCAGGCCTGCCCTAAAATGGCAAGAAATGCCATGCGCGTGAAATAGTCAAGGCGGTGGGCTATACTTTGGTCCCATGAGGGTTGGGGAGGGAGTTTAGGGGGCTCAGTCGTCGAAATGGATACAATCTTTTCGAGGGTCCTCGTGTGCCCAGTGGGAGGCTCTGGTCGAGGCCTGCCCTAAAATGGCAGAAATACCAGTGGCTGTGCGTGAAATAAGTCACCGAGGCCGGTGGGCTATAGCTGGTCCATGAGGGGTTGGCGAAGGGGTTTCAGGGGCTCAGTCGTCGAAATGGGTACAATCTTTTCGAGGTCCTCGTGTGATGGGAGGCTCTGATCGAGGCCTGCCTAAAATGGCAAAAAAATGCCAGCGCGGCGCGTGAAATAATCAAGAGGCGGTGGGCTATAGCCTTTAGTCCCATGAGGGGTTGGGAGGGTTTAGGGGCTCACGGTCGAAAATGGGTACAGTCTTTTCGAGGGTCCTTTGTGTGATGGGAGGCTACGGTCAAGCCTGCCTAAAATGCAAGAAATGCTTAGCCGTGCGTCAAATAATCATAGGGCGGTGGGCTATGTGCTTTGGTCCCATGAGGGGTTGGGGAGGGGTTTGAGGGCTCAGTGGTCGAAATGGATAAAATCTTTGAGGGTCCTCGTGTGCCCAGTGGGAGGCTACGGTCAGAGGCCTGCCCTAAAATGGCAAGAAATGCCATGGCGCGTGTGAAATAATAGTCAAGGCGGTGGGCTATAGCCTTTGGTCCGGGGTTGGGAGGGGTTTAGGGGCTGGTCATCAGAAATGGGTACAATCTTTTCACAGGTGCTCGTGTGCCCGGTGGGAGGCTACTGATCAGGCCCTAAAATGGCAAGAAATGCCCAAGGCGCGTGAGTGAAATAGTGGGCTATAGCCTTTGGTCATGAGGGTTGGGAGGGTTTAGGGGTTCTGGTCGCCGAAATGGGTACAGTCTTTTGAGGGTCCTCGTGTGATGGGAGGCTCTGGTCAGGCCTGCCCTAAAATGGCGAAATGTGGCGCAGCGCGTGAAATAGTCCACAAGGCGGTGGGCTATAGCCATTGGTCATGAGGGGTTGGGAGGAGTTTAGGCTCTGGGCGTCGGAAATGGGTACAGTCTTTTCGAGGGTCTCGTGTGCCCGTGGGAGGCTCTGATCGAGCACTGCCCTAAAATGGTAAGAAATGTCCAGCCAGGCGCAGCGTGGAAATAGTCACCGAGGCGGTGGGCTATGTAACTGGTCCATGAGGGGTGGGAGAGGGGTTTAGGGGCTCTGGTCGAAATGGGTACAATCTTTTGAGGTCCTCGTGTGTGCCAGATGGGAGGCTACGGTTAGAGGCCTGCCTAAAATGGCAAAAATGCCCAATGGCGCGTGAAGCAGTCACAAGGGCGGTGGGCTATAAGCCTTTGTCCATGAGGGTTGGGGAGGGAAGTTCTGGGGCTCTGGGAATTGGAAATGGGTAAAGTCTTTTCGAGGGTCCTCGTGTGCCAAGTGGGAGGCTCCGGTCAGACGCCTGCCCTAAAATAACAAGACATGCCACGCAGCAGCGTGAAATAATCGCCGAGGCGGTGGGCTATAACCTTTGGTCCCTTGAGGGTTGGGGAGGGTTTGAGGGCTCTGGTCGTCGAAATGGGTACAATCTTTCGAGGCTCCTCGTGTGCCCAGTGCGAGGATACGGTTAGAGGCATGCCCTCAAAGGGAAAGAAATACTTGCCAAGCCGCGTGAAAGCAGTCGCCGAGGCCGATGGGCTATAGCCTTTGGTCAGCATGAGGGGTTGGGGAGGAAGTTCAGGGCTCTGGGCGTGAAATGGGTTCTGATCTTTTCAAAGGGTCTCGTGTGATGGGAGGCTACTGTCAAGCCTGCCCTAAAATGGCAAGAAATGCCAGCGGTGCAGGCGTGAAATAGTCAAGGCAGTGGGCTATAGCCTTTGGTCCCATGAGGGGTTGGGAGGGTTTTGGGGCTCTGGTCATCAAAATGGGTACAGTCTTTCGAGGTCTCGTGTGCCCAGTGGGAGGCTACGGTCAGAGGCCTGCCCTAAAATGGCAAAAATGCCAGGCGTTGCGCGTGAAAGCAATCGCCAAGGCGGTGGGCTATGTACTGGTCTTGTGGGGTTGGGGAGGGTTTTGGGGGTTCTGGTCATCGAAAATGGGTACAGTCTTTTCGAGGGTCCTTGTGTTCCCAGTGGTAGGCTAGGGTCAGAAGCCTGCCCTAAAATGGCAAGACATGCCAATGACGTAGCGTGAAATAATAGTCATGAGGCGGTGGGCTATAGCCTTTGGTCCCATAAGGGTTGGGGAGGGGTTCGGGGGCTATGGTGGTCGGAAATGGGGACAGTCTTTTGAGGGTCTCGTGTGCTTGATGGGATGCTGAGTTAGAGGCATGCCTAAAATGGCAAGAAATACCAGCCCAGCGGCGCGTCAAATAGTCACGAGGCGGTGGGCTATAACTAGTCATGAGGTTGGGGTGGGGGTTTCGGGGGCTCTGGTCGTCAGAAATGGATACAGTCTTTTTGAGGGTCCTCGTGTGCCCAGTGGGAGGCTACGGTCAGAAGCCTGCCCTAAAATGGCAAGAAATGCCCTACAGCGCAGCGCGTGAAATAGTCACCGAGGCCGGTGGGCTATAGCCTTTGGTCCGCGGGGGTTGGGGAGGGGGTTTCGGGGGCTCTGGTCATCCGAAATTGGTACAATCTTTTCACGGGTCCTCGTGTGCCCAGTGGGAGGCTACGGTCAGAGGCCTGCCCTAAAATGGCAAAAAATGCCCAGCGGCGCAGCGCGTGAAATAGTCACCGAGGCCGGTGGGCTATAGCCTTTGGTCATGAGGGGTTGGGGAGGGTTTAGGGGCTCTGGTCGTCAGAAATGGATACAATCTTTTCGAGGGTCCTCGTGTGCCCAGTGGGAGGCTACGGTCATAGGCCTGCCCTAAAATGGCAAGAAATGCCAGTAGCGCGCGTGAAATAAGTCAGAGGCGGTGGGCTATAACCTTTGGTCCCATGAGGGTTGGGGAGGGTTTGAGGGCTCTGTCGTCGAAATGGGTACAATCTTTCGAGGTCCTCGTGTGCCCAGTGGGAGGCTACGGTCGAGGCCTGCCTAAAATGGCAAGAAATGCCAGTGTGCGCGTGAAATAATCACAGGCCGGTGGGCTATAGCCTTTGGTCCCATGAGGGTTGGGAGGGGTTTAGGGGCTCACTGGAAATGGATACAATCTTTTCGAGGGGCCTCGTGTGCCCAGTGGGAGGCTACGGTCAGAAGCCTCACCTAAAAGGGCAAAAAATGCACTGCGATGCAGCGCGTGAAATAGTCACCGAGGCCGGTGGGCTATAGCCTTTGGTCCGCGGGGGTTGGGGAGGGGGTTTCGGGGGCTCTGGTCATCCGAAATGGGTACAGTCTTTTCGAGGGTCCTCGTGTGCCCAGTGGGAGGCTACGGTCAGAGGCCTGCCCTAAAATGGCAAGAAATGCCCAGCCAGCGTGAAAATGAACAAGGCGGTGGGCTATAGCCTTTGGTCCATGAGGGGTTGGGAGGGTTTAGGGGCTCTGGTCATGAAATGGGTACAGTCTTTTGAGGTCCTCGTGTCCCAGTGGGAGGCTCTGGTCAAGCCTGCCCTAAAATGGCAAAAATGCCAGTGGTGCGTGAAATAACAAGGCAGGTGGGCTATATGCTGGTCCATGAGGTTGGGGGGGGTTTTGGGGGGGCTCTGGTCGTCAGAAATGGATACAATCTTTTCGAGGGTCCTCGTGTGCCCAGTGGGAGGCTACGGTCAGAGGCCTGCCCTAAAATGGCAAGAAATGCCCAGCGCGTGAAATAGTCACCGAGGGCGGTGGGCTATAAGCCTTTTGGTCCATGAGGGTTGGGAGGGGGTTTCGGGGGCTCTGGTCGTCCGAAATGGGTACAATCTTTTCACGGGTCCTCGTGTGCCCAGTGGGAGGCTACGGTCAGAAGACTGCCCTAAAATGGCAAGAAATGCCCAGCACCGCAGCGCGTCAAATAGTCACTGAGGCCGGTGGGCTATAGACTTTGGTCCGCGGGGGTTGCGGAGGGGGTTTAGGGGGCTCTGGTCGTCAGAAATGGATACAATCTTTTCGAGGGTCCTCGTGTGCCCAGTGGGAGGCTACGGTCAGAGGCCTGCCCTAAAATGGCAAGAAATGCCCAGCGGCGCAGCGCGTGAAATAGTCACCGAGGGCGGTGGGCTATAGCCTTTGGTCCGCGGGGGTTGGGGAAGGGGTTTCGGGGGCTCTGGTAATCGAAAATGGGTACAGTCTTTTCGAGGGTCCTCGTGTGCCCAGTGGGAGGCTACGGTCAGAGGCCTGCCCTAAAATGGCAAAAAATCCCCAGCGGCGCAGCGCGTGAAATAGACACCGAGGCCGGTGGGCTATAGCCTTTGGTCATGAGGGTTGAGGGGGTTTAGGGGCTCAGTCATCGAAAATGGGTACAGTCTTTTGAGGTCCTCGTGTCCCAGGTGGGAGGCTATCAGAAGCCACTAAAATGGCAAGAAATGCCAGTGGCGCAGCGTGAAATAGTCAAGGCGGTGGGCTATAGCCTTTGGTCAGGCGGGGTTGGGGAGGGGGTTTCGGGGCTCTGGTCTTCAGAAATGGGTACAGTCTTTTCGAGGGTCCTCGTGTGACCAGTGGGAGGATACGGTCAGGCCTGCCCTAAAATGGCAAAAATCCCAGCCAGGCGCGTGAAATAACAAGGCGGTGGGCTAATAAGTCCCTTGAGGGGGTTGGAGGGGGTTTAGGGGCTCTGGTCATGAAAATGGGTACAGTCTTTTGAGGGTCCTCGTGTCCCAGGTGGGAGGCTACGGTCAGAAGGCCTGCCTAAAATGGCAAGAAATGCCAGTGGCCAGCGTGGAAATAGTCACCAAGGCGGTGGGCTATAACTGGTCCATGAGGGGTAGGGGAGGGTTTAGGGGCTCTGCAGTGAAAATGGGTACAGTCTTTTCGAGGTCCTCGTGTGCCCAGGTGGGAGGCTACAGTCGAGGCCTGCCTAAAATGGCAAAAATCCCAGCCAGCGCGTGAAATAGAACAAGGGCGGTGGGCTATAGCCTGAGTCCCGAGGGGTTGGGGGGTTTAGGGGCTCTGGTCATCGAAAATGGGTACAGTCTTTTGAGGGTCCTCGTGTCCCAGTGGGAGGCTCTACGGTCAGAGCCTGCCTAAAATGGCAAGAAATGCCAGTGGCGCAGCGCGTGAAATAGTCAAGGCGGTGGGCTATAGCCTGGTCCATGAGGGGTGGGGAGGGTTTAGGGGCCTCTGGTCGTCGAAATGGGTACAATATTTTGAGGGTCCTCGTGTGCTTGATGGGAGGCTCTGGTCAGGCCTGCCCTAAAATAAGAAATGCCAGTAGCCTTGGCGCGTGAAGCAGTCGCCAAGGCGGTGGGCTATAACCTTTGGTCTTGTGAGGGTTGGGGAGGGAAGTTGTGGGGCTCAGGCGTCGGAAATGGGTCAGTGTTTTCGAGGGTCTCGTGTGCCAGTGGGAGGCTAGGGTCGAAGCACATACTAAAATGGCAAGACATGCCAGCTAGCGTGAAATGTCAGGCGGTGGGCTATAGCCTGGTCCCTTGAGGGTTGGGGAGGGGTTTAGGGGCTATGGTCGTGGAAATGGGTACAGTCTTTTCGAGGTCCTCGTGTGCCAGTGGGATTCTGATTGAGGCATGCCCTAAAATGGCAAGAAATACCCAGTGGCGTGGCGTGAAAGCAGTCGATGGCCGATGGGCTATAGCCTTTGGTCAGCGGGGGTGGGGAGGGATGTTGCAGGGCTCTGGGCGTCGAGAAATGGGTTACAGTCTTTCGAGGTCCTCGTGTGCCCAGTGGGAGGCTACGGTCGAGCCTGCCTAAAATGGCAAGAAATGCCAATGATGCAGCGTGAAATAGTCACCGAGGCCGGTGGGATATAGCCTTTGGTCCGCGGGGGTTGGGGAGGGGGTTTTGGGGGCTCTGGTCATCCGAAATGGATACAGTCTTTTCGAGGGTCCTCGTGTGCCCAGTGGGAGGCTACTGATCAGAGGCACTAAAATGGCAAGAAATGCCAATGAGTAGCGTGAAATAGTCACCGAGGCCGGTGGGCTATAGCCTTTGGTCCGCGGGGGTTGGGGCGGGGGTTTAGGGGGCTCTGGTCGTCAGAAATGGATACAATCTTTTCGCGGGTCCTCGTGTGCCCAGTGGGAGGCTACGGTCAGAAGCCTGCCCTAAAATGGCAAGAAATGCCCAGCGGTGCAGCGCGTGAAATGGACAAGGCGGTGGGCTATAACTGGTCAGCAGGGTTGGGGAGGGGTTTACGGGGCTCTGGTCATCGAAAATGGGTACAGTCTTTTCGAGGGTCCTCGTGTGACAACTGTGAGGCTAAGGTCAGAAGACAGCACTAAAATGGCAAGAAATGCCAGGCCTTGGCGTGAAATAAGTCACCAAGGCGGTGGGCTATAACTGGTCCCTTGAGGGTTGGGGAGGAGGTTTAGGGGCTCTGGTGGGCCAGAAATGGGTACAATATTTTCGAGGGTCTCGTGTGCCAGTGGGAGGCTACGGATCGAGGCACTGCCTAAAATGTGAAAATGCCAGTGTGTGCGTGAAAGCAGTCAAGGGCAGTGGGCTATAGCCTTTGGTCTTGTGAGGGTTGGGAGGAAGTTCTAGGGGCTCTGGGCTTCAAAAATGGGTACAGTCTTTTCAAGGGTCCTCGTGTGCAGTGGGAGGCTCTGGTCGAGGCCTGCCCTAAAATGGCAAGAAATGCCAGTAGCGCAGCCGTGAAATAGTCACCAAGGCCGGTGGGCTACAGCCTTTGGTCCAGAGGTTGGGGAGGGTTTAGGGGCTCTGGTCGTGAAATGGATACAATCTTTTGAGGGTCCTCGTGTGCCCGATGGGAGGCTCTGGTCGAGGCACTGCCCTAAAATGGAAATGCCAGTGAGCAGCGTGAAATAGTCGAGGCGGTGGGCTATTGCTGGTCATGAGGGTTGGGGAAGGGGTTCCAGGGGCTCTGGTCGTCGAAATGGGTACAATCTTTTCAGGGTCCTCGTGTGCCCGATGGGAGGCTACGGTCAGGCCTTCCTAAAATGGCAAGAAATGCCATGATGCGCGTGAAATGGACAAGGCGGTGGGCTATAACTTTGGTCATGAGGTTGGGGAGGGGTTTAGGGGCTCTGGTCATGAAAATGGGTACAGTCTTTTCGAGGGTCTCGTGTGATGGGAGGCTACGGTCAGGCCTGCCTAAAATGGCAAAAATCTGACCAGCGCGTGAAATGGACACCGAGGCGGTGGGCTATGTGCTGGTCCATGGGGTTGGGAGGGTTTAGGGGCTCTGGTCAAAATGGTACAGATCTTTTCGAGGGTCCTCGTGTGCCCATGGGAGGCTCTGATCAGGCCTGCCCTAAAATGGCAAGAAATGCCAATGGCGGCGTGAAATAGTCAAGGCAGTGGGCTATAATAACCTTTGGTCCTTGAGGGGTAGGGAGGGGGTTTAGGGGCCTCTGGTCGTCGGAAATGGGTACAATATTTTCGAGGGTCCTCGTGTGCCATGGGAGGCTACTGGTCAGGCACATACTAAAATGGCAAGAAATGCCAATGACGAGTGGCGCGTGAAAGCAGTCAGGGCGGTGGGCTATAGCCTTTGGTCTTGTGAGGTTGGGAGGGGAAGTTTAAGGGCTCTGGGCGTCAAAAATGGGTACAGTCTTTTCAAGGGTCCTCGTGTGCCCAGTGGGAGGCTACGGTCGAGGCACTGCCCTAAAATGGCAAGAAATGCCAGTAGTAGCGGCGTGGGGAAATAATCAAGGGCGGTGGGCTCTGACACTGGTCCATGAGGGTTGGGGAGGGTTTAAGGGGCTCTGTGCGTCAGAAATGGATACAATCTTTTGGTCCTCGTGTGCCCGGTGGGAGGCTACAGTCGAGGCACACCCTAAAATGGCAAGAAATGCCAGTGGCCAGCGTGGAAATAATCACAAGGCGGTGGGCTATATGCTAGTCATGAGGGGTTGGGGAAGGGTTTGGGGCTCTAGTGTCAAAATGGGTACAATCTTTTCGCGGGTCGTCGTGTGCAGTGGGAGGCTACGGTCGAAGCCTTCCTAAAATGGCAAAATGCCAGCGGTGCAGCGTGAAATGGACAAGGCGGTGGGCTATAATGCTTTGGTCCTTGAGGGGTTGGGGAGGGGTTTAGGGGCTCAGGTCATCGACAATGGGTACACTCTTTTCTAGGGTCCTCGTGTGCCGATGGGAGGCTACTGGTCAGGCACATGCCCTAAAATGGCAAAAAATCCCAGTGGCCTTGTGCGTGAAATGAACAAGGGCAGTGGGCTATACTGGTCATGAGGGTTGGGGGGTTTAGGGGCTCTGGTCGCCGAAAATGGGTATAGTCTTTTTGAGGTCCTCGTGTCCCAGTGGGAGGCTACTGATCGAGCACGCTAAAATGTGAAATGCCAGTATGGCCTTGTGCGTGAAATAGTCACAGGCCGGTGGGCTATAATAACTGGTCATGAGGGTAGGGGAGGGTTTAGGGTCTCCGGTCGTCGAAATGGGTACAATATTTTGAGGGTCCTCGTGTGCCAGTGGGAGGCTACTGGTCAGGAGGCCTGCCCTAAAATGGCAAGAAATGCCCAGTGGCGCGTGAAGCAGTCGCAAGGCGGTGGGCTATGCCTGGTGCATGGGGTTGGGAGGAAGTTCTGGGGCTCAGGCGTCGGAAATGGAGTACAGTGTTTTCGAGGTCCTCGTGTGCCCAGTGGGAGGCTAGGGTCAAGCACTGCCCTAAAATGGCAAGACATGCCCAGTGTAGCGTGAAATAATCGCCAGGGCAGTGGGCTATAGCCTTTGGTCCCATAAGGGTTGGGAGGGGTTTGCGGGGCTGTGGTGGTCGGAAATGGGTACAGTCTTTTCGAGGGTCCTCGTGTGCCAGGTGGGATGCTCTGATTAGAGGCATGCCCTAAAATGGCAAGAAATGCCAGCGTAATGGCGTGAAGCAGTCGAGGGCGGTGGGCTATAACCTGATCATGAGGTGGGGAGGGAAGTTCACAGAGACTCTGGCCGTCAGGAAATGGGTACAGTCTTTCGAGGGTCCTCGTGTGCCAGTGGGAGGCTACGGTCGAGCACTGCCTAAAATGGCAAGAAATGCCAAGCCAGGCGCAGCGTCAAATAATCGCCAGGCGGTGGGCTATAGCCTTTGGTCCATGAGGGGTTGGGGAGGGGTTAGGGGGCTCAGGCGTTGGAAATGGGTACAGTCTTTTCGAGGGTTCTCGTGTGCCTAGTGGGAGCCTACGGTCAGAGGCCTGCCCTAAAATGGCAATAAAAGCCCAGCGGCGCAGCCCGCGAAATAGTCGCCGAGGCCGGGGGGATATAACTGTGGCCGCGGGGGGTGGGGGGGGGGTTTAGGGGCTCTGGGCGTCAGAAATGGGTACAGCATTTTCGAGGTTCCTCATGTGCCCAGTGGGAAGCTACGGTGAGCACACTAAAATGGCAAGACATGCCCAGCAGTATGTGCGTGTGAAATAATCATGGGGCAGTGGGCTATAGCCTTTGGTCATGAGGTTGGGAGAGGCGTTCGGTGGCTCTGGTGCGTCAGAAATGGAGTGCAGTCTTTGAGGGTCTCGTGTGCGATGGGGAGGCTCAGTCAGAGCCTGCCTAAAAATGGCATGACATGCCAGTGGCCTTGTGGCGTGAAATAATCATGCCGAGGCAGTGGGATATAGCTTTTGGTCTGCGGGGGTTGGGGAGGGTCTTCCGAAACGGGTACAGTCTTTTAGAGTGTACTAGTGTGCCCGTTGGGAAGCTAAGGTCAGAGGCCTGCCATAAAATGACAAGACATGCCAAGTGGCAGCGTGAAATAGTCACCGAGGCGGTGGGCTATAGCCTTTAGTCATGAGGGGGTTGGGAGGGTTTAAAGGGCTCTGGTCAGAAATGGAGTCACGGTCTTTTGAGGGTCCTCGTGTGCCCAGTGGGAGGCTCTGGTCAAGCCTGCCTAAAATGGCAAGACATGCCAGAGCGCGCGTGGAAATAGTCACCAAAGGCTGGTGGGCTGTGCTTTAGTCCATGAGGTTGGGGAGGGTTTACAGGGTTACGGTGGTCGAAATGGGTGCAGTCTTTTGAGGGTCCTCGTTACGCCCGATTGGGTGACTACGGTCGAGGCACATGCCAAAATGGCAAGAAATCTGAAACGGATCAGCGCGTGAAATAGTTGCCGAGGGCGGTGGGCTATAGCTTTTGGTCCATGGGGGTTGGGGAGGGGGGTTCGGGGGCTCTGTGCATCAGAAATGAATAAAGGCTTTTTGAGGGTCCTCGTGTGCCCAGTGGGAGGCTACGGTCAGAAGCACGCCATAAAATGGAGTAATGCTGTGGCGCAGTATGGCGTGAAATAATCATGAGGCCGGTGGGCTATAGCCTTTGGTCCATGAGGGGTTGGGAGGGGTTACAGGGCTCACAGGCGTCGGAAAAAGTCTGATCTTTTCGAGGTCTCTCGTGTGAGTGGGAGGCTGGTCAAGCCTGCCCTAAAATGTAAAAAAATGCCAATGGCGCAGCGCGTGGAAATAGACACCGAGGCGGTGGGCTATATGCCTTATCCCATGAGGGGTTGGGGAGGGGTTTAGGGGCTCTGGTCATGAAAATGGGCCACAGTCTTTCGAGGGTCCTCGTGTGCCAGGAGGCTACGGTCGAGCCTGCACTAAAATGGTAAAATGCCAGTGACGCAGCGTGAAATAATCACGAGGCCGGTGGGCTATATGCCCCAGTCCTTGAGGGGTAGGGGAGGGGTTTAGGGGGCTCTGGTCGTGGGAAATGGGTACAATCTTTCGAGGTCCTCGTGTGCCAGATGGGAGGCTACTGATTAGAGGCACACTAAAATGGCAAGAAATGCCAGTGGCCAGCGCGTGAAGCGATCGCCGAGGCCGATGGGCTATAGTACTGATCCATGAGGGTTGGGGAGGAAGTTCTGGGGCTCTGGGTGGAAATGGGTAGAAGTCTTTTCGAGGGTCTCGTGTGCCAAGTGGGAGGCTACGATTGGAAGCACATACTAAAATAACAAGACATGCCAATGTTGTGGCGTGAAATAATCATGGGGCTGGTGGGCTATAGCCTTTGGTCCCATGAGGGGTTGGGAGGGTTTGGGGCTCTGGTCGTCGGAAATGGGTACCAGTCTTTCGAGGTCCTCGTGTGCTTGATGGGAGGCTCTGTTGAGGCATGCCCTAAAATGGCAAGAAATGCCCAGCGTGGCAGCGTGAAAGCAGTCGCCGAGGCCGATGGGCTATAAGCCTGGTCCATGAGGTGGGGAGGGAAGTTACAGGGCTCTGGGCGTCGAGAAATGGTTCTGATCTTTTCGAGGGTCTCGTGTGCCCGGTGGGAGGCTACGGTCAAGCCTGCCCTAAAATAACAGAAATACCAGTGATTGCAGCGTGAAATAGTCAAGGGCCGGTGGGCTATACTGGTCATGAGGGGTTGGGAGGGGTTTGAGGGCTCTTGTCATCTGAAATGGGTACAGTCTTTTCGAGGGTCCTCGTGTGTGCCCAGTGGGAGGCTCTGATCGAGAGCACACCTAAAATGGCAAGAAATGCCAATGTGGCGCGTGAAATAATCAAATGCGGTGGGCTATAACTAGTCCTTGAGGGTTGAAGGCGGGGTTTAGGGGCTCTAGTGGTCAAGAAATGGATACAATCTTTTGGTCTCGTGTGCCCAATGGGAGGCTACAGTCGAGGCACCGCCTAAAATAACAAGAAATGCCAATGGCCTTGTGCGTGAAATAATCACCAAGGCGGTGGGCTATAATACTGGTCAGCGGGGGTTGGGGAAGGGTTTGGGGGCTCACAGTGGTCATCCGAAATGGGTACAATCTTTCCGGGTCCTCGTGTGCCCAGTGGGAGGCTCTGGTCAGAAGCACACTAAAATAACGAAATGCCAATGATTGGCAGCGTGAAATGGACACCGAGGCGGTGGGCTATAATGCTTTAGTCATGAGGGTTGGGAGGGTTTAGGGGCTCTGGTCATGAAAATGGTACAGTCCTTTGAGGGTCCTCGTGTGATGGGAGGCTCTGATTGAAGCACATACAAAATAACAAGAAATGCCAGTGGCCGCGTGAAATAGTCACTGAGGCGGTGGGCTATGTGCTTTGGTCCATGAGGGGTAGGGAGGGGCTTTAGGGGCCTCTGGTCGTCGGAAATGGGTACAATATTCTCGAGGGTCCTCGTGTGCCCAGTGGGAGGCTACGGTCAGAGGCCTGCCCTAAAATGGCAAGAAATGCCAGTGGCCTTGTGCGTGAAAGCAGTCAGCAAGGCAGTGGGCTATAATGGCCTTTGATGAGGGTTGGGGAGGGAAGTTCGGGGGCTCTGGGCGTCAGAAATGGGTACAGTCTTTTCGAGGGTCCTGGTGTGCCCAGTGGGAGGCTACAGTCAGGTGCACTAAAATGGCAAGAAATGCCCAGCGGCGCAGCGCGTGAAATAGTCACCGAGGCCGGTGGGCTACAGCCTTTGCTCCGCGGGGGTTGGGGAGGGGGTTTAGGGGGCTCTGGTCGTCAGAAATGGATACAATCTTTTGAGGTCTCGTGTGCCCAGTGGGAGGCTCTGATCGAGGCACTGCCTAAAATAGCAAGAAATACCAATGATGCAGCGCGTGAAATAGTCAAGGCGGTGGGCTATAATACTAGTCATGAGGGTTGGGAGGGTTTGAGGCTCTTGTCATCTGAAATGGGTACAGTCTTTTCGAGGGTCCTCGTGTGCCCAGTGGGAGGCTACTGATCGAGCCTGCCCTAAAATGGCAAAAATGCCAGTAGCGGCCGCGTGAAATAGTCACCAAATGCCGGTGGGCTATAGCCTTTGGTCCCATGAGGGTTGGGGAGGCGGGGTTTAGGGGCTCTGGTCGTGAAATGGATACAATCTTTCGAGGGTCTCGTGTGCCCAGTGGGAGGCTACGGTCAGAGGCACGCCTAAATAACAAGAAATGCCAGTAGTGGCCGCGTGAAATAGTCACCAAGGGCGGTGGGCTATAACTGGTCCCGCGGGGGTTGGGAAGGGTTTGAGGGGCTCTGGTGCGTCCGAAATGGGTACAATCTTTCAGGGTCCTCGTGTGCCCAGTGGGAGGCTCACGGTCAAGCCTGCCCTAAAATAACAAGAAATACCCAGTGATGCAGCAGCGTGAAATGGACAAAGGCGGTGGGCTATAGCCTGGTCATGAGGGTTGGGGAGGGCTTTAGGGGCTCTGGTCGAAATGGGTACAGTCCTTCGAGGGTCCTCGTGTGCCAGTGGAGGCTCTGAGTTAGAAGCACACTAAAATGGCAAGAAATGCCAGTGGCGTGTGCGTGGAAATAGTCACCGAGGCGGTGGGCTATATGCTGGTCATGCGGGGTAGGGGAGGGGTTTAGGGGCCTACGGTGGTGGAAATGGGTACAATATTCTCGAGGGTCCTCGTGTGATGGGAGGCTACGGTCGAGGCACATGCCCTAAAATGGCAAAAATGCCAGTGGCGCGCGTGAAAGCAGTCAGGCGGTGGGCTATGTGCTGATGTGAGGTTGGGGAGGGAAGTTACGGGGCTCTGGGCGTCAGAAATGGGTCTGATCTTTCGAGGTCCTTATGTGCCCAGTGGGAGGCTACTGGTCAGGAGTGCCTAAAATGGCAAAAATGCCAGTGGCCTTGTGCGTGAAATAGTCCAAGGCGAGTGGGCTCTGACCTTTGGTCCGGGGTTGGGAGGGGTTTAGGGGCTCTGGTCGTCAGAAATGGATACAATCTTTCGAGGGTCCTCGTGTGCCCAGGTGGGAGGCTCGGTCAGTAGGCACATACAAAATGGCAAAAATCCCAGTGGCCTTGTGCGTGAAATAGAACAACGAGGCGGTGGGCTATAGCCTTTGGTCCCATGAGGGGTTTGGGGAGGGGTTTAGGGGCTCTGGTCATCGAAAATGGTACAGTCTTTTGAGGTCCTCGTGTGAGTGGGAGGCTACTGGTCGAGGCACATACTAAAATGGCAAAAATCACCAGTAGAGCGTGAAATGAACAAGGGCGGTGGGCTATAGCCTTTGGTCCATGAGGGGTTGGGGGGTTTAGGGCTCTGGTCGCCGAAAATGGGTACAGTCTTTTGAGGGTCCTCGTGTGCCAGTGGGAGGCTACAGTGGGCACACTAAAATGGCAAGAAATGCCCAGTGGTGGCGTGAAATAGTCACCGATGCAGTGGGCTATATGCCCAGTCCCATGAGGGTTAGGGCGGGGGTTTAGGGGGCTCTGGTCGTCGAAAATGGATACAATCTTTTGAGGGTCTCGTGTGCGGATGGGAGGCTACGGTCGAGGCCTGCCTAAAATAACAAGAAATGCCCATGGCGTCAGAAATAGTCACCAAGGCAGTGGGCTATGCTGGTCCATGAGGGTAGGGAGGGGTTTAGGGCCTCTGCGTGGGAAATGGGTACAATATTTTGAGGGTCCTCGTGTGCCCGGTGGGAGGCTACGGTCAGAAGCACACTAAAATGTGAAAATGCCAGTGGCGTGGGCATCAGCCGAGGCAGTGGGCTATATTGATCATGAGGGTGGCGGAGGAAGTTCAGGGGCTCTGGCCGTCGAAATGGGTACAGATCTTTCGAGGGTCCTCGTGTGCAGTGGGAGGCTCAGTCGAAGCCTGCCTAAAATAACAATAAAGCCCAGTGTGCAGTCATGAAATAGTCGCCTGGGCAGGTGGGCTATAACTTTGGTCCAGGGGTTGGGAGGGGTTTGAGGCTCTGGGCGTCAGAAATGGGTACAACATTTTCGAGGTTCCTCGTGTGCCCGATGGGAGGCTCTGATCGAGCACACACTAAAATGGCAAGACATGCCAATGACCAGCGTGAAATAATCAGCAAGGCGGTGGGCTATAGCCTTTGGTCCAGCGGGGTTGGGGAGGCGTTGAGGGGCTCAGTGTCAGTAGAAATGGAGTACGGTCTTTTCGAGGGTCCTCGTGTGCCCAGTGGGAGGCTACAGTCAGAAGCCTGCCTAAAATGGCATGACATGCCAGTGGCGCAGCCATGCGTGAAATAATCAGCGGCGGTGGGATATAGCCTTTGAGTCTGGGGGTTGGGAGGCGTCAGCTGGTGTCTTTTCGAGGTCCTCGTGTGCCCACTGGGAAGCTACGGTCAGAGCCTGCCCTAAAATGACAAGAAATGCCAATGGCGCTTGCGTGAAATAGTCACCGAGGCGGTGGGCTATACTAGTCCCATGAGGGGTTGGGAGGGGTTTGGGGCTCTCGGTAAATGAAATGGGTACAGTCTTTTGAGGGTCCTCGTCTGAGTGGGTGACCTACGGTCGAGGCACTGCCAAAAATGGCAAGAAATCTGAAACGGATCATGGCGTGAAATAATTCTTGGGCGGTGGGCTATAAATTTTGGTCCATGAGGTTGGGAGGGATTCGGGGCTCTGGGCATCTGAAATGAATAAAAGCTTTTGAGGTCCTCGTGTGCCCGATGGGAGATGCAGTCGAGGCACTGCCATAAAATGGCAAATGTCTTGGCTGTAGCGTGAAATAAGTCATGAGGCAGGTGGGCTATAGCCTTTGTCATGAGGTTGGGAGGGGTTACAGGGCTCAGGCGTCAGGAAAAAGTCTGATCTTTGAGGGTCCTCGTGTGCCCAGTGGGAGGCTCTGATCAGAAGCACACCTAAAATGTGAGACATGCCCAGCAGTGTGGCGTGAAATAGTCGCCGAGGGTGGGCTATACTTTGGTCCCAGGGGGTTGGGAGGGTTCAGGGGCTATGGTGCGTGGAAATGGGTACAGTCTTTTCGAGGGTCCTCGTGTGCCAGTGGGAGCCCTACGGTCGGCCTGCCCTAAAATGACAAGAAAAGCCTAGCGCGCGCAGTGAAATAATCATGGGCGGTGGGCTATAGCCTTTGGTCACGGGGTTGGGAGGCAGTTTAGGGGCTCTGGTCGCCAATGGAGTGCAGTCTTTTCGAGGGTCTCGTGTACTTGATGGGAGGCTCTGATCGAGAACCACATACTAAAATGGCATGACATGCCCAGTGGTGGCAGTGAAATAGTCAGCCAGGCGGTGGGATATAGCTGACAGTGCGGGGTTGGGAGGGCGTCAAGCTGGTACAGTCTTTTCGAGGTCTCGTGTGCCCTTAGGAAAGCTACGGTCGAGGCGCCTAAAATGACAAGAAATGCCAATGGCGCAGCGTGAAATAGTCACAGGCCGGTGGGCTATAGCCTTTAGTCCTTGGGGGTTGGGGAGGGTTTGGGGCTCAGTCGTCGAAATAAGTCTGATCTTTTGAGGTCCTCGTCGCCCGATGGGTGACTCTGATCAGAGCCTGCCCAAAATGGCAAGAAATCTGACGGATCAAGCGCGTGAAATAGTTCTTAGAAAGGCGGTGGGCTATAACTTTAGTCATGAGGGTTGGGGAGGGGATTCGGGGCTCACGGGCATCGAAATGAATAAAAGCTTTGAGGGTCCTCGTGTCTTGATGGGAGAATGCGGTCAGGCCTGCCATAAAATGGCAGTAATGTCTTGGCCAGTGCTGTGCAGTGAAATAATCAGCAGGCCGGTGGGCTATAGCCTGGTCATGAGGGGTTGGGAGGGGTTACAGGGCTCTGGGCGTCAGAAAAGGTACAGATCTTTGAGGGTCCTCGTGTGCCCAGGTGGGAGGCTACGGTCAGAAGCCTGCCTAAAATGGCAAGACATGCTTGCCAGCATGGCGTAGCGTGGAAATAGTCGCCAGAGGCCGGTGGGCTATAGCCTTTAGTCCATGAGGGTTGGGAGGGGTTTGGGCGCTATGGTGCGTCGGAAATGGGTACAGTCTTTTCGAGGGTCCTCGTGTGCCAGTGGAGCCTCTGAGGTCAAAAGCCTGCCCTAAAATGACAAAGAAAAGCCTAGCGCAGCAGTGAAATAATCAGCAAGGGCGGTGGGCTATAGCCTTTGGTCCGCGGGGGTTGGGGAGGCAGTTTAGAGGCTCTGGTCGCCAAAATGGGTGATCTTTTGAGGGTCCTCGTGTACCAGTGGAAGGCTTCGGTGAGAGGCCTGCCCTAAAATGACAAAAAATGCCAGCGCAGCGCGTGAAATAAACGCAAGGCGGTGGGCTATAGCCATTAGTCCTTGAGGGTTGGGAGGGTTTAGGGGCTCGGTCATGAAAATGGGTACAGTCTTTTCGAGGGTCCTCGTGTGCTTGATGGGAGGCTTCTGGTCAAGCACTGCCCTAAAATGGCAAGAAATGCCAGTAGCGCATCGCGTGAAATAGTCAAGGCGGTGGGCTATAACTGGTCCAGGGGGTTGGGGTGGGGGTTTGAGAGCTCACGGTCGCCATGGAAATGGAGTACAGTCTTTTCGAGGGTCTCGTGTACCCAGTGGGAGCCCTCGGTCCACAAGCACTTGCCCTAAAATGGGAAGACATACCAGTGGCGCAGTCGTGAAATAGTCCAAGGCCGGTGGGCTATAGCCTGGTCCATGAGGGGTTGGGTGGGGGTTTAGGGGCTCAGTCGTCGGAAATGGTACAGTCTTTTCGAGGGGTTGGGAGGGATATTCGAGAGGGCTCTGGGCGTCAGAAATCGTCTGATCTTTGAAGATCCTCGTGTACCCAGTGGGAGGCTACGGTCAGAGGCCCTAAAATGTAAAAATGCCCAGTGGCGCAGCGTGGGAAATAGTCACAGGCGGTGGGCTAAAAACTTTAGTCCAGCGGGGTTGGGGAGGCGGGTTTGAGAACTCACAGTCGTCGGAAATGTGTACAGCAACACCGAGGTCTCGTGTGCCCAGTGGGAGGCTCTGGTCAGGCCTGCTAAAATGGCAAATGCCAGTGGCACAGCGTGAAATACACCAGGCGGTGGGCTAAAGTCTTTAGTCCCAGGGGTTGGGAGGCGGTTTAGGGGCTCAGCCATCAAAAATGGGTCTGATCTTTTCGAGGGTCTCGTGTGCCCGATGGGAGGCTACAGTCAGAAGCCTGCCCTAAAATAACAAGAAATGCCATGGCGCGTCGAAATAATCGCCAAGGCCGGTGGGCTATAGCCACAGTCCCATGAGGGTTGGGAGGGTTTAGGGGCTCTGGTCGTGAAAATGGAGTGAGTCTTTTCGAGGGTCCTCGTGTGCCAGATGGAGTCTCTGATCGAAGCACTGCCCTAAAATGGCAAGAAATACCCAGTGGCGCAGTCGTGAAATAGTCACCAAGGCGGTGGGCTATGTACTGGTCATGAGGGGTTGGGTAGGGGTTTAGGGGCTCAGTGGTGAAATGGGTCTGATCTTTTCGAGGGGTTGGGAGGGATGTTCGGGGCTCTGGGCGTCAGAAATGGGTCTGATCTTTTGAAGATCCTCGTGTACCCAGTGGGAGGCTACTGATCGAGGCTAAAATCATGAAAATGCCAATGACGCAGCGTGGGAAATAATAACGAGGCGGTGGGCTAAGGCTTTGGTCCCGGGGTTGGGGGCGGGATTAGGGGACTCTGGTCGTCAGAAATGTGTACAGACTTTCGAGGGTCTCGTGTGCCCAGTGGGAGGCTCTGATCAGGCCTGCCACAAAATGGCAAAAATGCCAAGCGCACGCGTGAAATACCAAGGGCGGTGGGCTAAAGTCTTTGGTCCATGAGGGGGTTGGGGAGGGGTTTAGGGGCTCAGCCATCAAAAATGGGTACAGTCTTTTTGAGGGTCCTCGTGTGCCCAGTGGGAGGCTACGGTCAGAAGCCTGCCCTAAAATGTAAAGAAATGCCAAGCGGCTGCGTCAAATAGTCACCGGGCCGGTGGGCTATAACTGGTCCATGGGGGTCGGGAAGGTGTGTGTCGGGGCTCTGAGTCGTGGAAATGGGTACAGTCTTTTCGAGGGTCCTCGTGTGGCGGTGGAAGGCTGACGGTCAAAGCCTACACAAATGGCAGACATGCCCAGTGGCCATAGCGTGAAATAATCGCTTGAGGCGGTGGGCAATATGCTTTGGTCCTTGAGGGGTTAGGGAGGGTCGATCGAGGCTCTGGGCATCCTAAATGGGTACAGTCTTTTAAGGGTCCTCGTGTGCCAGTGGGAGGCTACAGTCAAGCCTGCCCTAAAATGGCAAGAAATCCCAGCGGCGACGTCAAATAGTCTCCGGCCTTGGTGGGCTATGTGCTTTGGTCCACAGGGGTTGGGAAGAGTGTTCAGGGGGCTCTCTGGTCGTGAAATGGTACAGTCTTTTCGAGGTCTCGTGTGCCCGGTGGGAGGCTACAGTCAGAGGCTTGCCTAAAATGGCCAGAAATGCCAGTGACGTGGCCATGAAATAATCACTTGAGGCGGTGGGCTGTAGCCTTTGGTCCATGAGGGTTGGGAGGGATTTCAGGGGCTCAGTCGTCAGAAATAGGTCTGATCTTTTCGAGGGTCCTCGTTTGCCCAGTGGAAGGCTACGGTCAGAGGCTTACCCTAAAATGGCAAGAAATGCCCAGCGGCGCAGCGCGGGAAATAGTCGCCGAGGCCGGTGGGCTATAGCCTTTGGTCCGCGGGGGTTGGGGAGGCGCGTCGGAAATGGGTACAGTCTTTTCGAGGGTCCTCGTGTGCCCCGTGGGAGGCTCCGGTCAGAGGCCTGCCACAAATGACAAGAAATGCCAAGCGGGCGCAGCGCGTGAAATAGTCACCAGGGCCGGTGGGCTATATGCTAGTCCATGAGGTTTGGGAGGGGGTTTCGGGGGCTCTGGTTGTCAGAAATGGGTACAGCCTTTTCGAGGGTCCTCGTGTGCCCAGTGGGAGGCTACGGTCAGAAGCCTTCCCTAAAATGGCAAGAAATGCCCAGCGGCGCAGCGCGTGAAAAAGTCACCGAGGCCGGTTGGCTATAACCTTTGGTCCGCGTTTGGGGGCTCTGGGTGTCGGAAATGGGTACAGTCTTTTCCAGCGTCCTCGTGTGCCCAGTGGGAGGCTACGGTCAGAAGCCTGCCCTAAAATGGCAAGACATGCCCAGTGCATGCGCGTGAAATTATCACCAAGGGCCGGTGGGCTATAGCCTTTGGTCCGCGGGGGTTGGGGAGGGGCGTTCGGGGGCTCTGGTGCTCGGAAATGGGTACAGTCTTTTCGAGGGTCCTCGTGTGCCCAGTGGGAGGCCTCTGATGCATAAGCCTGCCCTAAAATGGCAAGACATGCCAATGGCCAGTAGCCTTGACGTGAAATAGTCGCCGAGGCAGTGGGCCTATAGCCTTTGGTCCTTGAGGGTTGGGGAGGGAAGTTCACTGGCTCAGGCGTCGGAAATGGGTTGGAGTCTTTCGAGGTCATCGTGTTCCCATTGGGAGGCTACAGTCAGAGCCTGCCTAAAATGGCAAAAATGCCAATGGCCAGCATGCGTGAAATAATCGCATGGGGCAGTGGGCTATAACTGTCCCACAGGGTTGGGGGAGGCGCGTCGGAAATGGGTACAGTCTTTTCGAGGGTCCTCGTGTGCCCCGTGGGAGGCTATGGTCAGAGGCCTGCCCTAAAATGACAAGAAATGCCAAGCGGCGTAGCGTGTGAAATAGTCACTGAGGCCGGTGGGCTATAGCCTTTGGTCCGCGAGGGTTTGGGAGGGGGTTTCGGGGGCTCTGGTCATCGGAAATGGGTATAGTCTTTTCGAGGGTCCACGTGTGCCCAGTGGGAAGCTACAGTCAGAATCCTGCTCTAAAATGGCAAGAAATGCCCAGCGGCGCAGCACGTGAAGTAGTGACCGAGGCCGGTGGGCTATAGCCTTTGGTTCGCGGGGGTTGGGGGGAGGGTTTAGGGGGCTCTGGTCGTCGGAAATGGGTACAGTCTTTTCAAGGGTCCTCGTGTGCCCAGTGGGAGGCCTGATCGAGCACACTTAAAATGGCAGAGATGCCAGCCTTGTGCGTAAAGCAGTTGCTTAGGGCAGTGGGCTAGCCTTTAGTCACTGAGGGGTTGGGGAGGGAAGTTCTGGGGTTCTGGGCGTCGGAAATGGGTTCAGTCTTTTCGAGGGTCCTCGTGTGCCCAGTCGGAGGCTACGGTCAGAGGCCTGCCCTAAAATGGCAACAAATGCCAATGACCTTGTGCGTGAAATAGTCGCCCGGTGCAGTGGGCTTTGTGCTGGTCATGGCCGGTTGGGAGGAAGTTCTGGGGCTCTTGGGCGTCGGAATGGGTACAGTCTTCGAGGTCCTCGTGTGCCCGATGGGAGGCTCTGATCAGGAAGCCTGCCTAAAATGTGAGAAATGCCAAGCAGTAGCAGAAGCTTTTCAGGCCGGTGGGCTATAGCCTTTGGTCCCACGGGGTTGGGAGGGGTTCGGGGGCTCTGGTTGTGGAAATGGTACAGTCTTTTGAGGTCCTCAGTCAGTGGTAGGCCTCTGATCGGAAGCACACCCTAAAATAACAAGACATGCCAATGGCCTTGTAATGGCGTGAAATAGTCGCCAAGGCCGGTGGGCTATAGCCTTTGGTCCGCGGGGGTTGGGGAGGGGCGTTCGGGGGCTCTGGGCGTCGGACAAGGGTAAAGTCTTTTCGAGGGTCCTCGTGTGCCCAGTGGGAGGCTACGGTCAGAGTCCTACCCTAAAAAGGCAAGAAATGCCCAGTAGCAGCGCAGTCACGGAAATAGTCAGGTGGGCTATAACTAGTCATGAGGGTTGGGGAGGGGTTTAGGGGCTCTGGTCGTGAAATGGAGTGCAGTCTTCTGAGGGTCCTCGTGTGCCCGGTGGGAGGCTACGGTCAGGCACATGCCCTAAAATGGAAGACATGCCCAGCGGCCTGTGGAAATAATCATGGGGCGGTGGGCTATAGTCTTTGCTCCCATGAGGGGTTGGGGAGGGTTGGGCGCTCAGGCGTGGAAATGGGTACATTCTTTTTGAGGTCCTCGTGTACCCATTGGGAGGCTGATCACAAGCCTGCCCTAAAATGGCAAAGACATGCCAGCCAGTGCGTGAAATAGTCAGCCGAGGCGGTGGGCTATTGCCTTTGGTCGGGGGGGGTTGGGGCGGGGGTTTAGGGGCTCTGGTCGTGAAAATAGTACAGTCTTTTCGAGGGTCCTCGTGTGCCAGGTGGGAGGCTACTGGTGAGAGGCACACTAAAATGGCAAAATTCAAGCGGCGCGCGTGAAATAGATCCTCGAGGCGGTGGGCTATAGCCTTTAGTCTGTGAGGGGTTGGGAGGGTTTAGGGGCTCACGGTCGCCGATAGTGGGTTACAGGTCTTTTGAGGGTCCTCGTGTGCCTTGATGGGAGGCCTCTGGTCAGGAGGCACTGCCTAAAATGTAAGAAATTCCCAAGCCCAGTAGTGAAATAATCATGGGGGCCCGGTGGGCTATGGCCTGGTCACAGGGGTTGGGAGGCGTCGGGAAATGGGTGGGAGTCTTTTCGAGGGTCCTCGGCGTGATGGAGGCTCGATCAAGCCTGCCCTAAAATGGAAAGACATGCCCGCTGGCGCAGCGTGAAATAATCATGAGGCGGTGGGCTATAGTCTTTGCTCCACTTGAGGTTGGGGAGGGGTTGAGCTGCAGGCGTCAGGAAATGGGTACATTCTTTTCGAGGTCCTCGTGTACCCAGTGGGAGAGCTCTGATCACAAGCCTGCCCTAAAATGGCAAGACATGCCCAGCCAGCGCGTGGAAATAATCGCCCAGGCGGTGGGCTATTGCCTTTGGTCCATGAGGGGTTTGGGCGAGGGGTTTAGGGGCTCTGGTCGTCGAAAATGAGTCTGATCTTTTGAGGGTCTCGTGTGCCAGTGGGAGGCTGCAGTCAGAGGCACATACAAAATGGCAAAAATTCCAAAGCGGCATGGCCGCGTGAAATAGTCCTCGAGGGCAGTGGGCTATAGCCTTTGGTCCATGAGGGGTTGGGGAGGGGTTTAGGGGCTCAGTCGCCGAAAATGGGTGATCTTTTGAGGGTCCTCGTGTGCCAGATGGGAGGCTATGGTGAAGCACTGCTAAAATGTGAAAATGCCAATGACCTGTGAGGAAATAGTCACGAGGCGGTGGGCTATAACTTTGGTCCATGAGGTTGGGGAGGGGTTTAAGGGCTCTGGTGTCGTAAATGGGTATATAGTCTTCGAGGGTCTCGTGTGCCCGATGGGAAGCTCTTGTCAGGCTTTGCCTAAAATGGCAAAAAATGCCAATGGCTGACAACGTGAAGTAGTGGGCGGTGGGCTATAACTGTGCTGGTTGAGGGGTTGGGGGAGGGTTTAGGGAGCTCTGGTGCGTGAAATGGTCTGATCTTTTGAGGTCCTCGTGTGCTTGATGGGAGGCTACGGTCAGAGGCCTCCCATAAAATGTCAAAAAATTCCAAGCGGCGCAGCGCGTGAAATAGTCCTCGAGGCCGGTGGGCTATAGCCTTTGGTCCGCGGGGTTTGGGGAGGGGTTTGAGGCCTGGTCGTCGGAAATGGGTCTGAGTCTTTTCGAGGGTCCTCGTGTGCTTGATGGGAGGCTATGGTCAGAAGCCTGCCTAAAATGGCAAGAAATAGCATGCGCGAGGAAATACTCACAGGCAGTGGGCTATAACACAGTCCCTTGAGGGGTTGGGGAGGGTTTCAGGGGCTCAGTCATTGTAAATGGGTATAGTCTTTTCGAGGGTCCTCGTGTGCCCAGTGGGAAGCTACTGTCGACACACTAAAATGGCAAGAAATGCCAGTGGCGCAACACGTGAAGTAGTGACCAAGGCCGGTGGGCTATGTGCTTTAGTTCAGCGAGGTTGGGGGAGGTTTAGGGGCTCTGGTGTCGAAATGGGTCAGTCTTTTCAAGAGGGTCCTCGTGTGCCAGTGGGAGGCTACAGTGAGGCACACTAAAATGGCAAAGATGCCAGTGGCTGAGCGCGTGAAAGCAGTCAGGGGCAGTGGGCTATGTGCTTTAGTCCCTTGAGGGTTGGGGAGGAAGTTGCAGGGCTCTGGGCGTCGGAAATGAGTGCAGTCTTTTCGAGGTCCTCGTGTGCCCAGTGGGAGGCTCTGATCAGAGGCCTGCCTAAAATGGCAAGAAATGCCATGGCCAGGCGCGCAGGAAATAGTCCGCAAGGCAGTGGGCTATGTGCCTTTGGTCCAGGAGTTGGGAGGGAAGTTCTGGGGCTCTGGGCGTCGGGAAATGGGTGAGTCTTTTCGAGGGTCCTCGTGTGATGGGAGGCTACGGTCAAGCCTGCCTAAAATGTGAGAAATGCCCAGTGGCGCAGCCCAGCGTGAAATAGTCAGCCGGGCCGGTGGGATATAGACTTTGCTCAGCGGGGGTTGTGGAGGGGGGTTAGGGGGCTCTGGGAGTCGGAAATGGGTACAGTCTTTTCGAGGTCCTCGTGTGCCAGTGGAGCTCTTGTCAGGAAGCCTGCCCTAAAATGGCAAGAAATACCCAGCAGGCGCAGCGTGAAATAGTCAAGGCGGTGGGCTATGTGCCTGGTCCATGAGGGTTGGGGGAGGTTGGGGGCTCAGTCGTCGGAAATGGGTACAGTCTTTGAGGTTCCTCATGTGCCCAGTGGGAGGCTCTGGTCGAGGCCTATCCTAAAATGGCGAAATGCCAGTAGCATGAAATAGTCAAGGCAGTGGGCTATAAGCGTTTTATCCTTGGAGTTGGGGAGAAGCGTTAAAGAGGGCTCTGGGCGTCGGAAATAAGTCTGATCTTTGAGGTCCTCGTGTACCAGTGGGAGCCTAAGGTCAGAGGCCTGCCCTAAAATGGAAAATAATGCCCAGTGACGCGTGGAAATAGTCACCAAGGCCGGTGGCCTATAGTGCTGGTCAGCAGGTTGGGGAGGGCGTTCGGGGCTCTGGGCGTCGGAAATGAGTCAGATCTTTTCGAGGGTCTCGTGTCCCGGTGGGGAGGCTAAGGTCAGAGGCCTGCCCTAAAATGGAAACAAATGCCAAGCGGCGCGGGAAATAATCATGAGGCCGGTGGGCTATATGGCCTTTAAGTCCATGAGGGGTTGGGAGGGTTTGGGGGCTCTGAGTCGTGAAATGGGTACAGTCTTTCTGAGGGTCCTCGTGTGCCCAGTGGGAGAATGCAGTCTGAGCACTGCCTAAAATGGCCAGAAATGTCCAGCAGTGGCGCAGCGTGAAATACTCAGCTTGAGCCGGTGGGCTATAGTCTTTGCTCCATGAGGTTGGGGAGGGTGGTTAGGGGCTCTGGGCGTCGGAAATGGAAGTCTGATCTTTTCGAGGGTCTCGTGTGCCCGATGGGAGGCTGGTCACCCTCTGCGCTAAAATGGCAAGACATACCCAGTGCGCAGCGTGAAATAATCGCTGGGCCGGTGGGCTATAGCCTTTGGTCATGAGGGGTTGGGAAGGGGTTTGAGGCTCTGGTCATGGAAATGGGTGCAGTCTTTTGAGGTCCTCGTGTGGCCCAGTGGGAGGCTACTGGTCAAAGCCTGCCTAAAATGGCAAGAAATGCCCAGTAGGCGCAGCGGGAAATAGTCACAGGGCAGTGGGCTATAGCCTTTAGTCCCATGGGGGTTGGGGAGGGTTTGGGGCTCTAGTCATCAGAAATGGGTACAGTCTTTTCGAGGGTCCTCGTGTACCCAGTGGGAGGCACCTGTCCGAGGCCTGCCGTAAAATGGCAAAATACCCAGCGGCGCATCGCGTGAAATGATCAGGGCGGTGGGCTATAACTGGTCCATGAGGGGTTGGGGAGGGTTTAGGGGGCTCACAGTGGTCGGAAATGGGTACAGTCTTTTCGAGGTCCTCGTGTGCCCAGTGGGAGGCTACTGGTCAGAGGCCTGCCCTAAGAATTGCAAGAAATGCCAGCGCCAGCGCGTAAGCAGTCAGCCAAGGCGGTGGGCTATGCTGGTCCCATGAGGTTGGGGAGGGAAGTTACAGGGCTCACAGGCGTCGAGAAATGAGTGCAGTCTTTCGGCGGTCTCGTGTACCGATGGGAGGCTACGGTCAGAGGCACATACTAAAATGGAAAGAAATGCCAATGACATGGCGCGCGAGAAAGCGATCAAGGCGGTGGGCTATAGCCTTTGGTCATGAGGGGTTGGGAGGGGTTTGAGGGCTCTGGTGCGTCGGAAATGGGTGCAGTCTTCTGAGGTGCTCGTGTGCCCATTGGGAGGTGCAGTCAGAGCCTGCCCTAAAATGACAAGAAATACCCAGCTGTGGCGCGTGAAATAAGTCGCGGTGGGCTATAGACTTTGTCCATGAGGGGTTGGGGAGGGGTTTGGGGCTCTAGTCATGAGAATGGGTACAGTCTTTTCGAGGTTCCTCGTGTGTGATGGGAGGCTCTGTCAAGCCTGCCCTAAAATAGCAAGAAATACCAATGTGGCGCATCGCGTGAAATAATGTAGGGCGGTGGGCTATGTAACTGGTCAGTCCATGAGGTTGAGGGAGGGTTTAGGGGCTCAGTCGTCGGAAATGGGTACAGTCTTTTCGAGGGTCTCGTGTGCTTGATGGAGGCTACGGTGAGGCACGCCCTAAAATGGCAGAAATGCTCCAGCAGTGACGCGCTGAAAGCAGTCGCCAGGAGCGGTGGGCTATAACATTTGGTCCATGAGGGTTGGGAGGAAGTTACAGGGCTCAGGCGTGGAAATGGGTACAGTCTTTTCGGCGGTCCTCGTGTACCAGTGGGAGGCTCTGAGCCTGCCCTAAAATGGAAAAAATGTACCCGCCAGTAGCAGGAAATAGTCACTTTGAGGCGGTGGGCTATAGCCTTTAGTCCCATGAGGGTTGGGGAGGGTTTGAGGGGCTCAGTGTCGGAAATGGAGTGCAGTCTTTTCGAGGTCCTCGTGTGTGATGGGAGGCTACGTCAGGCACTGCCTAAAATGGCAAGAAATGCTCAGCACAGCGCGCACTGAAAGCAGTCATGCGAAGGCAGTGGGCTATAGCATTTGGTCCATGAGGGTTGGGAGGGAAGTTACAGGGGCTCTGGCGTCGGAAATGGGTCTGATCTTTTCGGTCCTCGTGTACCAGTGGGAGGCTACGGTCGAGGCACCGCTAAAATGGAAAGAAATGCCAGTGACACAGTAGCAGGAAATAGTCAGCAGGCAGGTGGGCTATAGCCTTTGGTCCTTGAGGGGTTGGGGAGGGGTTCGGGGCTCTGGTCGTGGGAAATGGGTGCAGTCTTCTGAGGGTCTCGTGTGCCCATTGGGAGAATGCAGACAGGCACCCTAAAATAGCAAGAAATGCCAATGACGCAGCAGCGTGAAATAATCATGAGGCGGTGGGCTATGTGCTTTGGTCATGAGGGGTTGGGGAGGGAAGTTCAGGGCTCGACCGTCGGAAATAGGACAGTCTTTTCGAGGTCTCGTGTGGGCCAAGTGGGAGGCTACGGTCTAAGCCTGCCCTAAAATGGCAAGACATGCTGTGAGCAGCGTGAAATAGTCAGCGGTGGCCTATGCTGGTCCGTGGGTTGGGGAGGCGTTCGGGGCTCTGGGCGTCGGAAATAGGTACAGTCTTTTCGAGGTCCTCGTGTACCCGATGGGAGGCTAAGGTCAGGCCTGCCTAAAATGGAAGAAATGTGCCAGTGGCGTGGAAATAGTCACTTGAGGCCGGTGGGCTGTGCCTTTGGTCATGAGGGTTGGGGAGGGGTTTCGGGGCTCAGTCGTCGGAAATGGGTACAGTCTTCTGAGGGTCTCGTGTGCCCGATGGGAGGAGTGCAGTCGAGCACGCTAAAATGGCCAGAAATGTCAGCCAGCATGGCGTGAAATAGTCTCCAGGGCGGTGGGCTATAGTCTTTGCTCCATGGGGGTTGGGGAGGGGTTCGGGGCTCTGGCGTGAGAATGGGTATACTCTTTTCGAGGGTCCTCGTGTGCCCAGTGGGAGGCTACGGTCACCACCCTGCGCTAAAATGGCAAGACATGCTTAGCGGTATGGCGTGAAATAATCGCCGAGGCAGTGGGCTATAACCTTTGGTCCTTGAGGTTGGGGAGGGGTTTGGGGTTCTGGTCGCCGAATGGGTCAGTCTTTCGAGGTCTCGTGTGCCCGGTGGGAGGCTACGAGTCAAGCCTGCCCTAAAATGACAAGAAATGCCAGTGGCCGAGGAAATAATCATGCCGGGCGGTGGGCTATGCTGGTCAGCAGCGGGTTGGGAGGCGTTCGGGGCTCACAGGCGTCGGAAATAGGTACAGTCTTTTCGAGGTCTCGTGTACCAGTGGGAGGCTAAGGTCAGGCCTGCCTAAAATGGAAAAGAAATGCCATGGCGTGACAGCAGAAATAGTCACTTGAGGCGTGGGCTATAGCCTGGTCAGGGGTTGGGGAGGGGTTTGGGGCTCACAGTGGTGAAATGGGTGCAGTCTTCTGAGGGTCCTCGTGTGCCCAGTGGGAGGTGCAGTCAAGCACTGCCCTAAAATGGAGGAAATGTCCAGTAGCGTGAAATAGTCTCAAGGCGGTGGGCTATAGTCTTTGCTCCATGAGGTTGGGGAGGGGTTCGGGGCTCACAGGCGTCGGAAATGGGTATAGTCTTTTCGAGGGTCTCGTGTGTGCCCGATGGGAGGCTCTGGTCACCACCTGCGCTAAAATGGCAAGACATGCCCAGCCAGCCTTGTGGCGTGAAATATTCGCCGAGGCAGTGGGCTATAACCTTTGCTCCATGCAGAGGTTGGGGAGGGGTTCAGGGGCTCTGGTCATCGGAAATGGAGTCTGAGTCTTTTCGAGGGTCCTCGTGTACTTGATGGGAGGCCTACTGGTCAGAAGCCTGCCCTAAAATGACAAAAAAATGCCAGTGGCGCAGCCTTGAGGAAATAATCGCCAAAGGCCGGTGGGCTATAACCTTTGGTCATGCCGGGTTGGGAGAAGGCGTTAAGGGGCTCTGGGCGTCGAAATAAGTCTACAGTCTTTTCGAGGGTCCCTCGTGTACCAGTGGGAGGCTACGGTCACAAGCCTGCCCTAAAATGGCTAGACATACCCAAGCCAGTAGCAGCCGCGTGAAATAATCGCCGAGGCGGTGGGCTATAGCCTTTGGTCATGCGGGTTCGGAGGCGTTCGAGGGCTCACAGGCGTCGGAAATAGGCACAGTCTTTTCGAGGGTCCTCGTGTACCAGTGGGAGGCTCTGATCAGAGCTGCCCTAAAATGGAAAGAAATACTTAGCCAGTAGCAGCGAGGTGTATTCTTGAGGCCGGTGGGCTATAGCCTTTGGTCATGAGGGGTTGGGAGGGGTTTCAGGGGCTCACAGTGGTCGTGGAAATGGGTACAGTCTTCTGAGGTCCTCGTGTGCCCGGTGGGAGGAATGCAGTCAAGCACTGCTAAAATGGCCAGAAATGTCCAGGCGCAGCGCGTGAAATAGTCTCGAGGCGGTGGGCTATAGTCTTTGCTCATGAGGTTGGGAGGGGTTCGGGGCTCTGGGCGTGGGAAATGGGTATAGTCTTTCGAGGGTCACTCGTGTGCCAGTGGGAGCTCTGAGTCACCACCTGCGCTAAAATGGCAAGACATGCCAGCAGTAGCAGCGTGAAATATTCGCCGAGGCGGGTGGGCTATAACCTTTGGTCCTTGAGGGGTTGGGGGAGGGTTTGGGGTTCTGGTCATGAAATGGGTACAGTCTTTTGAGGGTCCTCGTGTGCAGGTGGGGAGGCTCTGATCCGAAGCCTGCCTAAAATGACAAGAAATGCCAAGTGGCATGTGAGGAAATAATCATGGGGCGGTGGGCTATAGCCTTTGGTCATGTGGGTTGGGAGGGCGTTCAGCGGGGCTCTGGGCGTCGGAAATAGGTCTGATCTTTCGAGGTCCTGTGTACCCAGTGGGAGGCTACGGTCACAAAGCCTGCCCTAAAATGGCTGAACATACCCAGCGCCATGCGTGAAATAATCATGAGGCCGGTGGGCTATGTCTGGTCATGCGCGGGTTGCGGAGGGCGTTCGGGGCTCTGGGCGTCGGAAATAGGTACAGTCTTTTCGAGGTCCTCGTGTACCCAGTGGGAGGCTGATTCAGAGGCCTGCCCAAAATGGAAAGAAATGCCAAGCTTGGCCGTGGAGAAGTGTTCTTGAGGGCCGGTGGGCTATAGCACTTTGGTCCAGCGGGGGTTGGGGAGGGGTTTGGGGGCTCTGGTGGGCCGAGAAATGCAGTCTTCTGAGGGTCCTCGTGTGCCCAGTGGGAGGAATGCAGTCGAAGCCTAAAATGGCCAGAAATGTCAAGCGCATGTAGTGAAATAGTCTCAAGGCCGGTGGGCTATAGTCTTTGCTCCGCGGGGGGTTGGGGAGGGGGGTTCGGGGGCTCTGGGCGTCGGAAATGGGTATAGTCTTTTCGAGGGTCCTCGTGTGCCCAGTGGGAGGCTACGGTCACCACCCTGCGCTAAAATGGCAAGACATGCCATGCGCATTGGCGTGAAGCTATAACCTTTAGTCCTTGAGGTTGGGAGGGGTTCGAGTTCTGGTCATCGGAAATGGGTACAGTCTTTTTCGAGGTCTCGTGTGCCAGTGGGAGGCTACGGTCGAAGCCTGCCTAAAATGACAAGAAATGCATTGTGCGCATGCGGGAAATAGTCATGAGGCGTGGGCTATAGCTGCTGGTCAGCGGGTTGGGGAGGCGTTCGGGGGCTCACTGGGCGTCGGAAATAAATCTGAGTCTTTTCGAGGGTCCTCGTGTACCCAGTGGGAGGCCTACAGTCACAAGCACTGCCCCTAAATAGCTAGACATACCAGCGACTTGTGCGCGTGAAATAATCATGGGGCAGTGGGCTATAGCCTTTGAGTCCCTTGTGGAGTTCTTGGAGGGCGTTAGAGGGCTCTGGGCGTCGGGAAATAAGTACAGTCTTTACGAGGGGCCTCGTGTACCCAGTGGGAGGCTACGGTCAGTGGCCTGCCATAAAATGGAAAAAATGCCAGCCAATGTGCAGGAAGTGTCAGAGCCGGTGGGCTGTAGCCTTGCTGGTCCCATGAGGGGTTGGGAGGGGTTTGAGGGCTCTGGTCGTCGAAATGGAGTACAATCTTCTGAGGGTCCTCGTGTGCCAGTGGGAAATGCGGTCAGAATCACCTTAAAATGGCCAGAAATGTCCAGGCGCAGCGCGTGAAATAATCATGCCAAGGCGGTGGGCTATAGTCTTTGCTCCAGCAGGGGGCTGGGAGGGGTTGAGGGCTCAGGCGTCGGAAATGGGTCTGATCTTTCGAGGTCTCATGTGCCCTTGATGGGAGGCTCTGATCACCACCTGCGCTTGTTAAAATAGCAAGAACTGTGCCAAGCCAGGCGCAGCGTGAAATAGTCGCTAGGCAGTGGGCTATGTGCCTTTAGTCCCTTGAGGGTTGGGAAGGGGTTTGGGAGCTCTGGTCGCCAGGAAATGGGTACAGTCTTTTCGAGGGTCCTCGTGTGCCGATGGGCGGCCACGGTCAGGCCTGCCTAAAATGGCAAGAAATGCCAATGGCGGAAATAGTCACCAAGGGCAGTGGGCTATAAGCGTTTGGTCCTTGAGGGTTGGGGAGGGTTCGGGGCTCTGGTCGCCGGAAATGGGTACAGTCTTTTCGAGGTCTCGTGTGAGTGGGAGGCTCTGTCAAGCCTGCCCTAAAATGGCAAAAGAAATACCCAGTGACGCATCGCGTGAAATAGTCAAGGCAGTGGGCTACTGCCCCAGTCCCATGAAGTCGGGAGGTTTAGGGGGCTCAGTGAAGTCGGAAATGGGTACAGTCTTCGAGGATCCTCGTGTGTGATGGGAGGCTACGGTGGAGGCACACACAAAATAGAAATGCCAACAGCGCCAGCCGCGTGAAAGCGATCGCGAGGCGGTGGGCTATAATGCTGGTCAGCATGAGGTTGGGAGGGAAGTTACAGGAGCTCTGGCGTGGGAAATGGTGCAGATCTTTTGAGTCCTCGTGTACCAGTGATGGGAGCAACGTCATGGACTGCTGTAAAATGAAAAAAAATGTGGCCTTGGCGCGGAAATAGTCAAGGCGGTGGGCTATAGCCTTTGGTCCCGGGGGTTGGGGAGGGGTTTAAGGGCTACAGTGTGGGAAATGGAGTGCAATTCTGAGGGTCCTCATGTGATGGGAGAATACGGTCAAGCCTGCAAAATGGCCAGAAATGTCAGCAGGCGCAGCAGAGTGAAATAATCATGAGGCGGTGGGCTATAGCCTAACTCCTTGAGGTTGGGGAGGGTTCGGGGGCTCAGGCGTGGAAATGGGTACAGTCTTTTCGAGGGTCCTCGTGTGGCCTTGATGGGAGGCTCTGATCACCACCCTGCGCTAAAATAGCAAAGACTTGCCAATGGCGCGCGCCTTGAAATATTCGCCGCAGTGGGCTATAGCCTTTAGTCAGCCTTGGGTTGGGAGGCGTTCGGGGCTACAGGCGTCGGAAATAGGTACAGTCTTTTCGAGGTCCTCGTGTACCCAGGTGGGAGGCTCACGGTCACAAGCCTGCCCTAAAATGGCCTGAACATACCAATGACCTTTGTGCGTGAAATAATCCATGAGGCGGGTGGGCTATAATGCTGATCATGGCCTTGCGGGAGGGGCGTTCGGGAGACTCTGGGCGTCGGAAATAGGTACTGAGTCTTTTCGAGGGTCCTCGTGTACCAGGTGGGAGGCCTACGGTGGAGCCTGCCCTAAAATGGAAAGAAATGCCAGTGACATGGCCGCAGGAAATTATCACTTGAGGCGGTGGGCTATAGCCTTTGGTCCATGGGGGTTGGGGAGGGTTTGGGGCTCTGAGTCGTGGAAATGATGTACAGTCTTCTGAGGGTCCTCGTGTGCCCGGTGGGAGAATGCGGTCAGAATCACCCTAAAATGGCCAGAAATGTCCATGTGCGCATGGCGCGTGAAATAGTCAGCAAGGCGGTGGGCTATAGTCTTTGCTCAGCATGAGGCTGGGAGGAGGGTTGGGGGCTCACAGGCGTGGGAAATGGGTACAGTCTTTTCGAGGTCCTCATGTGATGGGAGCTCACAGTCACCACCTGCGCTAAAATGGCAAGACATGCCAGTGGTAGCGCGTGAAATAATCGCTAGGCAGTGGGCTATGCTGGTCCATGAGGGGTTGGGGAAGGGGTTTGAGGCTCTGGTCGGAAATGGGTACAGTCTTTTCGAGGGTCTCGTGTACTTGATGGGCGGCCAGTCAGAAGCACTGCCTAAAATGGCAAGAAATGCCAGTAGCGCAGCGCGAAATAGTCACCGAGGGCCGGTGGGCTATAAGCGTTTAGTCCTTGAGGGTTTGGGGAGGGGGTTTCGGGGGCTCTGGTCATCGGAAATGGGTACAGTCTTTTCGAGGGTCCTCGTGTGCCCAGTGGGAGGCTACTGTCAGAAGCCTGCCCTAAAATGGCAAGAAATACCCAGCGGCGCATCGCGTGAAATAGTCACCGAGGCCGGTGGGCTATAGCCTTTGGTCCGCGGGGGTCGGGGGAGGGTTTAGGGGGCTCTGGTCGTCGGAAATGGGTACAGTCTTTTCGAGGATCCTCGTGTGCCCAGTGGGAGGCTACGGTCAGAGGCCTGCCCTAAAATGGCAAGAAATGCCCAGCAGCGTGAAGCAGTCATGAGGCCGGTGGGCTATAGCCTTTGGTCCGCGGGGGTTGGGGAGGGAAGTTCTGGGGCTCTGAGCGTCGGAAATGGGTACAGTCTTTTCGACGGTCCTCGTGTACCCAGTGGGAGGCAACGTCATAGGCCTGCCGTAAAATGAAAAGAAATGCCAGTGGCCTTGTGCGGAAATAATCACTTGAGGCGGTGGGCTATAGCCTTTGGTCCATGAGGTTGGGAGGGGTTTGAGGGCTCTCAGTGCGTCGGAAATGGAGTGCAGTATTCTGAGGATCTCGTGTGCCAGTGGGAGGCTCTGGTCAGAGGCACTGCCTAAAATGGCAGAAATGCCAATGCAGCGTGAAAGCAGTCGAGGCGGTGGGCTATAACCTGGTCCCATGAGGGGTTGGGAGGAAGTTACAGGGCTCAGCGTCGGAAATGCAGTCTTTTCAGCGGTCCTCGTGCCAGTGGAGAGCAACGTCATGGAGCCGTAAAATGAAAAGAAATGCCAGCGGTGGCGCTTGAGAAATAGTCATGAGGCCGGTGGGCTATAAGCCTTTAGTCATGAGAGGTTGGGAGGGGTTTGAGGGCTCTGCAGTGCGTGGAAATGGAGTGCAGTATTCTGAGGGTCCTCATGTGCCCAGTGGGAGAATCTGGTCAAGCTACCACTAAAATGGCCAGAAATGTCAGCCTTGGCCAGGTAGAAATAATCGCAGGCGGTGGGCTATAACTACTGCTCATGAGGTTGGGAGGGGTTCGGGGCTCAGGCGTCGGAAATGGGTGATCTTTCGAGGTCCTCGTGTGCCCAGTGGGAGGCAACGGTCACCACCCTGCGCTAAAATGGCAAGACATGCCCAAGCGCGTAGCGTGAAATATTCGCATGAGGCAGTGGGCTATAGCCTTTGGTCCAGGGGGTTGGGGAGGGGTTTGAGGCTCACAGTGCGTAGCAAATGGGTGCAGTCTTCTGAGGGTTCTCGTGTGGAGTGGAAGGAATGCAGTCAGGCCTGCCCTAAAATGGCAAGAAATGCCAGCAGCGCAGCGCAGTAAATAGTCACCAAGGCAGTGGGCTATAGCCTTTGGTCCGCGGGGGTTGGGGAGGGGTTTAGGGGGCTCTGGTCATGAAATGGTGCAGTCTTTTCAAGAGGTCCTCGTGTGCCCGGTGGGAGGCTCTGAAGCACATACTAAAATGGCAAATACCCAGCCATGTGCGTGAAATAATCACCGGCGGTGGGCTATAGCCTTTGGTCATGAGGGTTGGGGAGGGGTTTGAGGGGCTCACAGTGGTCGGAAATGGAGTACAGTTTTCTGAGGGTTCTCGTGTGCCCAGTGGAAGAATGCAGTCGAAGCACTGCCTAAAATGGAAAGAAATGTCAATGACGCGCATGAAATAATCATGAGGCCGGTGGGCTATAGCGCTTTGGTCCTTGGCGGGTTGGGAGGCGTTGAGCTCTGGCGTCGGAAATAGGTACAATCTTTCGGCGGTCCTCGTGTACCCAGTGGGAGGCTACTGATCAGAGGCCTGCCCTAAAATGGCAAGAAATGCCAAGCGGTATGTGCGTGAAATAATCAGCCGGGTGGGCTATAGTCTTTGCTCCGCGGGGGTTGGGGGGGGGGTTCGGGGGCTCTGGGCGTCGGAAATGGGTGCAGTCTTTTCGAGGGTCCTCGTATGCCCAGTGGGAGGCTACGGTCACCACCCTGCGCTAAAATGGCAAGACATGCCCAGCGGCGCAGCGCGTGAAATAGTCACTGAGGCCGGTGGGCTATAGCCTTTGGTCATGAGGGGTTGGGGAAGGGTTTGGGGCTCAGGTCATGGAAATGGGTACAGTCTTTTCGAGGGTCCTCGTGTGCCCGTGGGAGGCCTACGGTCAAGTCGCCCTAAAATGGCAAGAAATGCCAGGCGCAGTGAAATAGTCATGAGGCCGGTGGGCTACTGCCTTTGTCCCATGGGGTTGGGAGGGGTTTGAGGGCTCTGGTCATCGGAAATGGGTACAGTCTTTTCGAGGGTCTCGTGTGCCCGGAGGAGGCTCTTGTCGAGCACCTGCCTAAAATGGCAAAAATACCCAGTGGCGCATCGCGTGGAAATAGTCACAGGCCGGTGGGCTATAACTGCTGGTCCCATGAGGTTGGGGGGAGGTTTAGGGGGCTCTCTGGTCGTCAGAAATGGGTACAGTCTTTTTGAGGTCTCGTGTGCCCAGTGGGAGGCTACAGTCGAGGCACACTAAAATGAAATGCCCAGCAGCGCGTGAAGCAGTCATGGGGCGGTGGGCTATAACCTTTGGTCCCAGCGGGGTTGGGAGGAAGTTACTGGGGCTCTGGCGTCGGAAATGGGTACAGTGTTTTCAGCCAGTCCTCGTGTACCAGTGATTGGGAGGCTACAGTCAGGCCTGCCTAAAATGGAAAAGAAATGCCAGTGGCAGCGGGAAATAGTCCTTGAGGCGGTGGGCTATAGCCTTTGGTCCTTGAGGGTTGGGGAGGGGTTTGAGGGCTCACGGTCGTGGAAATGGGTACAGTCTTTTCGAGGTCCTCGTGTGCCCAGTGGGAGGCTACAGTCAGAAGCCTGCCCTAAAATGTAAGAAATGCCATGGCCAGTAGCGTGAATAATCAGCGAGGCGGTGGGCTATAGTCTTTGCTCCAGCAGGGTTGGGGAGGGTTGGGGCTCTGAGTCGTGGAAATGGAGTACAGTTTTTCGAGGGTCCTCGTGTGAGTGGATGGCTCTGATCACAAGCACTGCACTAAAATGGCAAGACATGCCCAGCGCGTGAAATAATCATGAGGCAGTGGCCTATAGCCTTTGGTCCAGCGGGTTGGGAGGCGTTCGGGGCTCTGGGCGTGGGAAATAGGTACAGTCTTTTGAGGTCCTCGTGTACCCAGTGGGAGGCTAAGGTAAGAGGCCTGCACAAAAATGGAAAGAAATGCCTTAGCCAGGCGCAGAAATAGTCAGGCGGTGGGCTGCCTTTGGTCCATGAGGTTGGGAGAGGGTTTAAGGGGCTCTGGTGGTGAATGGAGTACAGTCTTCTGAGGGTCCTCGTGTGCTTGATGGGAGGAATGCGGTCAGGCACCTAAAATGGCCAGAAATGTCCAGCGGTATGGCGTGAAATAATCTCCGAGGGCGGTGGGCTATAGTCTTTACTCCATGAGGTTGGGTGGGGGTTGGGGGCGTTCTGGGCGTCGGAAATGGGTATAGTCTTTTCGAGGGTCCTCGTGTGCCCAGTGGGAGGCTCAGTCACCACCTGCGCTAAAATGGCAAGACATGCCTTGTGGCAGCATAGCGTGAAATATTCGCCGAGGCGGTGGGCTATAACCTTTGGTCCAGAGGGTTGGGAGGGGGTTTGGGGTTCTGGTCATGGAAATGGGTACAGTCTTCGAGGTCCTCGTGTGCCCAGTGGGAGGCTACTGATCAGAAGCACTGCCCTAAAATGACAAGAAATGCCAAGCCTTGTGCGGAAATAATCATGAGGCAGGTGGGCTATAGCCTTTGGTCCCAGGGTTGGGGAGAGGCGTTAGGGGCTCTGGGCGTCGGAAATAAGTACAGTCTTTTCGAGGGTCTCGTGTACCCAGTGGGAGGCTAAGGTCGAGGCCTGCCCTAAAATGGAAAGAAATGCCAAGTGGCCAGGAAATAGTCATGAGGCGGTGGGCTATAGCCTTTAGTCCCAGCGGGGTTGGGGAGGGGTTTGAGGGCTCTGAGTGCGTGGGAAATGGGTACAGTCTTCTGAGGGTCCTCGTGTGCCCGGTGGGAGGAATGCAGTCGGAAGCACTGCCTAAAAATGGCAGAAATATCAGTGGCCCGCGTGAAATAGTCTCCAGGCGGTGGGCTATAGTCTTTGCTCCATGAGGGTTGGGGAGGGGTTCGGGGGCTCTGGGCGTCGGGAAATGGGTATAGTCTTTTCGAGGTCCTCGTGTGATGGGAGGCTCTGGTCACCACCCTGCGCTAAAATGGCAAAGACATGCCCAGTAGCGCAGCGTGAAATATTCGCCCGAGGCAGTGGGCTATAACCTTTAGTCCATGAGGGGTTGGGGGAGGGTTTGAGGGGTTACTGGTCGCCGGAAATGGAGTGCAGTCTTTTCGAGGGTCCTCGTGTGCCAGGTGGGAGGCTACGGTCAAGCCTGCCTAAAATGACAAAAAATGCCAGTATGGCAGCGGAAATAATCATGAGGCAGTGGGCTATAGCCTTTAGTCCATGTGGGTTGGGGAGGGCGTTCGGGGCTCTGGCGTCGGAAATAGAGTGCAGTCTTTTCGAGGGTCCTCGTGTACCGAGTGGGAGGCTCTGGTCACAAGCCTGCCCTAAAATGGCTAGACATACCCAGCCAGGCGCAATAAGCGTGAAATAATCGCCGAGGCAGTGGGCTATAGCCTTTAGTCCCAGCAGGTTGCGGAGGGCGTTCGGGCTCAGGCGTCGGAAATAGAGTACAGTCTTTTGAGGTCCTCGTGTACCCAGTGGGGGGCTACAGTCAGGGCCTGCCTAAAATGGAAAGAAATACCAATGACCTTGTGGAGGAAGTGTCATAGGCGGTGGGCTATAGCCTTTGGTCCCATGAGGGTTGGGGAGGGGTTTAGGGGCTCACAGTACGTCGGAAATGGATGCAGTCTTCTGAGGTCCTCGTGTGCCCAGTGGGAGGAATGCAGTCAAGCCTGCCCTAAAATGGCCAGAAATGTCCAGCGGCGCAGCGCGTGAAATAGTCTCCGAGGCCGGTGGGCTATAGTCTTTGCTCCGCGGGGGGTTGGGGAGGGGGGTTCGGGGGCTCTGGGCGTCGGAAATGGGTATAGTCTTTTCGAGGGTCCTCGTGTGCCCAGTGGGAGGCTACGGTCACCACCCACCTCTAAAATGGCAAGACATTCCCAGTAGGCAGCGTGTGAAATATTCGCCGGGCGGTGGGCTATAACCTTTGGTCATGAGGGGTTGGGGAGGGTTTCGGGGTTCTGGTCATCGGAAATGGGTACAGTCTTTCGAGGTCCTCGTGTGCCCAGTGGGAGGCTACGGTCAAGCCTGCCCTAAAATGACAAGAAATGCCAACTTGTGCGCAGAAATAATCATGAGGCAGTGGGCTATAGCCTTTGGTCCATGTGCAGGTTGGGAGGGCGTTCGGGGCTGGGCGTGGAAATAGAGTACAGTCTTTTCGAGGGTCCTCGTGTACGAGTGGGAGGCTACGGTCACAAGCCTGCCTAAAAATGGCTAACCATACCCAATGCGGCGCAGCGTGAAATAATCGCCAGGCGGTGGGCTATGTGCTGGTAGGTTGCGGAGGCGTTCGGGGCTCTGGGAGTCGGAAATAAGTACAGTCTTTTCGAGGTCTCGTGTACCCAGTGGGAGGCTACGGTCAGAGGCAAACCCAAAAATGGAAAGAAATGCCCAGTGAGCGCAGGAAATTATCCTTGAGGCGGTGGGCTATAGCCTTTGGTCATGAGGGGTTGGGAGGGGTTTGGGGGCTCTAGTGGGCGGAAATGGGTACAGTCTTCTGAGGGTCCTCGTGTGCCCAGTGGGAGATGCAGTCAGAATCACCTTTAAAATGGCCAGAGAAATGTCCATGGCCTTGTGCGTGAAATAGTCATGTAGAGGCGGTGGGCTATAGTCTTTGCTCCATGAGGCAGGGGAGGGTTCGGGGGCTCTGGGCGGGAAATGGGTACAGTCTTTTAGGGTCCTCATGTGCCCGATGGGAGGCTCGGTCACCACCTGCGCTAAAATGGCAAGACATGCCAGTGACGCAGCGTGAAATAATCGCTTCAGGCCGGTGGGCTATAGCCTTTGGTCCCTTGAGGGGTTGGGAAGAGTTTGAGGGGCTCTGGTCGCCGGAAATGGGTACAGTCTTTTGAGGTCCTCGTGTGGCCATTGGGCGGCCACGGTCAGAAGCCTGCCCTAAACTGGCAAGACATGCCCAGTAGCGGAGAAAATAGTCATAGGGCGGTGGGCTATAGCGTTTAGTCATGAGGGTTGGGGAGGGTTTGGGGCTCTGGTCATGCCGGAAATGGAGTACAGTCTTTTCGAGGGTCTCGTGTGCCCAGTGGGAGGCTCTTGTCGAAGCCTGCCCTAAAATGGCAAGAAATACCAGTGAGCGCATCGCGTGAAATAGTCACCAAGGCAGGTGGGCTATAGCCTTTGGTCCATGCGGGGGTCGGGGAGGGTTTAGGGGGCTCACAGTGGCCGGAAATGGGTACAGTCTTTTCGAGGATCCTCGTGTACAGTGGGAGAGCTACTGATCGAGCACTGCCCTAAAATAGCAAGAAATGCCATGACAGCCAGTAGCGTGAAAGCAGTCGCCGAGGCAGTGGGCTATGCTGGTCCTTGGGGTTGGGAGGGAAGTTCTACAGGGCTCAGGCGTCGGAAATGGAGTACAGTCTTTTAAAGCCGGTCCTCGTGTACCCAGTGGGAGGCAACGTCATAGGCCTGCCGTAAAATGAAAAAATGCAATGACCTTATGCAGGAAATAGTCAAGAGGCGGTGGGCTGTAGCCTTTGGTCCTTGAGGTTGGGGAGGGTTTGAGGCTCTGAGTGCGTCGGAAATGGGTGCAGTATTCAGGGTCCTCATGTGCTTGATGGGAGGAATGCAGTCAGAAGCCTGCCTAAAATGGCGAAATGTCCAGTGGCCTTGTAGTGAAATAATCGCCGAGGCGGTGGGCTATAGCCTTTACTCCTTGAGGGGTGGGGAGGGGGTTCGGGGGCTCTGGGCGTCGGAAATGGGTCTGGTCTTTTCGAGGTCTCGTGTGCCAGTGGGAGGCTCAGTCACCACCCTGCGCTAAAATAGCAAGACATGCCAGCCAGCGCAGTGGCGTGAAATATTCGCGAGGCGGTGGGCTATAGCCTTTAGTCCCATGAGGGTTGGGGAGGGGTTTGGGGGCTCTCAGTGCGTGAAATGGAGTACAGTCTTCTGAGGGTTCTCGTGTGCCCAGTGGAAGATGCAGTCAAGCACTGCCCTAAAATGGCAAGAAATGCCATGGCGCTTAGTGGAGAAATAATCACCAAGGCAGTGGGCTATAAGCCTTTGGTCCGTGGGGGTTGGGGAGGGGTTTGGGGGCTCTGGTCGCCGGAAATGGGTCAGTCTTTTCAAGGGTCCTCGTGTGCCCGATGGGAGGCTCTTTGAAGCACTTTGCCCTAAAATGGCAAGAAATACCAATGACGCATAGCGCGTGAAATAATCCATAACCGGCCGGTGGGCCTGTGCTGGTCCATGAGGGTTGGGAGGGGTTTGGGGGCTCAGTGGGCCGGAAATGGGTCTGATTTCTGAGGTTCTCGTGTGCCCAGTGGAAGGAGTGCAGTCAAGCCTGCCTAAAATGGAAAGAAATGTCCATGGCAGCGCATGAAATAGTCATCGCCGAGGCGGTGGGCTATAGCCTTTAGTCCTTGGCAGGTTGGGAGGGGCGTTAAAGAACTCTGGCGTGGGAAATAGAGGTACAATCTTTCGGTCCTCGTGTACCCAGTGGGAGGCTACAGTCAGAGGCCTGCCTAAAATGGCAAGAAATGCCAATGGCCGCGTGAAATAATCGCCCAGTGGGCTATAGTCTTTGCTCATGAGGGGTTGGGGGGGGTTGAGGGCTCAGTGCGTCGGAAATGGGTGCAGTCTTTGAGGGTCCTCGTATGCCCGATTGGGAGGCTCTGGTCACCACCTGCGCTAAAATGGCAAGACATGCCATGGCGCAGCGCGTGAAATAGTCACGAGGCCGGTGGGCTATGTGCCTTTGGTCCATGAGGGTTGGGGAAGGGGTTTGGGGGCTCTGGTCATGAGGAAATGGGTGCAGTCTTTTCGAGGGTCCTCGTGTGCTTGATGGGAGGCTACGGTCAAGTACTGCCTAAAATGGCAAGAAATGCCAGGCGCAGCCTTGGAAATAGTCAGGGCGGTGGGCTATAGCCTTTGTCCGCGGGGTTGGGGAGAGGGTTTGAGGGCTCAGTCATCGGAAATGGGTGCAGTCTTTGAGGTCCTCGTGTGCCCAGAGGAGAACTCTTGTCGAAGCACCTTGCCTAAAATGGCAAGAAATACCAGCGCATCGCGTGAAATGATCACCGAGGCGGTGGGCTATAATATGGTCCCATGAGGGTTGGGGGAGGTTTAGGGGGCTCTGGTGTAGAAATGGAGTACAGTCTTTTCGAGGTCCTCGTGTGCCCAGTGGGAGAGCTACAGTCGAGAGCCTGCCTAAAATGGCAAGAAATGCCAACAGTGGCCCAGCGTGAAGCAGTCGCCCAAGGCGGTGGGCTATAACCTTTGGTCCCATGAGGGGTTGGGGAGGAAGTTCAGGGCTCACGGCGTCGGAAATGGGTACAGTGTTTCAGCGGTCCTCGTGTGAGTGGGAGGCTCTGATCAGGAGGCCTGCCTAAAATGGAAAGAAATGCCCAGTAGCATAGCCGCGGGAAATAATCAGGCAGTGGGCTATAGCCTTTGGTCCTTGAGGGGTTGGGAGGGTTTGGGGCTCTGGGTCGTCGGGAAATGGTAGTGCAGTCTTTTGAGGTCTCGTGTACTTGATGGGAGGCTGATCAGGAAGCCTGCCCTAAATGTAAGAAATGCCAGCGGCGCAGGCGTGAAATAATCGGCGAACGGTGGGCTATAGTCTTTGCTCCATGAGAGGTTGGGGAGGGTTGGGAGCTCTGGTCGCCAAATGGGTACAATTTTCGAGGTCCTCGTGAGCCAGTGGATAGCTCTGATCACAAGCACTGCACTAAAATGGCAAGACATGCCAGTATGATGCGTGAAATAGTCATGTAAGGCGGTGGGCTATAGCCTTTAGTCATGGCGGGTTGGGGAGGGCGTTCGGGGAGCTCTGAGGCGTCGGAAATGGGTACAGTTTTTCGAGGTCCTCGTGTGCCAGTGGATAGCTCTGATCACAAGCCTGCCACAAATGGAAAAGAAATGCCAATGGCCTTGTGCGGGAAATAATCACTGAGGCCGGTGGGCTATAGCCTTTAGTCATGGGGGTTGGGGAGGGGTTTGAGGGGCTCTGGTGGCCGAAATGGGTACAGTCATTATGAGGATCCTCGTGTGCCCACTGGGAGGCTACAGTCAGAGGCACCTGCTAAAATGGCAAGAAATGCCAGTGTAGCGTGGCGTGAAATAGTCATGCGGGCGGTGGGCTATAGTAGTCCACAGGGGTTTTGGGAGGCGTCGGAAATGGGTACAGTCTTTTCGAGGGTCCTCGTGTGCCCGTGAGGGTCTAAAATGGCAAGAAATGCCAATGGCGCAGCGTGAAATAGTCGTCGAGGCGGTGGGCTATAGCCTTTGGTCCATGAGGGGTTGGGAGGGGTTTAGGGGCCACAGTCGTGGGAAATGGGTACAGTCTTTTCGAGGCTCCTCGTGTGCCCAGATGGGAGGCTGGTCAGGCACTGCCTAAAATGGCAAGAAATACCAGTAGGCGCGTGAAAGCAGTCATGGGGCAGTGGGCTATAGCCTTTGGTCATGAGGTTGGGGAGGAAGTTGGAGCTCTGGGCATGAGTCAGTCAGTCTTTTCGAGGTCCTCGTGTGCCCAGTGGGAGGCTACGGTGAGCCTGCCCTAAAATGGGAAGAAATACCAGTAGCGCCTTGGCGTGAAATAATCATGAGGCGGTGGGATATAGCCTTTGGTCAGCGGGTTGGGGAGGGGCCGTTAAGGGGCTCAGGCGTGGAAATAAGTACAGTCTTCTGAGGTCCTCGTGTACCCAGTGGGAGGCTACGGTCGAGGCCTGCCTAAAATGGAAAAGAAATGCCCAATGGCGGCGCAGGAAATAGTCAGCATGCCGGTGGGCTATAGCCTTTGGTCCATGAGGGTTGGGGAGGGGTTTCAGGGCTCTTGTCGTGGAAATGGGTACAGTCTTCTGAGGGTCCTCGTGTGCCCAGTGGGAGGCTGGTCAGGAGGCCTGCCTAAAATGGCAAGAAATACCAGCCAGCGTAGCGTGAAGCAGTCGAGGCCGGTGGGCTATAGCCTTTGGTCCGCGGGGTTGGGGAGGGAAGTTCTGGAGCTCTGGGCATCGGAAATCGGTACAGTCTTTTCGAGGGTCCTCGTGTGCCCAGTGGGAGGCTACGGTCAGAAGCCTGCCCTAAAATGGGAAGAAATACCCAGCGGCGCAGCGCGTGAAATAGTCGCCGAGGCCGGTGGGATATAGCCATTGGTCCGCGCGGGTTGGGGAGGGCCGTTAAGGGGCTCTGGGCGTCGGAAATAGGTACAGTCTTCTGAGGGTCTCGTGTACCGTGGGAGGCTACGGTCGAGCCTGCCTAAAATGGAAAAGAAATGCCAGTGGCGCGCGAAATAATCATGATGCCGGTGGGCTATAGCCTTTGGTCATGAGGGTTGGGAGGGGTTTGGGGGCTCAGTGGTGAGAATGGGTACAGTCTTCTGAGGTCCTCGTGTGATGGGGGCGTGGTCAAGCCTGCCTAAAATGGCAAGAAATGTCCAGCGGTAGCGCGTGAAATACTCATGAGGCGGTGGGCTATAGCCTTTGGTCCTTGAGGGGTTGGGGAGGAGGTTTGGGGTTCTCGTCGTGGAAATGGGCAGTCTTTCGAGGGTCCTCGTTTGCCAGTGGGAGTCTGCAGTCGAAGCCTGCCCTAAAATGGCAAGAAATGTGCAGCGCGCGTGAAATAATCGCCGTTGGGCTATATAGCCTTTGGTCATGAGGTTGGGGAGGTGGGTTCTGGGGCTCTGAGGGTCGGAAATGGGTACAGTCTTTTCGACGGTCCTCGTGTACCCAGTGGGAGGCTACGGTCAGATGCCTGCCCTAAAATGGAAAGAAATGCCCAGCGGCGCAGCGCGGGAAATAGTCACTGAGGCCGGTGGGCTATAGCCTTTGGTCCGCCGGGGTTGGGGAGGGGGTTTCGGGGGCTCTGGTCGTCGGAAATGGGTAGAGTCTTTTCGAGGGTCCTCGCGTGCCCAGTGGGAGGCTACGATCAGAAGCCTGCCCTAAAATGGAAAGACATGCCCCGCGGCGCAGCGCGTGAAATAGTCGCCGAGGCCGGTGGGCTATAGTCTTTGCTCCGCCGGGGTTGGGGAGGGGGGTTCGGGCGCTCTGGGCGTCGGAAATGGGTACATTCTTTTCGAGGGTCCTCGTGTACCCAGTGGGAGGCTACGGTCACAAGCCTGCCCTAAAATGGCAAGACATGCCCAGCGGCGCAGCGCAAGTAGTCCATGAGGGCGGTGGGCTATAGCCTTTGGTCATGAGGAGGTTCGGGAGGGTTTGAGGCTCTGAGTCGTGAGGAAATGGGTACAGTCTTTTCGAGGGTCCTCGTGTGCCCGATGGGAGGCTACGGTCAGAAGCCTTGTCAAAAATGGCAAGAAATGCCCAGCGGCGCAGCGCGTGAAATAGTCGCCGAGGCCGGTGGGCTATAGTCTTTGCTCCGCGGGGGTTGGGGAGGGGGGTTCGGGCGCTCTGGGCGTCGGAAATGGGTACAGTCTTTTTGAGCGTCCTCGTGTGATGGGAGGCTCTGATCACAAGCCTGCCTAAAATGGCCAGACATGCCCAGTGGCATGGCGTGAAATAATCGTAGGGCCGGTGGGCTATAGCTTTGGTCAGCAGCGGGTTGGGAGGGGCGTTCGGGGCTCACAGGCGTCGGAAATGGGTACAGTCTTTTCGGTCGGTCTCGTGTACCAGTGGGAGGCTACGGTCGAGGCCTGCCTAAAATGCCAAGCCAGCGCAGGAAATAGTCACCGAGGCCGGTGGGATATAGCATTTGGTCCTCGTGGGTTGGGGGGGTTTTCGGGGGCTCACAGTCGTGGAAATGGGTACAGTCTTCTGAGGTCCTCGTGTGCCCATTGGGAGGCTACAGTCAGGCACTGCCATAAAATGGCAAAAATGCCCAGCGGCAGCGTGAAATAGTCATAGGGCAGGTGGGCTATGCTTTAGTCCCATGAGGGTTTGGGAGGCGTCGGAAATGGGTACAGGTCTTTTGAGGTCCTCGTGTGTGGGAGTCTACTGTCACAAGCCAGCCCTAAAATGGCAAGACATGCCCAGTGGCAGCGCGTGAAATATTCACGAGGCGGTGGGCTATAACTAGTCCTTGGGTTGGGGAGGGCGTTGAGGGGCTACAGGCGTCGGAAATAAGTACAGTCTTTTCGAGGTCTCGTGTACCCAGTGGGAGGCTACAGTCAGGAGGCCTGCTCTAAAATGGAAAGAAATACCAGCCCTTGTGAAAGTAAATCAGTCAGGCCGGTGGGCTATAGCCTTTAGTCCTTGAGGGTTGGGGAGGGGTTTGAGGGGTTACTGGTCGTCGGAAATGGGTGCAGTCTTCTGAGGTCCTCGTGTTCCCATTGGGAGGCTACGGTCCGAGGCCTGCCCTAAAATGCCAAGAAATGCCAATGGTGGCCCGTGAAATAGTCACCGAGGCGGTGGGCTATAGCCTTGCTCACGGGGTTTGGGAGGCGTCGAGAAATGGGTACAGTCTTTTCGAGGGTCCTCGTGTGCCCGTGGGAGGCTCTGTCAGAGGCCTGCTCTAAAATGGCAAGAAATGCCCAAGCAGTGGCCGCGTGAAATAGTCGTCGAGGTCGGTGGGCTATAGCCTTTGGTCATGAGGGGTTGGGGAGGGGTTTAGGGGGGCTCACGGTGCGTGGAAATTGGTACAGTCTTTTCGATTGTCCTCGTGTGCCCAGTGGGCGGCTACAGTCGGAGGCCTGCCCTAAAATGGCAAGAAATGCCCAGCGGCGCAGCGCGTGAAAGCAGTCGAGGCGGTGGGCTATAGCCTTTGGTCCATGGGGTTGGGGAGGAAGTTACAGCTCAGGCATGGAAATCAGTGCAGTCTTTTCGAGGGTCCTCGTGTGCCCAGTGGGAGGCTACAGTCAAGCCTGCCTAAAATGGGAAGAAATACCAGTGCGCAGCGCGTGAAATAATCCTTGAGGCGGTGGGATATAGCCTTTGGTCCCTTGGTTGGGAGGGCCGTTAAGGGCTCTGGGTGTGGAAATAAGTGAGTCTTCTGAGGGTCCTCGTGTACCAGTGGGAGGCTGAGTCGAGGCACATACTAAAATGGAAAGAAATGCCCAGCAGTGGCCTTGCGAAATAATCAACGATGCCGGTGGGCTATAGCCTTTGGTCCTTGTGGGTTGGGGAGGGGTTTGAGGCTCTGGTCGGAAATGGAGTGCAGTCTTCTGAGGGTCCTCGTGTGCCCAGTGGGAGGCGTCTGATCAGAGCCTGCCTAAAATGGCAAGAAATGTCCAGTGGCAGCGTGAAATAATCGCCGAGGCGGTGGGCTATAGCCTTTGGTCCATGAGGGTTGGGAGGGGTTTGGGGCTCTGGTCGTCGGAAATGGGTCAGTCTTCTGAGGGTCCTCGTGTGCCAGTGGGAGGTGCAGTCGAGCTGCCCTAAAATGGCAAGAAATGTGCAGCGCCAGCGCGTGAAATAATCCTTGGCGGTGGGCTATAGCCTTTAGTCATGAGGTTGGGAGAGGCGTTCGGGGTTACGAGTGTCGGAAATGGATGCAGTCATTTAGAAGGTCCTTAGTGTCAATGGGAGGCTGATTAGAGGCATGCGCTAAAATGGCAAGAAATGCTCCGCGGCGCAGCGCGTGAAATAATCATGAGGCGGTATGCTATAGTCTTTTGCTCCATGAGAGGTTGGGAGGGTTTCGGGGCTCTGGGCGTCGAATGGGTACAGTCTTTTCGAGGGTCCTCGTGTGTGCCCAATGGGAGGCTCAGTCACCACCCTGCGCTAAAATGGCAAGACATGCCCTGCTGGCAGCGTGAAATAGTCATGGGGCGGTGGGCTATAGCCTTTGGTCATGAGGGGTTGGGAGGGGTTTGGGGGCTCACGGTCATGGAAATGGGTACAGTCTTTTCGAGGTCCTCGTGTTCTTAGTGGGAGACTACGGTCAGGCCTGCCCAAAAAGGCAAGAAATACCCAGTAGCGCAGCCTTGAAATAATCATGAGGCAGTGGGCTATGGCCTTTGGTCATGAGGTTAGGGAGGGGTTCGGGGGCCACATGTCGGGAAATGGGTACTGAGTCTTTTCAGGGTCCTCTTGTGCCCAGTGGGATGCTACGGTCGAGGGCTGCCCAAAGACAAGAAATACCCAGCCAGGCAGCCTTGAAAAATCATAGGGCGTGAGCTATGGCCTTTGGTCCGTGGGGGTTGGGGAGGGGTTAGGGGCTCTGGGTGTAGGAAATGGAGTGCAGTCTTCTGAGGGTCCTCGCGTGCCCGGTGGGAGGCTACGGTCAAGCACGCCTAAAGGAGTAAGAAAATGCCCAGTGATACAGCGCAGGAAATAGTCGCGAGGCGGTGGGCTATAGCCTATATTGTGAGGGTTGATGAGGGGTTACGGGGCTCTGGGCGTCGGAAATGGGTGCAGTCTTTTGAGGGCCCTCGTGTGCCTTGATGGGAGGCTCTGATCAGAAGCCTGCCATAAAAACAAGAAATGCCAAGTGATACAGTAGCGTGAAATAATCGCCAGCCGGTGGGCTATAGCCTTTGTTCATGAGGGGTTCGGGGGCTCTGGGTGTCAAGAATGGGTCTGAGTCTTTTCGAGGTCCTCGTGTGCTTGATGGGAGGCTACGGTCAAGCCTCCCTAAAATGACAAGAAATCTGTGGCCTTGTGCGTGAAATAATCGCCTTAGGGCGGTGGGCTATAGCCTTTTGTCTCCATGAGGGGTTGGGGAGGGGTTCGGGGGTTACAGGTGTCGGAAATGGGTGCAGTCTTTTGATCGGCCTCGTGTCCCGGCGGGAGGCTACAGTCGAGCCTGCCCTAAAAGCACAAGAAATGCCAGCCCGATACAGAGAAATAGTCCCGAGGCCGGTTGGGGAGGGAGGTTGAGGGAGCTCTGGGCATGAAATGGCTCAATCATTTTCGGTGGCCTCACATGCCTCGATTGGGAGCCTACGGTCAGAAGCATGCGCTAAAAAGGCAAGAAATACCCTGCGTGGCCTTGTGAAAAAGTCGCTGATGCGGTGGGGTATAAGCGTCACATTCCACGGGGGTTCGGGAGGGGGGTTCGAGGACTCTGGCCTTCAGAAATGGGTCTAGTCTTTTTGAGTGGCCTCGCGTGCTCAGTGGGAGCCCTCTGATGCAGGCCTGCCCTAAAAAGGCAAAGAAATATCCACGCAGTAGTGTGAGGTGTCTCCGAGCCCGGTGGGCTATAGCATTTGGTCCGCTGGGGTTGGGGTAGGAGGTTCGGGTTCTCTGGGCGTCGGAAATGGGTCCAGTCTTTTCGAGGGGCCTCATGTGACCAGTGGGAGTCTATGGTCAGAGGCCTGGCCTAAAAGGGCAAGGAATGCCAGATACAGCCTGTGAAATAATCGCGAGGCGGTGGGCTATAGCCTTTAGTCCTTGAGGGGTTCTGAGGCGTTCGGGGTTCTGGGCGTCGAAAATGGGTACTGTCTTTTCGAGGGTCATCGTGTGCCCAGTGGAAGGCTACGGTTAGAAGCGCATGAAATAGTCGCCGAGGCCGGGGGACTATAGCCTTTGGTCCACGGGGGTTGGGGAGGGGGGTTCGGGGGCTCTGTGTGTCGAAAATGGAGTCTGAGTCTTTTCGAGGTCCTCATGTGCCCAGTGGGAGGCAACGGCGAGCCTGCCACTAAAATGACAGGAAATACCAATGGCCAGCCTGAAATAATCGCCGAGGCAGTGGGCTATAGCCTTTGGTCCCATGAGGGTTGGGGAGGGGTTCGGGGGCTCAGGTGTCGGAAATGGATCTGATCTTTTCGAGGTGCTCGTCATGATGGGAGGCAACGAGCTTTGTCTAAAATTACAAGCGCCCAGTGATGCAGTGCACGAAATAGTTGCTTGGGGCGGTGGGCTATAATCTCTGTTCCACAGGGGTTGGGGACTGGGCATCGGAAATGTGTCTTGCCTTTTGAGTGGCCTCGTGTGCTCGATGGGAGCCCTCTGATCAGGCACATACAAAGGCAAGAAATCTCTCAGGCCTTGTGTGAAATAGTTCAGCACAGTGGGCTATAGCCATTGAGTCCGTGGGGTTGGGGGTTTGGGGGCATTTGGGAATCGGAAATGGGTGCAGTCTTTTCGAGGGGCCTCGTGTGACCCGGTGTGAGGCTACGGTCAGGAGGGCTGCCACTAAAGGGCAGAAATGCCTTGATGCAGCAGCGTGAAATAATCGCCAGGCAGGTGGGCTATAGCCTTTAGTCCTTGAGGTTGGGGACGGGGTTGAGGGGCTCTGGTGCGTGGAAATGGGTACAGTCTTTTCGAGGGTCCTCGTGTGCCCAGATGGGAGGCTACAGTCAGGAGCCTGCCCTAAAATAATGAGGAAATACCCAGCGTGCGTGAAATAATCATGAGGCAGTGGGCTATAGCCTTTGGTCCCATGAGGTTGGGGAGGGTTCGAGGCTCTGGGTGTCGGAAATGGATCACAGTCTTTTCGAGGGTGCTCGTGTGCCAGTGGGAGGCAAGCCAGAAGCTGTCTAAAATTACAAGAAGCGCCCAGTGATACAGTGCAGAAATAGTCACGGGGCGGTGGGCTATAATGTCTGTTCCACGGGGTTCGGGGACTACAGGCATGAAATGTGTCTTGCCTTTTGAGTGGCCTCGTGTGCTCGGTGGGAGCCCTCTGATCAGGCCTGCCTAAAAAGGCAAGAAATCTCCTGGCCTTGAAATAGTTCAAGCACAGTGGGCTATAGCCATTGGTCAGTGGGGGTTGGGTTAGGGGTTCGAGAGTTTGGGAATCGGAAATGGGTGCAGTCTTTTCGAGGGCCTCGTGTGACCGATGTGAGGCTACGGTCGGAGGCTGCCCTAAAAGGGCAAGAAATGCCATGATGCAGCGCGTGAAATAATCATGAGGCAGTGGGCTATAGCCTTTGGTCCATGAGGTTGGGGATGGGGGTTGGGGGCTCAGTGAAGTCGGAAATGGAGTGCAGTCTTTTCGAGGGTCATCGTGTGCCCGATGGGAGGCTACGGTCGAGGCACGCCTTAAAATAATGAGGAAATACCAGTGGCCGCGTGAAATAATCGCCCAGGGGCAGTGGGCTATAGCCTTTGGTCATGAGGGGTTGGGGAGGGGTTCGGGGCTCTGGGTGTCGGAAATGGATCTGATCTTTTCGAGGTGCTCGTGTGAGTGGGAGGCAACGGCGAGCACATCTAAAATTACAAGAGCCCGGTGATGAGTGCACGAAATAGTCACCGGGGCCGGTGGGCTATAATGTCTGTTCCACGGGGGTTCGGGGGCTCTGGGCATCGGAAATGTGTCTTGCCTTTTTGAGTGGCCTCGTGTGCTCAGTGGGAGCCTACAGTCTGAGGCCTGCCCTAAAAAGGCAAGAAATGTCCTGGCCTTGTGCATAAAATAGTCGAGGTCTCGTGTGACCCGATTGGGAGTCTGTCGAGCACATACTAAAGGGCAAGAAATGCCCAGCGATGCAGCGCGCGAAATAGTCGCCCGGGCCGGTGGGCTATAGCCTTTGGTCCGCGGGGGTTGGGGAGGGCGATTCGGGGGCTCTGGTCGTCGGAAATGGGTACAGTCTTTTTGATGGTCCTCGTGTGACCGTGGGAGGCTGCGGTCAGAGGCCTGCCCTAAAAGGGCAAGAAATGCCCAGCGATGCAGCGCGCGAAATAGTCGCCCGGGCCGGTGGGCTATAGCCTTTGGTCCGCGGGGGTTGGTGAGGGGGGTTCGAGGGCTCTGGTCGTCGGAAATTGGTACAGTCTTTTCGAGGGTCCTCGTGTGCCCAGTGGGAGGCTACGGTCAGAAGCACACAAAATAGCAGGAACTACCAGTGGCCGTGCGTGAAATAGTCATGCCGAGGCAGGGGGCTATAGCCTTTGGTCCATGAGGTTAGGGACGGGGTTGGGGCTCTGGGTGTCGGGAAATAGATCTGATCTTTTCGAGGGTCCTCGTGTGCCCGGTGGGAGGCCACGGCGAGCATCTAAAATTTCAAGCCAGTGACACGATTACTGAAATAGTCGCCGGGGCCGGTGGCCTATAGCGTCTGTTCCACGGGGGTTCGGGAGGGGGGTTCGGGGACTCTGGGCATCGGAAATGTGTCTAGTCCTTTTGAGTGGCCTCGTGTGCTCAGTGGGAGCCTACAGTCTGAGGCCTGCCCTAAAAAGGCAGGAAATGTCCCACGGCGCAGCGCGCGAAATAGTCTCCGAGCCCGGTGGGCTATAGCCTTTGGTCCGTAGGGGTTGGGGTAGGGGGTTCGGGGGCTCTGGGCATCGGACATGGGTGCAGTCTTGTTGAGGGGCCTCGTGTGACCAGTGGGAGGCTGCGGTCAGAGGCCTGCCCTAAAAGGGCAAGAAATGCCCAGCGATGCAGCAGTGAAATATTCATGAGGGCGGTGGGCTATAGCCTTTGCTCCGCGGGGTTGGGAGGGGTTGAGGGCTCTGGTGCGTGGAAATGGGTACAGTCTTTTGAGGTCCTTGTGTGCCCAGGAGGCTACTGAGTCAAGCCTGCCTAAAATGACAATACCCAATGACGCAGCGTGAAATAATTCAGGGCGGTGGGCTATAGCCTTTAGTCCCTTGAGGGTTGGGGAGGGTTCTAGTGCTCTGGATGTCGGAAATGGGTACAATTTTTTCGAGGGTCCTCGTGTGACCAGTGGGAGGCTACGGTCAGACGGCTGCACAAAAAGGGCAAGAAAAACCTAGCGATACTGTGGCCGAAATAGTCGCCAGGCGGTGGGCTATAGCCTTTAGTCCCTTGAGGGTTGGGGAGGGGATTCGGGGCTCACAGGCATCGGGAATGGGTACAATCTTTTCAAGGGTCTTTGTGTCCCAAGTGGGAGGCTACGATCAGAGGCCTGCCGTGAAATGGCAAGTAATGCCAGTGGCCTTGGTAGCGTGAAATAATCGCCATGGGCGGTGGTCTCTGACCTTTAGTCCATGAGGGGTTGGGGATGGGGGTTGGGGGGCTCTGGGCGTCTGAAATGGGTACAGCATTTTCGAGGGTCCTCATGTGCCCAGTCAGAGGCAAGGGCCAGAAGCCTACCCTAAAATGGTAAGAAATACCTAGGGGCGCAGTGCACGAAATAGTCGCCGGGGCCGGTGGGCTATAGCGTCTGTTCCACGGGGGTTCCGGAGGGGGGTTCGGGGACTCTAGGCATCGGAAATCTGTCTAGTCTTTTTGAGTGGCCTCGTGTGCTCAGTGGGAGCCTACACTGTGAGGCTTGCCCTAAAAAGGCAAGAAATACCTGCAGTAGCCTTGAAATACTCTCCGAGCCCGGTGGGCTATAGCCTTTGGTCCGTGGGGGTTGGGGTAGGGGGTTCGGGGGCTCTGGGCATCGGACATGGGTGCAGTCTTGTTGAGGGGCCTCGTGTGACCAGTGGGAGGCTGCGGTCAGAGGCCTGCCCTAAAAGGGCAAGAAATGCCCAGCGATGCAGCGCGCGAAATAGTCGCCGAGGCTCGTAGGCTATAGCCTTTGGTCCGCGGGGGTTGGGTTCGGGGGGTTCGGGGGCTCTGGTCGTCGGAAATGGGTCCAGTCTTTTCGAGGGGCCTCGTACGCCCAGTGGGAGGCTACGGTCAGAGGCCTACCCTAAAATGGCAAGAAATGCCCAGTGGCACAGCGTGCGAAATAGTCGCCGAGGCCGGTGGGCTATAGGCTTTGGTCCGCGTTGGTTGGGGAGGGGGGTTCGGGGGCTCTGGGTGGCGCAAAAGTGTACAGTCCTTTCGAGGGTCCTAATGTGCCCATTGGGAGGCTACGATCAGAGGGGCCCTTGAATGGCAAGAAATGCCAGGCGGGCCTTGAAATAGTCGCCCGGCCTTGGGTGGGCTATAGCCTTTGGTCCGTGGGGGTTGGGGAGGGGGGTTCGGGGGCTCGGGTGGTCGAAAATGGGTACAATATTTTCGAGGTTCCTCGTGTAACCAAAGGGCGTCTACGGTCAGAGGCACATACTAAAGCGCAAGAAATGCTTGATGCAGCGAAATAGTCGCCCAGGCAGTGGGCTATAGCCTTTGGTCCATGAGGGTTGGGGAGGATTCGGGGCTCATGTCATCAGAAATGGGTACAGTCTTTTTGAGCTTCCTCGTGTGCCCGATGGGAGGCGGCAGTCAGCCTGCCTACAAAATGACAAGATATACCATGACCTTGTGGCGTGAAATAATCAGTAGGGCACATGTGGGCTATAGTCTTTGGTCCATGAGGGTTGGGCGGGGGGTTCGGGGCTGGGTGTCGGAAATGGAGTCTGATCTTTTGAGGGTCCTCGTGTGCTGCAGTGGGAGGCAAGCAAAGCCTGCCAAAATTACGAAATGCCAGTGACAGGTGCAGAAATAGTCATGGGGCGGTGGGCTATAGCATCTGTTCCACGGGGGTTCGGGAGGGAGGTTCGGGGACTCTGGGCTCAGGAAATGTGTCTAGTCTTTTTGAGTGGCCTCGTGTGCTCAGAGGGAGCCCTCTGATCGAGGCACACTAAAGGCAAGAAATGCCAATGATCAGTAGCGTGAAATAATCGGTGAGGCGGTGGTCTATAGCCTTTGGTCATGAGGGGTTGGGGTGGGGGTTCGGGGCTCTTAGGTGTCGAAATGATTCTGATCTTTTCGAGGGGCCTCGTCGCTTGATGGGAGAACAGCAGTCAGAGGCCTGCCCTAAAATGGCAAGAAATACCCAGAGGCGCGGTGCGCGAAATAGTCGCCGGGGCCGGTGGGCTATAGCATTTGTTCCACGGGGGTCTGGGAGGGGGGTCAGGGATTCTGGGCATCGGAAATTTGTTTAGTATTTTTTAGGGGCCTCGTGTGCTCAGTGGGAGCCTACGGTCAAAGGCACACTAAAAGACAAGAAATCGCCCGCAGTAGCAAATAGTGTCCGATCCCGGTGGGCTATAGCCTTTGGTCCGCGGGGGTTGGGGAAGGTGGTTCGGGGGCTCTGGGCGTCAGAAATGGGTACAGTCTTTTCAAGGGTCCTCGTGTGACCAGTGGGAGGCTACGGTCAGAGGCCTGCCGTAAAATGGCAAGAAATGCCAGTATGTGCAGAGTGTCGGCTGGGGCGGTGGGCTATGCTTTAGTCATGAGGGGTTGGGAAGGGGGGTTCGGGGGCTCTGGGCGTCGGAAATGGGTACAGTCTTTTCGAGGGTCCTCGTGTGCCCAGTGGGAGGCTACGGTCAGAGGCCTGCCGTAAAATGGCAAGAAATGCCCGGCGGCGCAGTGCGCGAAATTGTCGCCGGGGCCGGTGGGCTATAGCCTTTGGTCCGCTAGGTTGGGGAGGGGGGTTCGGGGAATCTGGGCATCGGAAATGGGTCTAGTCTTTTTGAGGGGCTCGTGTGCTCAGTGGGAAACTCTGATGCAGGGCACATACAAAGGCAAGAAATCCTCCACGGCGCATCGCGCGAAATAGTCTACGAGCCCCGTGGGCTATAGCCTTTGGTCCGGGGGGGTGGGGGCGGGGGGTTCGGGGCTCTGGGTGTCGAAAATGGGTACAGTATTTTTTAGGGCCCTCGTATGCCCAGTGGGAGGCTACTGATCGAGCACTGCTAAAATGGCGAGAAATGTCCAGTGGCCTTGTGCGTGAAATAATCGGGGCGGTGGGCTATAGCCTTTGGTCAGTGGTGGTTGGGGAGGGGGGTTCGGGGGCTCTGGGCTTCGTAAATGGGTACCGTCTTTTGGAGGATCCTCGTGTTCCCAGTGGTAGGCTACGGTCAGAGCCTGCCTTAAAATGGCAAGAAATACCAGCGGCGCATGAGAATTGTCATGGGGCGGTGGGCTATAATAGCCTTTAGTCCCGAGGTTGGGAGGGTTCAGGGACTCTGGGCATTGAAAATGGGTCAGGTCTTTTTTAGGGGCCTCGTGTGCCAGTGGGAACATCTGATCGGAGGCACATACTAAAGGAAGAAATGCCAACAAGGCGCATGAAATAGTCGCGAGGGCGGTGGCCTATGCCTTTGGTCCTTGAGGTTGGGGAGTTGGGGTTCGAGGGCTCAGGGGTCGGGAAATGGGTACAGTCATTTGAGGGTCCTCGTGTGCCAGATGGGAGGCTCGGTCAGAAGCCTGCGCTAAAATGGCAAGAAATGCCAGTGACTCAGTCACGTGAAATAATCATGGGCTGGTGGACTGTAGCCTTTGGTCCACGAGGGTTGGGGAGGGGGGTTCGGGGGCTCTGGTCGTCGGAAATGGGTCCAGTCTTTTCGAGGGGCCTCGTACGCCCAGTGGGGGGCTACGGTCAGAGGCCTACCCTAAAATGGCAAGAAATGCCCAGTGTACAGTGCGAAATAAGTCATGAGGCGGTGGGCTATAGGCTTTGGTCCATGAGGTTGGGGAGGGTTCGGGGCTCTGGGTGGCGCAAAAGTGTACAGTCCTTTCGAGTGTCCTAATGTGCCCATTGGGAGGCTACGATCGGAGGCGCAGAATGGCAAGAAATGCCAGTGAGGCCTTGAAATAATCGCCCGGCCTTGGTGGGCTATGCTCTGGTCCGTGGGGTTGGGGAGGGTTGGGGGTTACAGGTGTCGAAAATGGTACAATATTTTGAGGGTCCTCGTCTGTAACCAATGGGAGGCTACGATTGAGAGGCACATACTAAAAGGGCAAGAAATGCTTGATGCAGTGTGAAATAGTCCCAGGGGCCGGTGGGCTATAGCCTTTAGTCCATGAGGGGTTGGGGAGGATTCGGGGCTCTGGTCATCAGAAATGGAGTACAGTCGTTTGAGGGTCCTCGTGTGTGCCCGGTGGGAGGCGGCAGTCGGAAGCCTAAAATGACAAGAAATACCCAGACGTAGCGTGAAATAATCATGGGGCACATGGGCTATAGTCTTTAGTCCTTGAGGGGTTGGGCGGGGGTTGGGGGCATCTGGGTGTGGAAATGGGTACAGTCTTTTCGAGGCTCCTCGTTTGCCCGGTGGGAGAGTGACAAAAGCTGCCACAAAATTACGAGAAATACCAGTGACAGTGCACGAAATAGTCGTAGGGGCGGTGGGCTATCATCTGTTCCACGGGGTTGGGAGGAGGTTCGGGGACTGCAGGCACGAAATGTGTCTAGTCTTTTGAGTGGCCTCGTGTGCTCGGTGGGAGCCTCTGAGTCTGAGGCACCTGCCTAAAGGGCAAGAAATGCCAGATACAGGCGTGAAATAGTCGTGAGGCAGTGGTCTATAGCCTTTGGTCCATGAGGGGTTGGGGTGGGGGTTAGGGGGCTCTGGGAGTCGAGAAATGATTCTGATCTTTTGAGGGGCCTCGTCATGATGGGAGCAGCAGTCAGAGGCCTGCCGTAAATTGGCAAGAAATGCCCGGGCGCGGTCTGTGAAATAGTCATGGGGCGGTGGGCTATAGCATTGTTCAGGGGGTTTGGGAGGGGCTGGGTGTCGAAATGATTCTGAGTCTTTTGAGGGTCCTCGTGTGCCCAGTGGGAGGCTACGGTCAGGAGGCTGCTGTAAAATTGCAAGAAATGCCAGCAGTCTGTGAGGTGAAATGTCCGGGGCCGGTGGGCTATAGCCTTTGGTCCGCTAGGTTGGGGAGGGGGGTTCGGGGAATCTGGGCATCGGAAATGGGTCTAGTCTTTTTGAGGGGCTCGTGTGCTCAGTGGGAAACTACGATCTGAGGCCTGCCCTAGAAAGGCAAGAAATCCTCCACGGCGCATCGCGCGAAATAGTCTACGAGCCCCGTGGGCTATAGCCTTTGGTCCGTGGGGGTTGGGGAGGGGGGTTCGGGGCTCTGGGTGTCGAAAATGGGTACAGTATTTTTTAGGGCCCTCGTATGCTGTTGAGTGTTAGAAAGTGTATATTTATAAAGGAGAAAATCGTCATTTTACACTTCAAGTCTCACTAACATTGTTATTTTTATTTATTTAAGTATTTTGTTATTTAATTACGTGTGTTTCATTATAATTAGTTATTTTATGTATTTTAGGGGTATCACGATTGTTTCACAATGAGCAGGTGATCGGACGACAAAGCAGACGTCACATTTGAACTCGGGACGATCGAAAACTTTAGGAGGAGCATAAAAGGAAAAATGTCACTTTGTTCACATATCTGGAACTATTCGTATGTATAGTCTTGTTCAAATAGTGGCTGTTATTTGTTGTTGATGACGTGGCGCAATCACGGCGTCAAGCTATTTTTAATCCGATGGTCATGATTCACTCAATGTACCTATAAAGGGGCTTCCCCACAATTTGATATCCTGTTTTGGGGGTTAGGGGCTCTGGGCATGGAAATGGGTCTGATCTTTTCAAGGGCCTCGTGTGCCCGGTGAGCTCTGACAGAGCTGCCTAAAATGGCAAGAAATACCCAGTGTGTGAAATAATCGTCGGTGGTGGGCTATATCCTTTGGTCATGAGGGGTTGGGGAAGGGGTTGGGGTTGGGTGGGTCTGGGCGTGGAAATGGGCACCGTCTTTTCAAGGGCCTCGTGTGACCAGCGGTGAGCTACTGATCGAGGCACACCTAAAGGAAGAAATGCCTATGAGCGCCTTGAGAGTGTCAGCCTTGAGGCCATTGGGCTATAGCGTCTTTTCCGTGGGGGTTGGCGAGGGGGGTTCGGGGGCTCTAGGCGTCGGAAATGGGTCTAGTCTTTTCGAGGGGCCTCGTGCGCCCAATGGGAGGCTACGCTTAGAGGCCTGCTCTAAGATGGCAAGAAATGCCTTGGCCTTGTGTGGTGTCAGCGAGGCCGGTGGGCTATAGCCTGGTCCATGAGGGTTAGGGAGGGGTGTTCGGGGACTCTGGGCGTCGTAAATGGGTCTAGTCTTTTTACAGGGCCTCGTGTGCTCAGTGGGTGCCTATGGTCAGAGGCCTGCCCTAAAAGGCAAGAAATTCCCAGCTGCAGCCTGTGAGGTGTGTCTGAGCCGGTGGGCTATAGCCTTTGGTCCGCGGGGGTTGGGGTGGGGGGTTCGGGGGCTGTGGGCATCGGAATGGGTACAATCTTTTCGATGGTCGTTGTTTGCCCAGTGGGAGGCTACGGTCAGAGGCCTACCCTAAAAAGGGGAAGAAATACCCAGCGATGCAGCGCGCGAAATAGTCACAGAGGCCGGTGGGCTATAGCCTTTGGTCCGTGGGGATTGGGGAGGGGAGTTCGGGGGCTCTGGGCGTAGGAAATGGGTACCATCTTTTCGGGGGTCCTGGTGTGCCCAGTGGGAGGCTACGGTCAGAGGCCTGCCCTAAAATGGCAAGAAATGCCTAGCGTCATGGCGCAGAAATATTCTCTGGCAGTGGGCTACTGACGCTGGCCCAGGGCTATAGCCCCTGGCCTCGGCGACTATTTCATGCGTTGCGCGGGGCATTCTTGTCATTTAAGCGGGCCTATGACGCCTCACTGAACCACTGTGCCATTCGACACCAGAGCCCAGGCCCCCTCCCGACCACGGACCAGGCTATGGCGTCGGCGACAATTCGGCGGCTCACAACCGGACATTTCTTGACATTTGGGGTAATCCTCTGACCGTGGCCTGCCCGGGCACAGGCACCTCAAAATGCTAGACCCATTTCCGATGCGAGTCCCAGAACCCCTCTGACCCCAGGGGCTATAGCGCACCGGCCTCGGAGGTATTTCGTGCTGCGCGCGCATTCTTGTCTTTAGGGCAGCCCTCTGACCGTGGCTCCCACTGATCACGAGGCCCCTCAAAGACTGGACCCATTTTCGTTGAGTCCAGACCCCCGACCCAGCGGGCCAAAACATGCCCAGGCCTCGGCGAATATTCCTTTGGCTGCTAGGCATTCTTGCCATTTAGTGCGGGCCTCTGACCGTGAACTCACTGGCACCACAGGCCCCTTGAAAAGGCTGGAAGCATTTACGATGCCTAGAGTCCTGAACCCACTCCCAACCCCGTGGAGCAGCCCACCTGTGACTATTTCACTTGCTGGATATTTCTTGCCATTTTAGGCAGGCCTCTGAGTAGCCTCCCAGGCACACAAGGACCCCTGAAGATGGTACCCATTTCCTCGTCAGGCCCCAGACCCCCCTCCCAGACCCACGGACCAAAGGCTATAGCCCACCGGCCTCTGCGACTATTTCGCGCGCTGCATCGCAGGGCATTTTTCCCCTTTTTAGGGCAGGCCTCTGACCGTAGCCTCCCACTGGGCACACAAGGACCATCGAAAAGACTGTACCCATTTCCGATGCCTGAGCCCCGAGACCCCACCCCATGGACCAAAGGCTATAGCCCACCGGCCTCGTACACTATTGTGCGCTGCATGAGGCATTTCTTGCCTTTTAGGGCAGGCCTCAGACCGTGGGTTCCACTGAGCACCACGAGGCCCGTCAAAGACTAGACACATTTTCGATGCGAGTCCCCAGACACCTCTCCCGACCCTGCGGACCAAGGCTATAGCCCAGCCCATTTAGGGCAGGCCTCGACCGTAGCCTCCCAGGCACACAAGGACCATCGAAAGACTGCCATTTCCGACCCCCATGGCCCTGAACCCCCACTGACCCCATGGACCAATAGCCCGGGCTCGTTACACTATTTCCTTGTTGCGCGTGAGCATTTCTTGCCTTTTTAGGGTGGGCCTCAGACCGTGGGTTCCCACTGAGTACCACGAGGCCCGTAAAGACTAGACCCATTTCGATGCCCAGGGCCCAGAACACCTCTGACCCTGCGGACCAAGGCTATAGCCCAGCCTCGGTGACTATTTCCTTGACTGCGCTGGGCATTCTTGCGATCTTAGGGCAGGCCTCTGGCGTAGCCTCCCATTGGTATACGAGGCCCCTCGAAAAGACTAGACCCATTTCCGGCCTAGATCCCCAGACCCCTCCCTGACCCCTACGGAAAAGCCCATAGCCAACTGGCCTCGGCGATAATTTGTGCTGTGCATGAGCATTCTTCCCTTTTTAGGGCAGGCCTCTGACCGCAGCCTCCCGCTGGTCACACGAGGCCCCTTGAAAAGATGGTGCCCATTTCCGATGCCCAGAGCCCCCCACCCCCAAACCCCTTCCCGACCCCAGCAGACGCTATAGCCCACCGGCCTCCACGACATTTTCGTGCGCTGCACCGCTGGGTATTTCTCGTCATTTTAGGGCAGGCTTTTGACCGTAGCCTCCCACTGGGCACATGAGGACCCTCAAAAAGTCTGTACCCATTTCCGAAGCCCAGAGCCCCCGAACCCCCGTCCCGAACCCCCGCGGACCAAAGGCTATAGACCACCGGCCTCGGCGACAATTTCGAGCGCTGGATCGCTGGGCATTTCTTCCCCTTTTAGGGTAGGCCTCTGACCGTAGGCTCCCACTGAGCACACGAGGCCCCTCAAAAAAACTAGACCCATTTCCGATGCCCAGAGTCCCCGAACCCTCCTCCCCAACCCTGCGGACCAAAGGCTATAGCCCACCGGCCCCGGCGACAATATCATGTATGCGCCGGGTATTTCTTGCCATTTCTGGCGGGCCTACAGGCGTAGCGTAATGCGCGAGGACCCTCGAAATGACTGTAGCCATTTCTGGCCTTGAGCCCCAGAACCCCCTCTGACCCTGCGGACCAAGGCTATGGCCACGACCTCAAAGACCATTTCTTGTGACTGCTTGTGGGCATTCTTGCCTTTTAGGACAGACCTCGACCTTAGTCTCCACTTGGCACCACGAGGACCCTTGAAAAGGCGGTGCCATTTTCGGCCTTGAGCCGCCGAACCCGACCCCTTCCCCAAGACGGCCATAGCCCACCGGCCTCCACGACATTTTCGCGCGCTGCACCGCTGGGTATTTGGTGCCTTTTTAGGGCAGGCTTCTGACCGTAGCCTCCCACTGGGCACATGAGGACCCTCAAACATCTGTACCCATTTCCGAGCCCAGCCCGCGAACCCCCGTCCCCAACCCCCGCGGACCAAAGGCTATAGACCACCGGCCTCGGCGAAATTTCATGTGTTGGATCGTGGGCATTTCTTCCCAAGGCGGGCCTCGACCGTGGGTTCCCAGGCACACAGGCCCCTCAAAGACTAGACCATTTCCGATGCCCAGAGTCCCCGAACCCCCCTCCCCAACCCTGCGGACCAAAGGCTATAGCCCACCGGCCTCGGCGACTATTTCACGCGCTACGCCGTAGGACATTTCTTGCCATTTTAGGGCAGGCTTCTGACCGTAACCTCCCAATGGACATACGAGGGCCCTCAAAAATACTGTACCCATTTTTAGGCACAGGCCCCAGAACCCCCTCCCACGGACCAAGGTTTATAGCCCACCGGGCTCGTAGAATATTTCGCGTGATGCGCAGTGGAGCATTTCTTTCCTCTTTAGGGCAGGCCTCGGGACCGTGGGTTCCCATGAAACAGGAGCCCTCAAAGACTAGACCCATTTCCGATGCAGTTCCCAGACCCCCTCCCAAACCCCAGCGGACCAAAGGTTATAGCTCACCGGACCTCGGCTGCTATTTCACTGTGACTGCGCTGGGTATTTCTCGTCATTTAGGGCAACCTTACGACCGTAGCCTCCTGGACACACAGGACCCTCGAAAGGACTGTACCCATTTCCGTGACCGGGCCCCAGACCCCCTCCCAACCCCTGCGGACCAAGGCTATAGCCCACGGCCCCGGTGACAATTTCGCGCCTGCGCCCAGGTATTTCTTGCCATTTCTGAGGGCCTCGAGTAGCCTCCCACTGGGCTACAGGGACCCTCGAAAAGACTGTACCCATTTCCCTTGAGCCCCAGCCACCTTCCCAAACCCCGCGGACCAAAAGCTATGGCCACGGGATCGGACACAATTTTCTTGTGGCTCTGCCGTCGCGCATTCTTGTCTTTTTAGGGCAGGCCTCGACCGTGGGCTCCCACTACAGGCCCCTCAAAATACTAAACAAATTTCGATGCCGATCCCCGACCCCCTCCCAAACCCCATGGGACGGATCTTATATAGCCCACCGGCCAGCTCTTATTTACTTCCTTTTCATTGGGTATTTCTTGCCATTTTAGGCAGGCCTCGACCAGTAACCTCCTTGGGCGCACAAGGCCCCTCGAAAGACTGTGCCATTTCCGATGCCCAGGCCCCAAACCCCCCCCCAAACCCCAGCGGACCCAAAGGCTATAGACCACCGGCCTCGGCTATTTCGCCTTGCGCCTGGGTATTTCTTGCCATTTTAGGGCAGGCCTCGACCGTAGCCTCCCAGGCGCTGAGGCCCCTCGAAAGACTGTACCCATTTCCGGCAGGCCCAGACCCCCTCCCAAGCCCCAGCGGACCAAAGGCTATAGCCACGGTGACAATTTCGCCCTCGCTGGGTATTTCTTGCCATTTTAGGGCGGGCCTCGACCGTAGCCTCAGGGCACAGAGGCCCTCGAAAAGGCATGTACCCATTTCCGGCGAGGCCCCAGATCCACCTTCCCACACCCATGCGGACCAAAAGCTATAGCCAGGATCGGACACAATTTCATGTGCAGCTGCGTTGGACATTTCTTGCCTTTTAGAGGCCTCGTAGGCTCACTGAGCACAGAGGCCCTCAAGACTAGAACAAATTTCCGATGCCCAATCCCGAACCCCTCCCCCCGTGGAGCAGATCTTATAGGCCCAGGCCAGGACTATTTAGCCTTGTGCGGGGCATATCTTGCCATTTAGGGACGGGCCTCGACCGTAGCCTCCCAGGCTGCAGGCCCCTCGAAAAGGCTGGACATTTCCGGCCCCAGACCCCTGACCCCAGCGGACCAAGGCTATAGCCCACTGGCCTCGGCGACTATTTCGCGCTTTGCTGGCATTTCTTGCCATTTTAGGGCGGGCCTCGACCGTAGCCTCCCAGCAGAGGCCCTGGAAAGACTGACCATTTCGGACCCAGGGCCTCAGACCCCTCCCAACCCCGCGGACCAAAGGCTATAGCCACAGGCGTCGGTGACTATTTGCCGTTGGGCATTCTTGCCATTTAGGCGGGCCTCAGTAGTCTCCCAGGCACAGGGACCCTCGAAAAGGCTGACACATTTCCGAGCCCCGGAACCCCCCCAACCCCATGGACCAAGGCTATAGGCCACGGCCTCGGCGACTATTTGTCTTGTTGCCATTTGGGCATATCTTGCCATTTTAGTGGGCCACGTAGCCTCCACTGGGCAGGCCCCTCGAAATGGACCCATTTCAGACACCAGTAGACCCCCCCCTGACCCAGCGTACCAAGGCTATAGCCCACGGCCTCGGTAGCTATTTCGCTTGCTTGGGCATTTCTTGCCATTTTGAGGCGGGGCCTCGTAGTCTCCCATTGGGCACAAGGACCCTCGAAAGGCTGTGCCATTTCCGACACAGGGCCCCAGACCCCTCTTCCCCATGGACCAAGGCTATGGCCTCGGCGACTATTTCGTCTTGGGCATTGGGCATTTCTTGCCATTTAGGCGGGGCCTGTGTGTAGCCTCCTTTGGGCACATGAGGCCCCTCAAAGGTGATCCATTTCAGGCACAGGCCCCGAACCCCCTCCTGACCCCATGGACCAAGGCTATAGCTCACCGGCGTTGGCGACTATTTCTCGGCCCGCTGGATATTCTTGCCATTTAAGGCGGGGCCTCGTAGTCTCCCATGGGCACACGGCCATTTTACAGACTGTGTAGCCTCCCTTGGGCACAGGGACCCTCGAAATGGTGGACCATTTCCTTCCAACCCCTGGACCCATGGACCAGGCTAACCAGGCCTCGGCATTTGTGGCTTTGTTGGGCATTTCTTGCCATTTAGGGCGGGGCCTCGGCGTAGCCTCCAGGCACAAGGCCCCTCGAAAAAGGCTGGACAGATTTCCGGTGCCCGAGTCCCAGACCCCTCCACCCCGTGGACCAGTCTATAGCCACCGGCTGACTATTTAGGTGCCTTTGTGCCTGGGTATATCTTTGCCATTTCTGAGGTCTCGGCCGTAGCCTCCCAGGCTACGAGGTCCCTCGAAAAGGCTGGACATTTCCGGCAGCCCCGAACCCCCTCTGACCCAGCGGACCAGGCTATAGCCCCGCCTCGTGACTATTTGGCACTTGTGGGTATTTCTTGCCATTTAGGCAGGCCTCTGACCGTAGTCTCCCAGGCCAGGACCCTCGAAAGGCTGTATCCATTTCCGGTGCTAGACCGGAATCCCTCTGACCCCAGACCAAAGGCTGCCACCCGCCTCGGCGACTATTTGGTGCTGCACATGGGCATTTCATGCCATTTAGGGGCGGGCTTTGACGGAGCCTCCCAGGCACAGGAGGACCCTCGAAAAGGCTGGACCCATTTCCGGCCATACAGCCCCCCCCTGACCCCATGAGACCAAGGCTATAGCCCACCGGCGTGACTATTTCGCGCGCCGCTGGGTATTTCTTGCCATTTTAGGGCGGGCCTCGTAGTAGTCTCCCAGGGCACAGGGACCCTCGAAAGGCTGTATCCATTTCCAGCGCCTGGGCCGGAATCCCGTCTGACCCATGGACCAAGTGCACCCGCCTCGGCGACTATTTAGTCTGCACATGGGCATTTCATGCCATTTAGGCGGGGCTTTGAGCAGACCTCACTGGGCAGGAGGACCCTCGAAAACTGGACCCATTTCCAGCCCAGGCCCCGACCCCCCTGACCCCATGGACCAAAGGCTATGGCCCGCGTCGGCGACTATTTCACGCGCTTGGCAGCTGGGTATTTCTTGCCATTTTTGGGCAGGCCTCTGACCGTAGTCTCCCACTGGGCACAGGGACCCTCGAAGGCTGTATCCATTTCCGGCCTGGGGCCCGGAATCCCGTCTGACCCCGGACCAAAGGCTGCAGCCCACCGCCTCGTGACTATTTAGATCGCTGCACATGAGCATCATTTTAGGCGGGGCTTTGAGCAGACCTCCCAGGCAGGAGGACCCTCGAAAGCTGGACCCGGATCCCAGACCCCTCCCAGCCCCATGGACCAAGGCTATAGCCCACCGTCGGCGACTATTTCGCTTAGCCGCTGGGTTCTTGCCATTTTAGGCAGGCCTCTGACCGTAGTCTCCCAGCTGGGCGAGGACCCTCGAAAGGCTGTATCCATTTCCGGCGCCTAGAGCCGGAATCCCGTCCCGACCCCATGGACCAAAGGCTGCAGCCACCCGCCTCGACGACTATTTGTGCGCTGCACATGAGCATTTCATGCCATTTAGGGCGGGGCTTTGAGCAGACCTCCCAGGCACGAGGACCATGGAAAAGAATGTACCCATTTCTGTCACCCAGAGCCCCCGAACCCCCCTCCCCAACCCCCCCAGACCAAAGTCTATAGCCCACCGGCCTCGGCGACTATTTCGCGCACTGCATCGCTGGGCATTTCCTGTCATTTTAGGGCAGGCCTCTGATCGTAGCCTCCCACTGGGCACACGAGGACCCTCGAAAAGACTGGACCCATTTCGGCCCAGGCCCCAGACCCCTCCCCCCAGTGGACCAAAGGCTATAGCGCACCGGCCTCGGCGACTATTTCGCACTATGCTGTTGGGCATTCCATCCCATTTTAAGGTAGGCCTCTGACCGTAGCCTCCCACTGGCCACACAAGGTCCCTCAAAAAAGTTGGACCCATTTCCGATGCCCAGAGCCCCAGAACCCCGCTCCCCAATCCCCGCGGACCAAAGGCTATAGCCCACCGGCCTCGGCGACTATTTAGCGCGCTGCGCCGCAGGGCATTTCATGCCATTTTAGGGCAGGGCTTTGACCAGAGCCTCCCACTGGGCACAGGAGGACCCTCGAAAAAACTGGACCCATTTCCGCCGCCCAGAGCCCCCGAACCCCCTCCCCAACCCCCGCGGACCAAAGGCTATAGCCTACCGGCCTCGGTTACGATTTCGCGCGCTGCGCGGGTGGGTAATTCTTGCCATTTTATGGTAGGCCTCTGACCGTAGGCACCCTCTGTGCACACGAGGCCCCTTGAAAAGACTGGACCCATTTCTGACACCCAGAGCCCCCGAACCCCCAGTTCCAGCGGACCAGGCTATAGCCCAGGCCTCGGCGACAATTTCATGTATGTGGGCAATTCTGCCATTTAAGGCGACTCGTGAGCCTCCTCTTGGGCACACTAGGCCCCTCAAAAACACTATAACCATTTCCTACACCCCAAAGCCACAGACCCTCCTCTGACCCCATGGACCAAGGCTATAACCCACATGCCTCGGTGACTATTTGCATCTTTGCTGGTCATTTCTTGTCATTTTAGGGCAGGCCTCTGACCGTAGTCTCCCACTGCGCACAGGAGGCCCCTCGAAAAGAGTGGACCCATTTGCACCGGATCCCCGATCCCCCTCCCAGACCCCGGACCAGGCTATAGCCACCGGCCTCGGCGACTATTTGCTGTTGCTGGGCAATTCTTGCCATTTAGGGCAGGCCTCTGGTAGTAGCCTCTCTTGGACACACAGGGCCCCTCGAAAGACAAGACCCATTTGCGGCCTTGAGGCCCTGAACCCCCTCCCAGCCCCAGCAAGGCCTTTGCCATTTATGGCGGGCCTCGACCGTGGGTTCCCTCTGAGCACATGGGGCCCCTTGAAAAGGCTGTGCCATTTCTTGCGGGCTCCAGACCCCTCCCAGCCCAGCGGACCAAGGCTATAGCCATGACCTCGGCGACTATTTCATAGCCTGCGCGCCGGGGGGCATTCTTGCCATTTAGGGAAGGCCTCTTACCGTAGTCACCCATTTTAGGGAAGGCCTCGAAAAGGCAAGACCCATTTCGGCCAAAACCATGAATCCCCTTGACCCCGTGGGTAGGCTATACCCGGCCTCGGCGACTATTTAGCGTCTTTGTGCGCTGGGTATTTCTTGCGGTTTTAGGTTGGGCCTCGGACCGTAGCCTCCCGCAGGGACACGAGGCCCTCAAAAGGCTGTGCCCATTTCGATGCAGGCCCCAGACCCCCTCGACCTCCAGCGGACCAGGCGATAACCACCAGCCTCGGCGACTATTTATGAGCTGCTGCTGGGCATTTCTTGCTTTGTTTTAGGCGGGCCTCTGTCGTAGCCTCCAGCTGGGCTACAGGGCCCCTCGAAAGACAATGCCATTCGGCCTTGAGCCCCAGACTCCCTCCCAGACCCAGTGGGACCAAGGCTATAGCCCATTGGCCTTGGCGACTATTTCAGTGCGCCCATTGGGCATTCATGCCATTTTAGGGCAGGCCTCGACCGTAGCCTCCTCTGGGCACACGACCCCCTCAGGCGGGCCCATTCGATGCCCGAGTCCCGAACCCCCTCCCAGACCCTCAGAGCAGCCTAGCCCACCGGCCTTGCCGACTATTTCGTGTGATTGTGCGCTGTGCATTTCTTGCCATTTTAGGGCGGGGCCCCGTAGCCTCCCAGGGCCACGAGACCCCTCGAAGGCTGGACCCATTTCAGGACTCCCAAAGCCCCAGACCCCCTCCCCAGACCCAGTGGACAAAGGCTATGGCCCATTTGGCCTCGGCGACTATTTCATGTGGCTTCCTGGGTGTTCTTGCCGTTTTAGGGCAGACCTCTGACCGTAGCCCCAGCAGCTGCGTGGCCCTTCAAAAGACTGGACCCATTCAATGCCCGAGTCCCGAACCCCCTCCCCGACCCATGGAACAGCCTTTATGGCCCGGCCTCGGAGACTATTTCGGGAGTGTGTGGGCATTTCTTGTACAGGGCAAGCCTCTGAATGTGGGCTCCCAGTGCAGACCCTCAAAGGCTGGACCCATTTCGACACAGTGCAGACCCCTCCCAACCCAGCAGGGCCAGGCTATAGCCCACCGGCCTTGGCGACTATTTTCGCTTCTTGCAATTTTAGATTACGTGCCTCTGACTGTACCCTCCCACTAGGCACACAGGGCCCTCGAAAGACTGGACCCATTTCAGGCCGGGCCCAGACCCCCTCCAGCCAGCGGACCAGCTATATTGTTGACCTTGGTGACTATTTATGTGCGCTGTGCATTTCTTGGTATTTTAGGGTAGGCCGCTGACCGTAGCCTCCCACTGGGCACACGAGGCCCCTCGAAAAGACTGTTCCATTTCGATGCCAGGTCCCAGACCCCCTCCCAGACCCAGTGGACCAAGGCTATATTGCTTGGCCTCGGCGACTATTTCGCGCATTGTGCTGCTGTGCATTTCTTGCAATTTTAGGTCGTGCCTCTGACTGTACCCTCCCACTGGGCACAGGACCCCTCGAAAGGCGGACCCATTTCAGGCTCCCAGGCCCCAGACCCCCTCCCAGATTCCAGCGAGCAGATATGGCACCTGCCTCGGTGACTTTCGTCAGCTGCACCGCTGGGCATTTTTGCCATTTTAGGGCGGGCCTCCGTAGCCTCCCAATGGGCACAGGGCCCCTCGAAAAGGCGGACCCATTTCCGATGCTTGAGGCAGACCCCCCTGACCCCATGGACCAAGGCTATGCCTGCCCCTTGGCAACTATTTCATGCCTGTCTGGGTATTACTTGCTATTTTAGGGCAGGCCTCTGACCGTAGCCTCCCGCTGGGCACACGAGGCCCCTCAAAAATACTGGGCCCATTTCGGCTCCCAGGCCCCAGACCCCCTCCACAACCCCGGACCAAGGCTGTGCCCACGGCCTCGGCGACCATTTCGCAGCTGCACCGCTGGGCATTTCTTGCCATTGTAGGGCAGCCCTCGACCGTGGGCTCTAATGGGCACAGGGCCCTCGAAAGACAAGACCCATTTCAGGCGCCCGGGCCCCAGACCCCCTCCTTGCAGCGGACAAAGACCCATTCGGGGGGACTGTGGGAGGCAGCGAGGCTTACCTAAAATAGTGCTTGGCCCAGCAGGCGCGCAAGCAGTGAGGCGGTGTGCTATAGCCTTGGGCCCGTGGGGTGGGGGGGTTCGGCCGGTCAGGCTGTCGGAAGGGTCCGATCTTTGAGGGCCCTCGACTGTGGGGCATGACAGGCTTGTCTAAAATAGTACTTGACCGACCCCGGCAGCGCAAGGCGCGAAGCGAGGCGGTGTACTATAGCCTTGTGCCCGTGGGGGCGGGTAGGGGGTTCGGCCGGTCGGGCTGTCGGGCAGTCCCGTCTTTGAGAGCCCTCTGAGGGGCTGTGGGAGGCAGCGGCAGGCTTGTCCTAAATCTTCAGCCCATCGGTGCGCAGGCGAGGCGAGGCAGTGTGCTATAGCCTTGGGCCCGTGGGGGGTGGGGAGGGGGGTTCGGCCAGTCGGCTTGTCGGAAAGGGGTCCAGTCTTTTTGAGGGCCCTCGGGGGGCCTGTGGGAGGCCGCGGCCAAATGGTTGCCCTAAAATAGTGCTTCTGGCCCAGCGGCGCATGTCGCGAAAGAGGGGGCGGGGGCTGTTTGCTATAGCCTTGGGCCCGTGGGGGGTGGGGAGGGGGGTTCGGCCAGTCGGGCTATCGGAAAGGGGTCCAGTCTTTTCGAGGGCCCTTGGGGGGCCTGTGGGAGGCCGCGGCCAGAGGCTTGCCCTAAAATAGTGCTTCAGCCTATCGGTGAGGCAGAACAGGGGCGGTGTCCTATAGCCTTGGGCCCGTGGGGGGTGGGGAGGGGGGTTCGGCCAGTCGGCTTGTCGGAAAGGGGTCCAGTCTTTTTGAGGGCCCTCGGGGGGCCTGTGGGAGGCCGCGGCAGAGGCTTACCCTAAAATAGTGCTTCTGGCCCAGCGGCGCAGGGCATGAAAGCAGGCGAGGCGGTGTGCTATGGGCCCGTGGGGGTGGGGAGGGTTCGGCCGGTCGGCTGTCGGAAGGGTCAGTCTTTTGAGAGCCCTCGGGGGGCCTGTGCGAGGCCATGACAAATGGTTGCCCTAAAATAGTGCTTGCAGCCCATCGGCGCATGTCGCGAAGAGGCGGGGTTGCTATAGCCTTGGGCTCGTGGGGAGTGGGAAAGGGCTTCGGCCACTCCTGCTATCGAAAATGGTTCCGGTCTTTTCGAGGGCCCTCGCGGGGCCTGTAGGAGGCCACGACCAGAGGCTTGCCCTAAAATAGTGCTTCTGGCCCAGCGGTATAAGGCGCGAAAAAGTGGCTGCGGGCGGTGTGCTATAGCCTTGGGCCCGTGGGGGGTGGGTAGGGGGTTGAGCCCGGTCGGCTGTCGGAAGCGGGTCCAGTCTTTTGAGGCCCTCGGGGGCTGTGGGAGGCACAGAGGCTTACCTAAAATAGTGCTTGACCCCGGCCTTGGCGAAGCAGGCGAGGCGGTGTGCTTGTAGCCTTGGGCGTGGGGGTGGGGGGGTTCGGCCAGTCGGGCTGTCGGAAGGGTCCGTCTTTTCAAAGGGCCCTCGGGGGCACTGTGGGAGGCCCAGAGGCTTACCTAAAATAGTTCTTCAGCCAGCAGAAAGAGGCGTGGTGTGCTATAGCCTTGGGCCCGTGGGGTGGGAGGGTTCGGCGGTCGGGCTGTCGGAAGGGGTCAGTCTTTTGAGGCCTCGGGGGGCCTGTGCGAGGCAGCGGCCAGAGGCTTGCCCTAAAATACTGCCCGGCCCATCGTAGTCTGAAGAGGCGGGCGGTGTGCTATAGCCTTGGGCCCGTGGGGGTGGGGAGGGGGGTTCGGCCAGTCGGGATGTCGGAAAGGGGTCCAATCTTTTAGGGGCCCTTGGGGGCCTGTGGAGGCATGACAGGCTTGCCCTAAAATAGTCCTTCGGCCCCAGCGCCCCACGGCACGAAAGAGGGGGCGGGGGCGGTGTGCTATAGCCTTGGGCCCGTAGTGGGTGGGGAGGGGGGTTCGGCCAGTCGGGTTGTCCAGATAAAGGGTCCAGTCTTTTGAGGGCCCCTTGGGGGCTGTGGGAGGCAGCGGCCAGAGGCTTGCCTAAAATAGTGCTTGACCCATCGCAAGGCGCGAAAGCAGGGGCAGCGGTGTGCTATAGCCTTGGGCCCGTGGGGGTGGGAGGCGGGTTCGGCCAGTCGGGCTGTCAGAAAGGGTCCAGTCTTTTCGAGGGCCCTCGGGAGGCCTGTGGGAGGCCGCAGGAGGCTTGCCCTAAAATAGTGCTTTGCCCAGCGCCTGGTAGAAAAGAGGCGTGAGGCGGTGTGTTATAGCCTTGGGCACATGGAGGATGATGGGGAGGTTCGGTCGGGCTGTCGAAAAGGGTCCAGTCTTTTCGAGGGCCCTCGGGGGGAGGCAGCGGCCAAATGGTTGCCCTAAAATAGTGCTTGGCCCAGTAGCGCATGTCGGAAGAGGCGAGGCTGTGCTATAGCCTTGGGCCGGGGGGGGTGGGGAGGGGAGTTCGGCCAGTCGGGCTATCGGAAAGGGTCCGGTCTTTTGAGGGCCTTGGGGGAACTGTGGGAGGCAGCGGCGAGCTTGCCCTAAAATAGTGCTTGACCCATGGCCGCAAGGCCAGTGACAGGCGGTGTGCTATGGTCCGTGGGGGGTGGGAGGCGGGTTCGGCCAGTCGGGTTGTCTAAAGGGTCCGATCTTTGAGGGCCCTCGATGGCCTGTGGGAGGCATGACCGAGCTTACCTAAAATAGTGCTTGGCCCAGTAGCAGGCAACAGTGAGGCGGTGTGCTATAGCCTTGGGCCCGTAGGGGGTGGGGAGGGGGGTTCGGCCAGTCGGACTGTCGGAAGGGTCCGTCTTTTCTAGACCTCAGGGGGCCTGTGGGAGGCAGCATGAGGTTTACCTAAAATAGTGCTTGGCCCAGCGCAGGCGAAGCAGAGGCGGTGTGCTATAGCCTTGGGCTGTAGTGGGTGGGGAGGGTTGACCGGTCGGGCTGTCGGAAAAGGGTTCAGTCTTTTGAGGGCCCTCAGGGGCTGTGGGAGGCGCGGAGTCTTGACCTAAAATAGTGCTTGGCCCGGCACAAGGCGCGGAAAGAGCGGGGAGGCTGTGTGCTATAGCCTTGGGCCCGTGGAGGTTGGGGAGGGTTCGGTCGGGCTTGTCGGAAGGGTCCAGTCTTTTGAGGGCCCTTGGGGGCTGTGGGAGGCGTGACCAGGCTTGCCCTAAAATAGTGCTTGACCCATCAGGCGCAAGGCCCGAAACAGAGGCGGTGTGCTATAGCCTTGGGCCCGTGGGGGTGGGGAGGGGGGTTCGGCCAGTCGGGCTGTTGGAAACGGGTCCAGTCTTTTGGAGGGCCCTCGGGGGCCTGTGGGAGGCCTTGACCAAAACTTACCAAAATAGTACTTGACCCAGTAGCTGGCGAAAGCAGTGAGGCGGGGGCATGCTATAGGCTTGGCCCGTGGGGGCGGGGGGGTTCGGCCAGTCGGGCTGTCGGAAAGGGTCAGTCTTTTGAGGGCCCTCAGGGGGCCTGTGGGAGGCAGAGGCTTACCTAAAATAGTGCTTGCCCAGGCGCAAAGCGCAGAAGCGAGGCGGTGTGCTATAGCCTTGGGCCCGTTGGGGGGGGGGTGGGGGGTTCGGCCAGTCGGGCTTGTCGGAAAGGGGTCCCGTCTTAACGAGGGCCCTCGAGGGCCTGTGGGAGGCAGCGGAGCTTACCTAAAATAGTGCTTGACCCACAGTGCGCGAAAGCAGAGGCGGGCGGGGTGCTATAGCCTTGGGCCCGTGGGGGGTGGGGGGGTTCGGCCAGTCGGGCTGTCGGAAAGGGGTCCAGTCTTTTTGAGGGCCCTCGGGGGCCTGTGGGAGGCCGCGACAGGCTTACCCAAATAGTACTTCAGTATTGGTGAGCGCAAGCAGGCGGCATGTGCTATAGGCCTTGGGCCCGTGGGGGTGGGAGGGGTTCGGACAGTCGGGCTGTCGGAAAGGGTCCAGTCTTTTGAGGGCCCTCGGGGGACTGTGGGAGGCCCGGCCAGAGCTTGCCTAAAATAGTACCTGGCCCACAGCGCAAGCAAGCAGGCGGGCGGTGTGCTATAGCCTTGGGCACTGTAGTGGGTGGGAGGGGTTCGGCCAGTCGGGCTGTCGAAGGTCCAGTCTTTTGAGGGGCCCTCGGGGGACTGTGGGAGCCGGCCAGGCTTGTCCTACAAATAGTACTTGACCCAGTGGCGCAAGGCTTGAAGCGAGGCGGTGTGCTATAGCCTTGGGCCCGTGGGGGGTGGGGGGTTCGGCCAGTCGGGCTGTGGAAGCAGTCCGTCTTTGTGAGGGCCCTGGGGGGACCTTTCGGCGGCCGCGTCCTGCGGCTTGCCCTAAACTAGTGCTTGGCCCAGTGAGCGGTGGCGCAGGGCGGTGTGCTATAGCCTTGGGCCCGTAAGGGGTGGGACGGGGGGTTCGGCTAGTTAGGCTGTCGGAAAGGGTCCAGTCTTTTCGAGGGCCCTCGGGGGCCTGTGGGAGGCAGCAAGAGGCTTGCCCTAAAATAGTGTTCTGCCAGTGGCGCAAAGCAGGCGAGGCGGTGTGCTATATGGGCCCATGGCGGGTGGGGAGGGTTCATCGGTCAGGCGGTCGGAAAGGGGTCCAGTCTTTTCGAGGGGCCCTGTGGGAGGCCTGGACAGAGGCTTGCCTAAAATAGTGTTTGGCCCGGTAGCGCGAAAAAAGGCGGTGTGCTATAACCTTGGGCCCGTGGGGGTGGATGGGTGTTCGGCCAGTTGGGCTGTCGAAAATGCGTCCAGTCTTTTCGAGGGCACTTGGGGGGCCTGTGGGAGGCAGCCAGAGGCTTGCCTAAAATACTGCTACTGGCCCATCGGCGCAAGGCCTTGAAACAGTGGGCGGTGTGCTATAAGCCGTGGGGGTGGGGAGGCGGGTTCGGCCCGGTCGGGCTGTCGTAAAGGGTCCAGTCTTTTGAGGCCCTCGAGGGGCCTGTGGAGGCAGCCAAAAGGCTTGCCTAAAATAGTGCTTGCCCGTGCGCCAGCGAAAGAAGCGTGGGCGGTGTGCTAGCCTTGGGCACATGGGGATGATGGCTGGGTTCGTCAGTCGGGTCGGAAAGGGTCCAGTCTTTTGAGGGGCCCTCGAAGGCGCCTGTGGGAGGCATGACCAGTGGCTTGCCTAAAAACTTGTCCCAGTGGCGCAGGCGAAAGCAGGAGGCGGTGTGCTATAGCCTGGGGCACATGGCGGGTGGGGAGGAGTTCGTCAGTCGGGCTGTCGGAAGGGTCAGTCTTTTCGATGGCCCTCGAGAAACCTGTGGGAAGCCCGACGGCGGAGCTTGTCCTAAAATAGTGTACATCCCGGTGAGCGCAAGGCTCGAAAGCAGGGGGCGGGGTAAGTGTGCTATAGCCTTGGGCACGAGGGGGTGGGGAGGAGGTTCGGCGGTCGGCTGTCGAAAAGAGTTCAGTCTTTTGAGGGCCCTCGGGGGCCTGTGGGAGGCAGCAGAGTCTTGCCCTAAAATAGTGCTTGGCCAGCGCAGTGTGTGAAGAAGGCGAGGCGGTGTGCTATAGCCTTGGGCCCGTGGGGGTGGGGAGGGTTCGGCCGGTCGGGTTGTCGGAAGGGTCCGATCTTTTGAGGGCCCTCAGGGGGCCTGTGGGAGGCAGAGGCTTGCCCTAAAATAGTGCTTGGCCAGCGCAGGCAGCAAGCAGGCGCGTTGTGCTATAACCTTGGGCACATGGTGGGTGGGGAGGGGTTCGGCCAGTCGGCTGTCGGAAAAGGGTTCGGTCTTTTGAGGGTCCCTCGGGGGCCTGTGGGAGGCCAGCAGACTTGCCCTAAAATAGTGCTCTGGCCCAGCGCAAGGCGCAGGCGGGGGCGGTGTGCTATAGCCCTTGGCCCGGAGGGGGTGGGGAGGGGGATTCGGCCAGTCGGGCTGTCAGAATGGGGTCCAGTCCTTTCGAGGGCGCTTGGGGGGCCTGTGGGAGGCTGCGCCCAGAGGCTTGCCCTAAAATAGTGCTTCTGGCCCTGCGGCGCAAGGGCGGTGTGCTCTAGCCTTGGGCCCGTGGGGGTGGGTAGGGGGGTTCGGCCAGTCGGGCTGTCGGAAAGGGGTCCAGTCTTGTCGAGGGCCCTCGGGGGCCTGTGGGAGGCTGCAGAGGCTTGCCCTAAAATAGTGCTTACGGCCCAGTGTGCAGCTCGAAAAGAGGCGTGGGCGGTGTGCTATAGCCTTGGGCCTGTGGGGATGATGAGGTGGGTTCGTCGGTCGGGCTGTCGGAAATGTCCAGTCATTTCAAGGGCCCTCGAGGGGCTATGGGAGGCAGCGCTTGCCCTAAAATAGTGCTTGGCCCGGCGCATGTCGCGAAAAGAGGCGGGGGCTGTGCTATGTGAGCCGTGGGAGGTGGGGAGGGGTTCGGCCCGGTCGGGCCATCGGAAGGGTCCACTCTTTTGAGGGCCCTTGGGGGCCTATGGGAGGCAGCGAGGCTTGCCTAAAATAGTTCTTGGCCCCGTGGCGCAAGGCCTTGAAAGCAGGCGGAGGCGGGGTGCTATAGCCGTAGGCCCGTGGGGTGTGGGGGCAGTTCGGCCGGTCGGGCTGTCGGAAGGGTCCGATCTTTGAGGGCCCTCGGGGGCTGTGGGAGGCTGCAGGCTTGCCCTAAAATAGTGCTTCAGCCCGGTGACGCCAGTGCGAAAAGAGGCGTGGGCGGTGTGCTATAGCCTTGGGCACATGTGGGGATGATGGGAGGTTCGTCCAGTCCGGATGTCGGAAAAGGGGTCCAGTCTTTTTGAGGGCCCTCGGGCTGTGGGAGGCATGACAGTGGCTTGCCATAAAATAGTGCTTCATCCCAGTGGCGCAGGCTCGAAAGCAGGGGCGGTCTGCTATAGCCTTGGGCACGTGGCGGGTGGGGAGGGGGGTTCGCCGGTCGGGCTGTCGGAAGGGTCAGTCTTTGAGGGCCCTCGGGAACCTGTGGAAGCATGACGGCCAGAGGCTTGTCTAAAATAGTGCTACATCCCAGCGGCGCAAGGCGCGAAACAGGGGGCGAGGGCGGTGTGCTATAGCCTTGGGCACGTGGGGGTGGGGAGGGGGATTCGGCCAGTCGGGCTGTCGAAAAGGAGTTCTGTCTTTTCGAGGGCCCTCGGGGGGCCTGTGGGAGGCCACGACCAGAGTCTTGCCCTAAAATAGTGCTTCTGGCCCAGCGGCGCAAGGCGCGGAAGAGGGGGCGGGGGCGGTGTGCTATAGCCTTGGGCCCGTGGGGGGTGGGGAGGGGGGTTCGGCCAGTCGGGTTGTCGGAAAGGAGTCCAGTCTTTTTGAGGGCCCTCAGGGGGCCTGTGGGAGGCCGCGCCCAGAGGCTTGCCCTAAAATAGTGCTTCTGGCCCAGCGCAAGGCGCGAAACAGGAGGCGTTGCTATAGCCTTGGGCCTGTAGTGGTTGGGGAGGGGGTTCGGCCAGTCGGCCTGTCGGAAAGGGGTTCAGTCTTTTCGAGGTCCCTCGGGGGGCCTGTGGGAGGCATGACAGAAACTTGCCCTAAAATAGTGCTACAGGCCCAGCGCAGGTAGCGAAAAAGAGGCGAGGCGGTGTGCTATAGCCTTGGGCCCGTGGGGGGTGGGGAGGGGGATTCGGCCAGTCGGGCTATCGGAATGGGGTCCAGTCTTTTCGAGGGCCCTTGGGGGGCCTGTGGGAGGCCGCGGCCAGAGGCTTGCCCTAAAATAGTGCTTCTGGCCCATCGGCGCAAGGCCTGGCGGCGGCGGTGTGCTATAGCCTTGGGCCCGTAGGGGTGGGGAGGGGGGTTCGGCCAGTCGGGCTGTCGGAAAGGGGTCCAGTCTTTTCGAGGGCCCTCGGGGGCCTGTGGGAGGCTGCAGCCAGAGGCTTGCCCTAAAATAGTGCTTCTGGCCCAGCGGCGCACGGCGCGAAAGAGGGGGCGTGGGAGGTGTGCTATAGCCTTGGGCCCGTAGGGGTGGGGAGGGGGGTTCGGCCAGTCGGGCTGTCGGAAAGGGTCCAGTCTTTTCGAGGGCCCTCGAGGCGCCTGTGGGAGGCCGTGGCCAGTGGCTTGCCCTAAAATAGGGCTTCTGGCCAGGCGCAAGGCGAACAGAAGCAGGCGGTGTGCTATAGCCTTGGGCGTGCAGGCGGGTGGGAGGGGTTCATCCAGTCGGGCTGTCGGAAAGGGTCCAGTCTTTTCGAGGGCCCTCGGGGCGCCTGTGGGAAGCAGCCAGGCAACTTGTCTAAAATAGTGCTTCATCCCGAGCGCAAGGCTCGGCAGGGGCGGCGGTGTGCTATATCCTTAGGCCCGTGGGGGGTGGGGAGGGCGGTTCGGCCAGTCGGGCTGTCGAAAAGGGGTTCAGTCTTTTCGAGGGCCCTTGGGGGGCCTGTGGGAGGCCGCGGCCAGAGTCTTGCCCTAAAATAGTGCTTCTGGCCTAGCGGCGCAAGGCGCGGAAGAGGGGGCTAGGGCGGTGTTCTATAGCCTTGGGCCCGGAGGGGGTGGGGAGGGGGGGTCGGCCAGTCGGGCGGTGGGAAAGGGTCTAGTCTTTTGAGGGCCCTTGGGGGAACTGTGGGAGGCCAGCAGGCTTCCCAAAATAGTGCTCTGGCCCATGGCGCAAGCAGGCGGGTGCGGTGTGCTATAGCCTTGGGCCCGTGGGGGGTGGGGAGGGGGGTTCGGCCAGTCGGGCGGTCGGAAAGGGGTCCCGTCTTTTCGAGGGCCCTCGGGAGGCCTTTGGGAGGCATGACCGTCTTGGCCTAAAATAGTGCTTCTGGCCCACCGGCGCATGTCGCGAAAGAGGGGGCGGGGGCTGTGTGCTATAGCCTTGGGCCCGTGGGGGGTGGGGAGGGGGGTTCGTCTAGTCGGGCTATCGGAAAGCACTCCAGTCTTTTAGAGGGCCCTCGGGGGGCCTGTGGGAGGCCGCGGCCAGAGGCTTGCCCAAAAATAGTGCTTTTGGCCCAGCGGTGCAAGGCGCGAAACAGGGTGCAGGGGCGTTTGCTATGGCCTTGGGTCCGTGGGGGGTGGGGAGGGGGGTTCGGCCAGTCGGGCTGTCGGAAAGGGGTCCAGTCTTTCCGAGGGCCCTCGGGGGGCCTCTGGTAGGCCGTGGCCAAATGCTTGCCCTAAAATAGTGCTTCTGCCCCAGCCGCGCATGTCGCGGAAGAGGGGGCGGGGGCGGGGGCGGTGTGCTATAGCCTTGGGCCCATGGGGTGTGGGGACGGGTTTCGGCCAGTCGGGCTGTCGGAAAGGGGTCCAGTCTATTCGAGGGCCCGTGAGGGGCCTGTGGGAGGCCGCTGCCAGAGGCTTACCATAAAATAGTGCTTCTGGCCCAGCGGCGCAAAGCGCAACAGGGTGCAGGCGTTTGCTATAGCCTTGGGCCCGTGGGGGGGGGGGGCTTCGGCCAGTCGGGCTGTCGGAAAGGGGTCCAGTCATTTCGAGGGCCCTCGGGGGGCCTGTGGTTGGCAGCCACAGGCTTTCCCTAAAATAGTGCTTCTGGCCCGTGGCGCAGGCGAAACAGGCGGGGCGTTGTTAGCCTTGGGCCCGTGGGGGCGGGGCGGGGCTTCGGCCAGTCGGGTTGTCGGAAAGGGGTCCAGTCTTTTCGAGGGCCTCAGGGGAACCTGTGGGAGGCCCGTGCCAGAGGTTTGCCCTAAAATAGTACTTGCCCGGTAGCGCAAAGCGCGAAAAAAAGGCGGGGCGGTGTGCTATAGCCTTGGGCCGGTCGGGGGTGGGGAGGGGGGTTCAGCCAGTCGGGCTGTCGGAAGAGGTCCAGTCGTTTGAGGGCCCTCGGGAGCCTGTGTGAGGCAGGGGCCAGAGGCTTGCCCTAAAATAGTGCTACAGCCCAAGAGGCGCAAGTAGCGAAATAGAAGCGGGGGCGTTGTCTAGCCTTGGGCCCGTGGGGGGTGGGAGGAGTTCGGCCGGTCGGGCTGTCGGAAGGGTCCAGTCTTTTGAGGGCCTCGGGGGCCTGTGGGAGGCAGACAGAGGCTTGCCCATAAATAGTGCTTCTGCCCCATCGGGCGCAAGGTCTGAAAGCAGGCGGGGGCGGTGTGCTATAGCCTTGGGCCCGTGGGGGGTGGGGATGGGGGGTTCAGCCAGTCGGGCTGTCGGAAAGGGGTCCAGTCTTTCTGAGGGCCCTCGGGAGACCTGTGGGAGGCCGCTGCCAGAGGTTTACCTTAAAATAGTGTTTCTGGCCCAGCGGCGCGGTATGAGCTGTCAGGCGGGCGGTGTGTTGTAGCCTTGGGCACATGTGGGGGTGGGGGTTCAGTCGGGTTGTCGGAAGGGTCAGTCTTTTTAGGGCCCTCGGGGGCTGTGGTGAGCTGACGGAGTCTTGCCCTCAAATAATGCCTCTGGCCCAGGCGCAGTGAAGCAGTGAGGCGTTGTTCGGTGGCCTTGGGCCCGTGGGGGTGGGGGGGTTTGGCCAGTCGGGCTGTCGGAAAGGGTCCAGTCTTTTGGAGGGCCCTCGGGGGCCCTGGGGGAGGCATGACGGAGCTTACCTAAAATAGTGCTTACAGCTCGGTGAGCGCAAGGCTCGAAAGTGGGGGCGGGGTCGGTGTGCTATAGCATTGGGCCCGTGGGGGGTTGGGAGGGGGGTTCGGCCAGTCGGGCAGTCGTAAAGGGGTCCAGCCTCTTCGAGGGCCCTCAGGAGACCGGTGGGAGGCCGCGGCCAGAGGGTTGCCCTAAAATAGTACTTCTGGCCCAGCGGCGCAAGGCGCGAAACAGGGGCCGGGGGCGGTGTGCTATATCCTTAGGCCCGTGGGGGGTGGGGAGGGGGATTTAGCCAGTCGGGCTGTCGGAAAGGGGTCCAGTCTTTTTGAGGGCATCGGGGAGCCTGTGGGAGGCCGCGGCTAGAGGCTTGCCCTAAAATAGTGCTTCTGGCCCAGCGGCGCAAGGCGCGAAAGTGGGGGCGGGGGCAGTGTGCTATAGCCTTGGGCCCATGGGGGGTGGGGATGGGGGGTTCAGCCAGTCGGGCTGTCTGAAAGGGGTCCAGTCTTTCCGAGGGCCCTCGGGAGACCTGTGGGAGGCTGCGCCCAGAGGCTTGCCCTAAAATAGTGCTTTTGGCCCAGCGGCGCAAGGCGCGAAAGAGGAGGCGGGGCCGGTGTGCTATAGCCTTGGGCCCGTGGGGAGTGGGGAGGGGGGTTCGGCCAGTCGGGCTATCGGAAAGGGGTCCAGTCTTTTCGAGGGCCCTCGGGGGGCCTGTGGGAGGCCGTACCCAGAGGTTTGCCCTAAAATAGTACTTCTGGCCCAGCGGCGCAAGGCGCGAAAGAGGAGGCGGGGGCGGTGTTCTATAGCCTTGGGGCCGTCGGGGGTGGGGATGGGGGTTCAGCCAGTCGGGCTGTCGGAAAGGGGTCCAGTCGTTTCGAGGGCCCTCGGGGGGAACTGTGGTGGGCCATGACCATGAAACTTACTAAAATAGTGCTTCAGCCCAGTGGCAAGGCGAAAGCAGGCGGGGCGTTGTTCGATGTATGGGCCTGTGGGGGGGGGGGTGGGTGGTTCGGCCATTCGGTCGGTCGGAAAGGGGTCCGGTGTTTTCAGGGCCCTCGGGGGGCCTGTGGGGGACCGCGGCTAGAAGATTGCCCTAAAATAGTGGATTACGGCCCAGTAGCGCAGAGTCGCAGTGGGGGCGGGGTGGTCTGATATGTATGGGCCCGTGGGGGTTGGGAGGGTTCGGCCAGTCGGGTCGTAAAGGGTCCAGCCTGTTCGAGGGCCCTCTGGGGGACGGTGGGAGGCCGCCGATCTTACCTAAAATAGTGCTTGGCCCAGTGCCTGGCGCAAGGAAAAGGGCTTGGGTCCGTGGGGGGTAGGGAGGGGGGTTCGGCCAGTCGGGCTGTCAGAAAGGCGTACAGTCTTTTAGAGGGCCCTCGGGGGGCCTGTGGGAGGCCGTACCCAGAGGATTGCCCTAAAGTAGTACTTGGCCCAGTGAGCAGGCGCGAAAAGAGGCCCGAGGCGGTGTGCTATAGTGGGCCCGTCGGGGGTGGGGAGGGGGGTTCAGCCAGTCGGGCTGTCGGAAGAAGGGTCAGTCGTTTCGAGGGGCCCTCGGGGGCCTGTGGTGAGCCATGACCATGAAACTTGCCCTAAAATAGTGTGGACCAGCCGCAAGCGCGAAAGCAGTGAGGGCGTTGTTGGGCCCGTGGGGGGCGGGAGGGTTCGGCGGGTCGGGCTGTCGGAAAGGGGTCTAGTCTTTTTGAGGCCCTCGAGGGGCCTGTGGGAGGCCGCGGCAGAGCTTGCCGTAAAATAGTGGATTACGGCCCAGTGGCAGAGTCGCGAAAGAGTGAGGCGGTGCTATAATATTAGCCCGTGGGGGTTGGGAGGGGTTCGGCCTGTCGGGCGGTCGTAACGGGGTCCAGCCTATTCGAGGGGCCCTCGGGGGGCGGTGGGAGGCCATGAGCTTACCTAAAATAGTGCTTGGCCCGGTGGCGCAAGGTCTGAAAGCAGTGAGGGCGGTGTGCTGTGGGCCCGTGGGGGTGGGGAGGGGTCCGGCCAGTCGGGCTGTCGGAAGGGGCAGTCTTTTCGAGGGCCCTCAGGGGGCCTGTGGGAGGCCGTGCCAGTTGCCCAAAATAGTTCTTCAGCGGCGCAAGGCGCGAAAGAGGAGGCGGGGGCGGTGTGCTATAGCCTTGGGCCCGTCGGGGGTGGGGAGGGGGGTTCAGCCAGTCGGGCTGTCGGAAAGGGGTCCAGTCGTTTGGAGGGCCCTCGGGGGCCTGGTGGCTGACCATGACTTGCCCTAAAATAGTGCTCTGGACCAGTGGCGCAAAGGCCTTGAAGCAGGCGGGGACGTTGTTGATGGTGGGCCCGTGGGGGTGGGGGGGTTCGGCCAGTCGGGCTGTCGGAAAGGGGTCCAGTCTTTGTTAGGGCCCTCGGGGGGCCTGTGGGAGCCATGACGGGCTTGCCTAAAATAGTGGTTCTGGCCCAGTGGCGCAAGTCGCGAAAGTGGGGGAGGCGGTCTGCTGTGTGGCCCGTGGGGGTGGGGCGGGGGGTTCGGCCAGTCGGGCTGTCGTAATGGGGTCCAGCCTATTCGAGGGCCCTCGGGGGGCCGGTGGGAGGCCGCAGCAGGCATACCCTAAAATAGTGCTACGGGCCCAGCGGCGCAAGGTCGCAGCAGTGAGGCGGTGTGCTATAGCCTTGGGCCCGTGGGGGTGGGGAGGGTTCGGACCAGTCGGGCTGTCGGAAATGGGTCCAGTCTTTTGAGGGCCCTCGGGGGAACTGTGGGAGGCCGTGCAGAGGATTGCCCTAAAATAGTACTTCAGCCCAGCGGTAGCGAAGAGGAGGCGGGGCGGTGTGCTATGGCCTGGGGCCCGTCGGGGTGGGGTGGGGGGTTCAGCAGTCGGGCATGTCGGAAAGGGTCAGGTCGTTTCGAGGCCCTCGGGGGCCTGTGGTTGGCTTGACCATAAACACCTAAAATAGTATACAGCCCGGTAGGCGCGTGCAGTGAAAGCGGGGCGGTGTGCTATAGCCTTGGCCCCGTGGGGGGTGGGGAGGGGGGTTCGGCCAGTCCGGCTTTCAGAAACTGGTCCAGCCTTTTCGAGCGCCCTCCCGGGGAGCCTGTGGAGGCCGTGACGGAGGATTGCCCTAAAAAAGTGGTTCTGGCCCAGTGGCACAAGTGAAAGAGGCGAGGTCGGTGTGCTATAGCATTCGGCCCGTGGGTGGTGGGGAGGGGTTCGACCAGTCGAGGCTGTCGGAAGGGTCCAGTCTTTTGAGGGCCCTCAGGGGAGCCTGTGGGAGGCAGAGCTTGCCTAAAATAGTGCTTCTGGCCCCAGTAGTAGCGAAATTAGGCGGGCGGTGTGGTATAGTCTTGGGCCCGTGGGGGGTGGGGGGTTGTGATCGGGCTGTCGGAAGGGGTCCAGTCTTTTGAGGGCCTCGGGGAGCCTGTGAGGCCGTGTGAGCTTTCCCTAAAATAGTGCTTGGCCCAGTGGCGCAGGCGTGAAATTAGAGCGGGGGCGGTGTGCTGTAGTCTTGGGCCCGTGGGGGTGGGGAGGGGGGTTCGCAAAGTCGGGCTGTCGGAAGGGTCCAGTCTTTTGAGGAGCCCTCGGGGGCTGTGGGAGGCCAGCGGAGGCTGCCCTAAAATAGTGCTTGGCCCAGCGCAAGGCGAAAATAGGGGCGGGGTCGGTGGGCTGTAGCCTTGGGCCCGTGGGGGGTGGGGAGGGGGTCGGCCAGGCGGGCTGTCGGAATGGGGTCCAGTCTTTTGAGGCCCTGAGAACTGTGGGAGGCAGCGGCCAGGCTGCGCTAAAATAGTGCTTCCGGCCCAGTAGCGCAGAGGCGGCAGTGGGCGGGGTGTGCCTTAGTCCCGTGGGGGTGGGAGGGTTCGACGGTCGGGCTACTCGGAAAGGGTCAGTCTTTCGAGGGCCCCCAGAAACCTAGGCCATGGAGGCCATGGAGCGGCCAGGCTGCGCTAAAATAGTGCCAGCCCCATGGCGCAAGGGCAAGCGTGGGGCGGCGGTGTGCTGCTATAGCCTAGTCCCGTGGGGGGTGGGAAGGGTTGGCCCGGTCGAGTTGCGGAAAAGGGTCCAGTCTTTTGAGGCCCTCGGGGCGGGGAAGCGTGCTATATCCTTGTGCCGCGTGGGTGGTGGGAGGGTTCATCCAGTTGGGCTGTCAAAAAGGGGTCCAGTCGGCCCGGGGGCACTGTGGGAGGCACGCGTGCTGGGTGGGAGGGGGGTTCATCCAGTTGGGCTGTCGGAAAGGGGTCCAATCGTTTTGAGGGCCCTCGGGGGGCCTGTGGGAGGCCGGCAGGCCTGCCTAAAATAGTGGTTACAGCCCAGGCGCAAGCGCAGAAGCAGGCGGTGTGCTATAGCCTTGGGCCCGTGGGGGTGGGGAGGGGTTCGGCCAGTCGGGCTGTCGAAGGGTCCAGTCTTTTGAGGCCCCAGAAGTGGGAGGTCATGACGGAGGCTTGCCCTAAAATAGTGCTTGGCCCAGTGGCGCAGGCGCAGTGCCTGTGCCTTGGGCCCGTGGGGGTGGGGAGGTGGGTTCGGCCAGTCGGGCTGTCTCAAGGGTCCAGCCTTTTGAGGGGCCCTCGGGGGCCCGTGGGATGCAGACTGAGGCTTGCCTAAAATTGTGCTTGGCCCAGTGGCGCAAGGAGGCGAAAAGAGGCGAGGCGGTGTGCCATAGCCTTGGGTCCGTGGGGATGGGGGGGGTTCGGCCAGTTGGGCTGTCGGAAGGGGTCAGTCTTTTGAGGGGCCCTCGGGGGCACAATGGGAGGCAGCGGAGGCTTGCCCTAAAATAGTGCTTCTGGCCCAGTGACACAAGTATGAGAAACCAGTGAGGCGGTGTGCTATAGTTGGGCCCGTGTGGGTGTGAGGGGTTCATCCAGTTGGGCTGTCGCAAAGGGGTCCAATCTTTTTGAGGGCCCTCGAGGGGCCTGTGCGAGGCAGCGTCCAGAGGCTTGCCCTAAAATAGTGCTTCTGGCCCAGCGGCGTAAGCCGCGAAACGAGAACGCAGGCGGTGTGCCTATGTGGGCCCGTGGGGGTGGGGGGTTCGGCCAGTTGGGCTGTCAGAAAGGGGTCCAGTCTTTTCGAGGGCCCCCGAGGGGCCTGTGGGAGGTCATGACAGGCTTGCCCTAAATAGTGCTTGGCCCAGCGCAAGGCAACAGGCGTGAGGCGGTGTGCTATAGCCTTGGGCCCGTGGGGGGGGGGGCGGGGGGTTCGGCCAGTCGTGCTGTCGGATAGGGGTCCAGTCTTTTCGAGGGCCTCGGGGGGCCTGTGGGAGGCCTTGACGGAGGTTTGCCTAAAATAGTGCTTACCTTGTGGCGCAAGCGAAAAGAGGCGGGGCGGTATGCTATATATGGGCCCGTGGGGGTGGGGATGGGGGTTCAGCCGGTCGGGCTGTCGGAAGGGTCTGTCTTTTGAGGGCCCTCGGGGGCCTGTGGCGCGACGAGGCTGCCTAAATAGTGCTTCAGCCCAGTGAGCGCGAAACAGTGAGGCGGTGTGCCTATAGCCTTGGGCCGTGGGGGTGGGTTGGGGGTTCGACCAGTCGGGCTGTCGGAAGGGTCAATGTTTTGAGAGTCCCTCGGGGAGACTGTGGGAGGCAGCGGCGAGGCCTGCCCTAAAATAGTGCTTGGCCCAGTGAGCGAAGAGGCGTGGGCGGTCTGCTATAGCCGTGGGCCCGTGGGGGTGGGGAGGGTTCGGCCGGTCGGGCTGTCAGAAAGGGTCAGTCTTTTCGAGACCTCGGGGGCCTGTGGGAGGCTCGGCCAAAACACTAAAATAGTGCTTGGCCCAGTGGCGCAGGCGCGAGGCGGTGTGCTCTGGGCCCGTGGGGGGTGGGAGGGGTTTCGGTCGGGCTGTCGGAAAGGGTCAGTCTTTTGAGGGCCCTCGGGAGAGGCTGTGGGAGGCCGCCCGAGGCTGCCTAAAATAGTGCTTGGCCAGTAGCGAAAGAGAGGGCGGGGGCGGTGTGCTATAGCGTTGGGCCCGTGGGGGTGGGGATGGGGGGTTCAGCCAGTAGGGCTGTCGTAAAGGGGTCCAGCCTTTTCGAGGGCCCTCAGGGGGCCGATGGGAGGCCCCGGCCAGAGGTTTGCCCTAAATAGTGCTTGGCCCAGGCGCAGCGAAACCAGAGGCGGGGGCGGTGTGCTATAGCCTTGGGCCCGTGGGGGGTGGGGAGGGGGGTTCGGCCAGTTGGGCTGTCAGAAAGGGGTCCAGTCTTTTCGAGGGACCTCGGGGAGCCTGTGGGAGGATGCGGCCAGAGGCTTGCCCTAAAATAGTGCTTCTGCCCCAGCGGCTTAAGGCGCGAAACAGGGGGCGGGGGCGGTGTGCTATAGCCTTGGGCCCGTGGGGGTGGGGATGGGGGGTTCAGCCAGTCGGGCTGTCGGAAAGGGGTCCAGTCTTTTCGAGGGCCCTCGGGAGACCTGTGGGAGGCCGCGGCCAGAGGCTTGCCCTAAAATAGTGCTTCTGCCCCAGCGGCACAAGGCGCGAAACATGGGGCGGGGGCGGTGTGCTATAGCCTTGGCCCGCGGGAGTTGGGGAGGGGGGTTCGGTGACTCTGGGCATCGAAAATGGGTCAGGTGTTTTCAAGGGGCCTTGTGTGCCCCAGCAGGAGGCTCTGATCAGAGGCCCCCTAAAATGGCAGAAATGCCTACCTAGCGGCACATGCACATGAAATAGTCGCCCGAGGCGGTGGGCAATAGCCTGAACCGTGGGGGTTGGGAGGGGTTACAGGGCTCTGGGCGGTCGGAAATGGGTCCAGTCTTTCCGAGGGGCCTCGGGTACCCAGTGGGAGGCTCTGGTGAGGCCCGTCAAAAATGGCAAGAAATACCTCAGCGCAGTGCACAAAATATCGCTTGAGGCGGTGGGCTATAGCCTTTGGTCCCATGAGGGTTGGGAGGGGTTCGAGGGCTCTGGGCATCGAAAATGGGTACAGTGAGGGCCTCTTGTGGGAGGCTACGTTGAGGCCCAAATAGTGAAAAGCCAGCGGCTGACAGGAAATAGTCCCGAGGCGGTGGGCAATAGCCTTTGGCCCGAGTGTTTGGGAGGGTTCGGCTCACAGGCTTGGAAATGGGTCAGTCTTTTTGAGGGCCTCGGGCACCCAGTGGGAGGCTGGTCAGAGGCTCCCAAAATGGCAAGAAATACCAGTGGCCAGTCATGAAATAATGAGGCGGTGGGCTATAGCCCAGTCCATGAGGGTTGGGAGGGGTTCGAGGCTCATGGAAATGGGTCAGTCTTTTGGTGTGTGGGAGGCTACGGTCAGAGCTGCCTGGTGAAAAGTACACAGCGGCACAACAAGATAGTCAGGCGGTGGGCTAACCCTGGCCCGGTTGGGAGGGTTCGGGGTCTGGGCGTCGGAAATGGGTCAGTCTTTTGAGGGCCTCGTGCCCAGTGGGAGGCTGGTCAGAGGCTGCTCTAATGGAAATGCCCGGTGACTCGGTCTGAAATAGTCGGGCCGGTGGGCTATAGCCTTTCCTCGAGGGTTGGGGAGGGGGGTGGGGGGGTTCTGGGCCTCAGAAATTGGTCCTATCTTTTGAGGGGAGTGCCCAGTGGGAGGCTCAGTCGAGGCCTGCCTAAAATCTGAAGAAAGGCCTAGCGGTCGATGCGAAATAGTCATAGGCGGTGGGCTATAGCCCCTGGGGGGGTTGTGGGTTCGGGGACTCTAGGAGAAGTCTTTTTGAGTGGGCCCTGGAGCTACGGTCAGGCTGCCCTAAAATGGCAAATATGGGCTGTGAAATAGTCTCACAGTGGTGGGCTTTAGCTGCCAGCGGGGGTTGGGAGGGGGTGACTCAGGCATGAAATGGGTCAGGTCTTTTCAGGGCCTTGTGTGCCCAGGGAGGCTCGGTCAGAGGCCTGCTAAAATGGAAATACACAGCGGCTGAAATAGTCAAGGCCGGTGGGATAGCCTTTGGCGAGGTTGGGGAGGGGTTCGGGGTCTTGGAGTCGAAAAATGGGTCCAGTCTTTTTGAGGGGCCTCTTGTGTCGTGGGAGGCTACGGTCAGGCCTGCCCTAAAATGGCAAGAAATGCCAATGCTGAAATAGTCGTGAAATCATGGTGGCCGCTGTGAGGTTCTGCTCTCAGGTGTGAAAATGGTCTAGTCTTTTGAGGGGCCTCGTGTGCCCAGGTGGAGGCTGTCAGAGGCCTGCTGTGCAAAATACAAGCGTGAAATAGTCACAGTGGGCTATATAGCCATGAGGTTGGGAGGAGGTTCGGGGTTCTGGGCATGAAAATGGGTCAGTCTTTTTGAGGGCCTCTTGTGGTGGGAGGCTGGTCGAGGCCTAAAATGGCAAGAAATGCCAGTGATGCAGAAATAGTCATGGGGCGGTGGGCTATAGCCTTTGCCCATGGGGTTGGGAGGGGTTCGGGGTTGGGCATGAAAATGGGTCAGTTTTTGAGGGGCCTCGTGTGTGTGAGTGGGAGGCTACGGTGGCCTAAATACCCAATGTGATGCGTGAAATAGTCGTCGAGGCGGTGGGCTATAGCCTTTGGCCAGGGGTTGGGAGGGGTTTGAGGGCTCTGGTAATCGAAAATGGGTCCAGTCTTTTCAGGGGCCTCGTGTGCCCAGTGGGAGGCTACGGTCGAGCCCTAAAAGGACAAGAAATACCAGTGACGCAGTGCATGAAATAATAGTCGAGGCGGTGGGCTATAGCGTTTATTCAGGGGGTTGGGAGGGTTCGTTGGCGTCGAGTGGTCTAGTCTCTTGAGGGCCTCGTGCTGCCCAGTGGAGGCTCGTCGAGGCCCTAAAATGGCAAGAAATGCCTTGAAATAGTCAGGCGGTGGGCTATAGCCTTTGGTGAGGGGTTCGGGAGGGGTTGGGGCGGGCGTCAAAATGGGTCAGTATTTTGAGGGGCCTCGTGGCACCAGTGGGATCCTGACGAGGCCGCAGAAATACCAGTGCAGATCGAAATAGTCATGGGGCGGTGGGCTATTGCCTTTGGACTGCGGGCCGGGGAGGGGGATTTGGGGGCTCTGGGCATTGGAAATGGGTCCAGTCTTTTGAGGCCTCGTGTGCCCAATGGGAGGCTGTCAGGCCCGCCTAAATTGGCAGAAATGCACAAGCAGTGGCTGGGTGCCTTTGGCAGCGGGGGTTAGGGAGCAGGGTTCGGGAGGGGTTCGGGGCTGTGGGAATCGAAAATGGGTCAGTCTTTCGAGGGCTCGTGTCAGTGGGAGGCTCTGATCAGAGGCCACTAAAATGACAAGAAATGCCAATGCCTTGTGTGAAATAATCGAGGCGGTGGACTATATCGTTTGTTCAGCGGGGTTTGGGAGGGTTGGGGGTCAGGCATCAAAATGGTCTAGTCTCTTTGAGGGCCTCGTGTGATGGAAGCTCGGTCGAGGCCCTAAAATGGCAAAAATGCAGTGTGAAATAATCGCCAGGCATGGGCTATAGCCTGTCCATGAGGTTGGGAGGGGGTTGGGGTTACGCTGTCGGAATCAGGACTTTTGAGGGGCCTCGTGCCCAGTGGGGCCTGTCAGAGGCCGCCTAAAATGGCAAGAAATGCTGGCGCAGAAATAGTCAGGCGGTGGGCTATAGTCTGAGGGGTTGGGTGGGGTTTGGGGGTTCAGGCATGGGAAATGGGTCTGAGGTCCTCGTGCCTGTGGGAGGCTCTGGTCGAGGCCGGTCTAAAATGGAAAGAAATGCCAGCAGTATGAATAGTAATCGAGTGGCTATATTTGGTCCTGAGGTTGGGAGGGGGTTTGGGGGCTCTGGGTCGAAAATGGGTACAGTCCTTTCAAGGGTCCTCGTGTGCTGGGGAGGCTGGTGAGAGTCTCTAAAATAATGAAATATGGGCTGTGTGAAATAATCAGCCGTGGGTGGGCTATATTGGTAGCAGGGGTTGGGGAGGGGGGGCTCAGGTGTGGAAATGGGTACAGTCTTTTGAGGTCCTCGTGTGCCCAGTGGGAGGCTCAGTCGGTCCTAAAAGTAGCAAGAAATGCCAGTGAGCCTTGTGCAAAATGTGGCCCGTGGGCTATAGAATTTGGTCAGGGGTTGGGGAGGGTTTGCAGGCTGGGGCGTGAAATGGGCAGTCTTTTCGAGGGCCTCGTGTGATGGGAGGCTCTGATCGAGGCCAGCCTAAAAGCGATGCCCCTTGCTGAAATAGTCCAGGCGGTGGGCTATAGCCTTTGGCGGGGTTGGGAGGGTTGGGGACTATGGTGTTGGAAATGGGTAGTCTTTTGAGGCCTCGTGTGCTAGTGGGAGCCTACGGTCGGGCTAAAATGAAATGGCCTTGTGTGGTGTTAGCCGAGGCGGTGGGCTATAGCCTTTGGTCCATGAGGTTGGGGAGGGGTTCTGGGCCGAATTGGGTCAGTCTTTTGAGGCCTCGTGCGATGGAGAGCCTCAGAGCCCTAAAAAAGAAATGCCAGCCAGCGCAAGCATGTCTTGAGCCGGTGGGCTATAGCCTTTGGTCATGAGGGGTTGGGGAGGGTTAGGGCTGTCAGAAATGGGTTTAGTCTTTCTAGGGCCTCGTGCACTGGCAGGCTGGGTCAGAGCCTACCCAAAAATGGCAAGAAATGCCAGTGAGCAGTCATGGGGAGGTGGGCTGTAGCTTTTGGTCATGAGGGTTGGGCGTCGGGGCTGGGCATGAGTACAATCTTTTGAGGCCTCTTGGTGGGAGCCTCGGTCAGATGCCTGAAATGAACAGCGGCCTGTGAAATAGATGAGGTCGGTGGGCTATAGCCTTTGGCCCTCGGGGTTGGGAGGCGGGTTGGGGGCTGGGTGTCGAAATGGGTCTAGTCTTTTGAGGGCCTCGTGTTCTCGGTGGGAATCTGATCGAGGGCTACTAAAAAGCCAAGAAATGCCAGTGACACAGCGAAATGTCGAGGCAGTGGACTATGGCCTTTGGTCCAGGGGTTGGGGGGGTTCGGGGGCTCTGGGCGTGGAAATGGGTCAGTCTTTTGAGGGGCCGTGTGCCCATGGGAGGCTACGGTCGAGGCCTAAAATGGCAAGAAATGCAGTGATGTGTGAAGTAGTCTCCGGTAGCTATAGCCTTTGTCCCAGGGGTTGGGGGTGGTTGAGGCTCGGTGTCTAGTCTTGTCGAGGGCCTCATGTGCAGTGGGAGGCTACGGTCAGGCCGCCCTAAAATGGCTAGAAATGCTGCATGGGGCACAAAATAGTCGAGGCCGTGGGCTATATCTTTTGGTCCGCGGGGGTTGGCAAGGGGGCTCGGGTGCTCTGGCTGTCAGTGGTGGTCAGTCTTTTCAAGGGCCTCGTGCCCAGGCGAGCTCTCGGTGGGACTGCCGGTGCTCTCTGGCCAGTAGCAGGCAAATCAAACCCGGTGGGCTATGTGCTAGTCAGGGGTTGGGAGGGGCGTTCGGGGGCTCTGCGTCAATGGGTCCAGTGTTTTCGAGGGTCCTCATGTGCCCAAGGGAGGCTACGGTCGAGGCTGCCTAAGTACAAGAAATGCCTGTAGCAGCTGTGAAATTGTCCGAGGTGGGCTATAACTGGTCCGGGGGTTGGGGAGGGGTTTCGGTGGCTCACGGTGGTGGGAAATGGGTATAGTCTTTCGAGGTCCTCGTGTGCCCAGTGGGAGACTACGGTCAGGCAGCCCCTAAAATGGCAAGAAATATCAGCGGCGAAACACGTGAAATAGTCTTGAGCCGGTGGGCTATAATTGGTCCGGGGGTTGGGAGGATTAGGGGATCGGGCATGGAAATGGGTACAGTCTTTTGAGTGTCCTCGTGTGGAGGCTCGGTCAGGCCTGCCTAAAGCAAGAAATGCCCAGTGGGCGTCGAAATAGTCGTCGAGTGGGCTATAGCTGGTCCGTGGGGGTGGGAGGGGCGTCAGGCATCGGAAATGGGTGAGTCTTTTCGAGGGTCCTCGTGTGCGTGGGAGGCTGATCTGGGGCTGCCCTAAAGGGCAAGAAATGCGATGGGCGTCTGAAATAGTCGTCGAGGCCGGTGGGCTATAGCTGGTCCGTGGGGGGTGGGAGGGCGTTACAGGGCTCGGCGGAAATGGGTCAGTCTTTTCGAGGTCCTCGTGTGATGGGAGGCTCGGTCAGGCTGCCCTAAAAAGAAATGCCAGTGATGGCGTGAAATAGTCGTCGAGTGGGCTATAGCTTTTGGTCACGGGGGTTGGGAGGGGATTCGGGGATCGGGGCGCCGGAGTGAGTCTTTTCGAGTGTCCTCATGTGATGGGAGGCTCTGGTCGAGGCTGCCTAAAGGCAAGAAATGATGGGCGTGCGAAATAGTCGTCGAGGCGGTGGGCTACTTTTGGTCCGTGGGGGTGGGGAGGCGTTAGGGCTCTGGGCAGTGGGTACAGTCTTCGAGGGTCTCGTGTGCCCAGTGGGAGGCTGGGTCTAGGGCTGCCGAAAGGGCAAGAAATGCCCGATGGCGTCTGAGAAATAGTCGTCGAGGCGGTGGGCGATAGCCTTTGTCAGCGGGGTTGGGAGGGCGTTCGGGGCTGGGCGTGGGGTGCAGTCTTTCGAGGTCCTTGTGTGCCAGTGGGAGGCTACGGTCAGAGCCTGCCCTAAAATGTGACATGCCCATGACACAGTAGCGTGAAATAGTCCAGGCGGTGGGCTATAGCCTTTGGTCCATGGGGGTTGGGGAGGCGTTCGGGTTACAGTGCAGTGAGTGATCTTTTGAGGGTCCTCGTGTGCCCGAGTGGGTGAGGCTACAGGCCTGCCAAAATGGTAATACCAGCTCAGGCAGCGTGAAATAGTCGTGGGTGGGCTATAGCTTTGGTCCATGAGGGTTGGGAGGGGTTCGGGGCTCTGGGCACAGTATAAGTCTTTTCGAGGGTCCTCGTGTGTGGAGGCTCGTCAGCCTGCCAAATAGTAAATGTAGCGACAGCGTGAAATAGTCGAGGCGGTGGGCTATAGCTTTGGTCATGAGGGTTGGGAGGCGTTCGGAGCTGGCGTCGGAAGCAGTCACAGTCTTTTAGGTCCTCATGTTTGAGGGGCTCGTTGAGCCTGCCCTAAAATGGCAAGACATGCCCTAAGCCGGGCGTGTAATCATGAGGCGGTGGGCTATAAGCTGGTCATGAGGGGTTGGGAGAGGGTTAGGGGCTCAGGCACAGGAAATGGGTATCTTTTGAGGTCCTCGTTTTCGTGGGAGGCTACAGTTAGAGCTGCCTAAAATGGCAGAAATGCCCGGCGCAGCGTGAATAGTCACGAGGCGGTGGGCTATAAGCTTTGGTCATCGGGGGTTGGGGAGGGTTTGGGGGCTCACAGGCATCGGAAAGTAGTCAGTCTTTGAGGTCCTCTGTGAGTGGGAGGCTCGCAGAATCACAAAATGGCAAGAAATGTCAATGGCCCACACATAATCGCCAGATAGTGCAGTCCTTGAGGTTGGGAGGGCCGCTCGGCGTCGGAATGGGTGGGAGGGGTTCGGTCGGGCTGTCGGAAAGGGGTCAGTCTTTTGAGGCCCTCGGGAGCCTGTGGGAGGCGGCAGGCCCTAAAATAGTGGTTACATGCCCAGTGGGTCACGAAAAGAGGAGGCGTCTGTGTGTGCTATAACCTTAGGCCCGTGGGGTGGGGAGGGTTTAGCGGTCAGCTCTCGGAAGGGTCAGTCTTTTCAGGGCCCTCGAGGTGTGGGGCTGGGAGGCTTGCCTAAAATAGTGCTTGGCCCAGGTAGCGAAGAGGAGGTGTGCTATATGGGCCCGTGGGGTGGGTTGGGGGTTCGGGGTCCGGGGTCGGAAAGGGTCAGTCTTTCAGGGCCCTCGGGAGTGGGAGGCTGAGGCTGTAAAATAGTGCTTTTGGCCCCGGTAGCAGGTGAGAGGAGGGGCGTGTGGGCTGTGGGCGGGTGGGAGGGGTTCAGTCGGCATCGGAGGGTCAGTCTTTTCGAGGGACCTCGGGGGCCTGTGAGGCGGCAGAGGCACTAAAATAGTGCTTCAGCCCAGGCGCAAGGTGAGAGAGGCGGTGTGCTATAGCCTGGGCCGTGGGGGTGGGAGGCGGTTCGGCAGTCTGTCGGAAGGGGTCCAGTCTTTCGAGGGCCCTCGAGACCTGTGGGAGGCAGGCAGAGCTTGCCCTAAAATAGTGCTTGGCCCAGTAAGGCAAGAGGCGGTGTGCTATATGGGCCCGTGGGGTTTGGGAGGGGTTTGTGGGCTGTCGGAAGGGTCAGTCTTTCGAGGCCCTCGGGAGACAGGGGCGGCAGGCTTACCTAAAATAGTGCAGTGGCCTTGAAAAGCAGAGGCGGGCGGTGTGTAGCCTTGGGCCGGGGGGGGGTGGGGATGGGGGTTCAGCCGGTCGGGCTGTCGGAAGGGTCCAGTCTTTCGAGGGGCCCTCAGGAGACCTGTGGGAGGCCACGCCCAGAGGCTTGACCTAAATAGTGCTTGGCCCAGTAGCGTAGCAGTGGGGCGGGGGCTATAGTCCGTGGGGGGTGGGAGGGTTCGATCGGGCTGTCGGAAGGGTCCAGTCTTCGAGGCCCTCGGGGGCTGGGAGGCCGAGCTTGCCTAAAATAGTGCTTGGCTCAGCGCGCAAGGCGTGAAACGGGCGGGGGCGGTGTTCTATAGCCTTGGGCCCGTGGGGGTGGGGGGGGGGGTTCGGCCAGTCGGGCTGTCAGAAAGGGTCCAGTCTTTGAGGCCCTCGGGGCCGTGGAATCAGCGACAGAGCTTGCCCTAAAATAGTGCTTGGCCCAGTGGCGCAAGGGAGCGAAAGAGGCGGGGGCGGTGTGCATGGCCCGTGTGGGGATGGGAAGGGGTTCGGCCAGTTGGGCTGTCGGAAGAGGGTCGGTCTTTTGAGGCCCTCGGGGGGGGCCTGTGGGGAGCCTTGACCAGAGGCTTGCACTAAAAATAGTGCCAGCCCAGTGGCGCAAAGAAACAGGTGTGCTATAGCCTTGGGCCGTGTGGGTGTGAGGGGTTCATCGTTGGGCTGTCATGAGGTCCAGTCTTTTGAGGGCCCTCGGGGGCCTGTGGGAGGCCGGCAGGCTAAAAGTGCCCTGGCGTGGTAGCAAGCGAAAGGGAGGCGGTGTGCTATAGTGGGCCCGTGGGGGGGTGGGAGGGTTCGGCAGTTCTGTCGGAAAGGGTCCAGTCTTTTCAAGGGCCCCAGCCTGTGGGAGGACGGAGGCTTGCCTAAAATAGTGCTTGGCCCGGCGCTGAGAAGAGCGTGAGGCGGTGTGCTATAGCCTTGGGCCCGTGGGGGGTGGGAGGGTTCGGAGTCGTCTGTCGGATGAGGGTCAGTCTTTTGAGGGCCTCGGGGCTGTGGGAGGCAGCGGCTTTGCCTAAAATAGTGCTGCCCAGCAAGCCGCGAAAAGGCGGGCGGTGTGCTATATAGGGCCGTGGGGGTGGGATGGGGTTCAGCCGGTCGGGCTGTCGGAAAGGGTCAGTCTTTTGAGGGCCCTCGGGAGACTGTGGGAGGCGAGCCTGCCTAAATAGTCTTGGCCCAGGGCGCAGGCGCGAAAGAGGGGCGGTGCGCTATGCCTTGGGCCGTGGGGGTGGGGAGGGGTTCGGCGGTCGGGCTGTCGGAAAGGGTCAGTCTTTTCGAGACCTCGGGAGCCTGTGGAGGCTGCGGCCAAGGCTTGCCTAAAATAGTGCTTGCCCAGCGGCGAGGCGTGAAAGAGTCGGCGGTGTGCTACTGGCAGTGGGCCCGTGGGGGTGGGAGGAGTTCATCAGTCGGGCTGTCGGAAGGGTCCAGTCTTTTGAGGGCCCTCGGGAGCCCTGTGGGAGGCCGCCGCCAGGAGCTTGCCCTAAAATAGTGCTTACAGCCCAGTGGCCAGGCGGAAGAGAGGCGGGGCGGTGTGCTATAAGCGTTGGGCCCGTGGGGGGTGGGGAGGGGGGTTCAGCCCGGTGGGGCTGTCGTAAAGGGTCCAGCACGAGGGGCCCTCAGGGGGCGATGGGAGGCCCAGCAGCCAGAGGTTTGCCTAAATAGTGCTTCTGGCCCAGCGGCGCAAGGCGCGAAACAGAAGGCGGGGGCGGTGTGCTATAGCCTTGCGCCCGTGGGGGTGGGGAGGGTTCGACCAGTTGGGCTGTCGAGAAGGGGTCAGTCTTTTCGAGGGACCTCGGGAGCCTATGTGGGAGGATCTGACGGCCAGAGGCTTGCCCTAAAATAGTGCTTCTGCCCGGGCAGGCAAAGTGAGCGAAGCAGGCGGGGGCGGTGTGCTATAGCCTTGGGCCCGTGGGGGTGGGGATGGGGGGTTCAGCCAGTCGGGCTGTCGGAAAGGGGTCCAGTATTTTCGAGGGCCCTCGGGAGACCTGTGGGAGGCCGCGGCCAGAGGCTAGCCTAAAATAGTGCTTACTTGACCCAGTGCCTGGTGAAACATGGGGAGGCGGTGTGCTATAGCCTTGGCCCGCGGGAGTTGGGGAGGGGGGTTCGGTGACTCTGGGCATCGAAAATGGGTCAGGTGTTTTCAAGGGGCCTTGTGTGCCCAGCAGGAGGCCTCTGGTCAGAGGCCCCCCAAAATGGCAAGAAATGCCTAGCCCAGCCACCTTGAAATAATCGCCGAGGCAGGTGGGCAATAGCCTGAACCAGCGGGGGTTGGGGAGGGGTTCACAGGGCTCTGGGCGTGGAAATGGGTCAGTCTTTCCGAGGGCCTCGGGTACCAGTGGGAGGCTCTGGTGAGGCCCGTCAAAAATGGCAAGAAATACCTCTGGCCATGAGTGCACAAAATAGTCGCCCGAGGCGGTGGGCTATAGCCTTTGGTCCTTGAGGTTGGGAGGGGTTCGGGGGCTCTGGGCATCGAAAATGGGTGCAGTCTTTTGAGGGCCTCTTGTGTCAGTGGGAGGCTACGGTCAGAGGCCGCCCTAAAATAGTAGAAAAGCCCAGTGACGACCATGAAATAGTCCCGAGGCCGGTGGGCAATAACTGGCCAGCGGTGTTTGGGAGGAGTTACGAGGGCTCAGGCTTGGAAATGGGTCAGTCTTTTGAGGGCCTCGGGCACCAGTGGGAGCCCTACGGTCAGAGGCCCGTCCCAAAATGGCAAGAAATACCAATGGCCTTGATCATGAATAGTCGCCGAGGTCGGCGGGCTATAGCCTTTGGTCCACGGGGGTTTGGGAGGGGGGTTAGGGGGCTCAGGACATCGGAAATGAGTCCAATCTTTTCAAAGGGCCTCGTGTGTCCAGTGGGAGGCTACGGTCAGAGGCCTGCCCTAAAATGGCAAGAAGTACACAGCACAACCTGAGATAGTCGCGAGGCAGTGGGCTAAACCCTTTATTGTGGCCAGTTGGGGAAGGGCGTTCGAGGTTCTGGGCGTCGGAAATGGGTCAGGTCTTTTTGAGGGCCTCTTTGTGCCAAGTGGGAGGCTACGGTCAGGGCTAGCGCTCTAATGGCAAGAAATACTTATTGACTCGATCTTGTGAAATAGCCAGGAGACAGTGGGCTATAAGCGTGTGTTCCTCGTGGGTTGGGGTGGGGGGTGTGGGGGCTCTGGGCCTCGGAAATTGGTCTGTCTTTTAGGGGACTCGTGTGTGCCCGGTGGGAGAGCTCTGGTCAGGCCTGCCTAAAATGCGAAGAAAGAGCCTAGCGGTAGCAGTCTGTGAGAAATAGTCACCGAGGCAGTGGGCTACTGCTGGCCTTGAGGGTTGGGAGTGGGTTCGGGGACTCTAAGCATCGAAATGTGTCCAGGTCTTTTTGAGGCAGCGTGGGCCTATGGGAGGCTTCGGTCAGAGGCACTGCCACTAAAATGGCAAGAAATGCCCAGTGGCCTTGGCCTTGTGAAATAGTCTCACAGGCTGGTGGGCTTTAGCCTTTTAAGCCCATGAGGGGTTGGGAGGGTTGGTGACTCTGGGCATCGAAAATGGGTCAGGTGTTTTCAAAGGGGCCTTGTGTGCCCAGCAGGCTCAGTCAGGAGCCCGCCCTAAAATGGTAAGAAATACACAGCGGCCTGACCTGAAATAGTCACAAGGGCGGTGGGATAAAGCCTTTGGCCCAGTTGGGAGGGGGCGTTGGGGGGTCTTGGAGTGAAAAATGGGTCAGTCTTTTGAGAACCTCTTGTGTCCAGATGGGAGGCTACAATTAGGAGGCCTGCCTAAAATGGCAGAAATGCCCAGTGACACAGTCACGTGAAATAGTCATAGGGGCAGTGGGTAGTGCTTATTGAGGGTTCCGGGGCTCTGGGAGTCCTAAATTGGTATAGTCTTTTTGAGGGGCCTCGTGTGCCCAGTGGAAGGCTACGGTCAGAGGCCTGCCCTAAAATGGCAAGAAATTCAGGCGGTGATCGTGAAATAATCGCGAGGGCGGTGGGCTATAGCCCATGAGGTTGGGGAGGAGGGTTCGGGGGTTGGGCATGAAAATGAGTCAGTTTTTAAGGGCCTCTTGTTCCCGGTGGGAGGCTACGGTCGAGGCCTACTAAAATGTGCAAGAAATGCCAATGGCCTTGATGCAGAAAATAAGTCGCCCAAAGGGCAGGTGAAACTATAACTGGCCCAGCGGGGTTGGGGAGGTGGGTTGGGGGTTACAGGCGCCGAAAAATGAGTCGAGTTTTGAGGGCCTCGTGTGCACGGTGGGAGGCTACGGTCAGAGGCACACCCTAAATGGCAAGAAATGCTGCAGATCTGTGAGGAAATAGTCGTCAGGGCCGGTGGTGCTGTGCTTTGGTTGAGGGTTCGGGGAGGGTTTGAGGGGCTCTGAAATCGAAAATGGGTCAGGTCTTTTCAAGGGGCCTCGTGTGCCCGGTGGAGAGCTCTGGTCAGGCACATACTAAGGACAAGAAAATACCAATGACGGCAATTGTGAAAATAGTCAGGGGCCAGGTTGACTATAAGCGTTTATTCATGGGGGTTGGGGTGGGGGGTTCGGGGGTCTGGGCGTCGAAAATTGGTCTAGTCTCTTCGAGGGGCCTCGTCTGCCCAGTGGGAGGCTACGTCAAAGGCCTGCCCTAAAATGGCAAGAAATGCCAGTGTGATCTGCAATTAGTCGCCCACGGTGGGCTATAGCCTGGCCCATGTGAGGGTTTGGGGGTCTGGGCATCAAAATTGGTCTAGTCTCTTTGAGGGGCCTCGTCGCCCAGTGGAAGAGCCTCAGTCGAGCACACTAAAATGTAAAATGCCATGATCTGTGAAATAATCATGTAGGCAAGACGATGGGCCTGATGAGGTTGGGAGGGGTTCGGGGTTGGGCATAAAAATGGGTCCGAGTCTTTTGATCATCCTCATGCCGGTGGGAGTGCAGTCAGGCTGCTAAAATGGCAAGAAATGCAGTGTACAGTAGCATTAAGTGTCATGTGACGGTGGGCTGTAGTCTGTTCCTCGGGGTTGGGGAGGAGGTTGGGGCTCAGCAGCGAAATCAATCCAGTCTTTTCGAGGGCCTCGTGTGCCCGGTGGGAGGCTACGGTTGAGGCCTGCCCAAAATTACAAGAAATGCCCAAGCTATGACGTCTTGAAATAGTCACTTGAGGCAGTGGGCTATATCGCTGGTCATGAGGGTTGGGAGGGTTCGGGGCTCACAGGCGTGGAAATGGTATAGTCTTTTATGGTCCTCGTGTGCCCAGGTGGGAGGCTACGGTCAAAGGCCTGCCTAAAATGGCAAGAAATGCCAGTGCTGTGATATTATCTTGAAGTCAGGTGGGCTATAGCTTTTGGTCCATGAGGTTGGGAAGCGGGGTTCGAGGACTCAGGCATGAGTGGAGTCTTTTCGAGGGCCTCGTGTGTCAGTTGGAGGCTATGGTCAGAGGCCCTAGCTAAAATGGCAAGAAATGCTGCAGTGGCTGTAGCGAAATAGTCGCCAAGGCGGGTGGGCTGTACGCTTTGGTCCGCGGGGGTTGGGGAGGGGGGTACGGGGCTCTGGGCGTCCGAAATGGGTTGAGTCTTTTTTAGGGGCCTCGTTTGCTCAGTGGGAGCCTACTGATTGAGTCCTGCCTAAAAGGCTAGAAATGCTTGGCCGTGCGCATAAAATAGTCTCAAGCCAGTGGGTTATAGCCTTTGTTCAGCGGGTTGGGGAGGGTTCAGTGCAGGCATCGGAAATGGGCCCAGTCCTTTGAGGGGCCTCGTGTGCTCAGTGGGAGCCCGGTGAGTCTGACCTTTGGTCCATGAGGTTGGTGAGGCGATTAGGGAGTTAGGCGTCGGAAATGGGTAAAGGCTTTTCGAGGTCCTCGTCATGATGGGAGGCTAAGGTCAGAGGCCTGCCCGAAAATGGTAAGAAATACCCAATGTAGCGCATGAAATAATCGGCGAGGCAGTGGGCTATAGCCATTGGTCCATGAGGGGTTGGGGAGGGGGGTTCGGGGGCTCTGGGCGTTGGAAATTGGTATAGTCTTTTTGAGGGTCCTCGTGTGTGCCCAGTGGGAGGCCACGGTCAGAGGCTGCCCTAAAATGGTAGAAACACCAGTGATGGCCTGAAATAGTCACTGAGGCCGGTGGGCTATAGTCTTTGGTCCGCGGGGGTTGGGGAGGGGGGTTCGGGGGCTCTGGGAGTTTGAAATGGGTCCAGTCTTTTGGAGGGGCCTCGTGTGCTCAGTGGGATCCTACGGTCATATGGCTGCCCTAAAATGGCAAGAAATGCCATAACGTCGAGGCCGGTGGACTATCGCCTTCTGTCCGCGGGGGTTGGGGAGGGCGGTTCGGGGCCTCTGGCTGTCGGAAATGGGCAAGGACTTTTCGAGGGGCCTCGTGTGCCCAGTGGGACGCTACGGTCAGAGGCCCGCCCTAAAATGGCAAGAAATGCACGGCGGCAGAGCGACCAAAATAGTCGCCCAGGCCGGTGGGCTATAGCCTTTGGTCTGCGGGGGTTGGAGTGGGGGTTTCGGGGGTTCTGGGCATCGGAAATGGGTCTAGTCTTTTCGAGGGTCCTCAAGTGCCTAGTCGGAGGCTACGGTCAGAGGCCGGTCCTAAAATGGAAAGAAATGCCCAACGGCGCAGCGCGCGAAATAGTCGTCGAGGCCGGTGGTCTATAGCCTTTGGTCCACGGGGGTGGGGGGGGGGGGTTGGGGGGCTCTGGTCGTCGAAAATGGGTACAGTCCTTTCAAGGGTCCTCGTGTGCCCAGTGGGAGGCTACGGTCAGAGTCCTTCTCTAAAATGGCAAGAAATGCCCAGCGGCGCAGCGCGCGAAATAGTCGCCGAGGCCGGTGGGCTATAGCCTTTGGTCATGAGGTTTGGGAGGGGCTTGAGGGCCTGGGTGTCGGAAATGGGTACATTCTTTTCGAGGGTCCTCGTGTGAGTGGGAGGCTCTGAGTCAGAGTCCTTCAGTAAAAGTAGCAAGAAATGCCAGTGACAGCGTCTGAAATAATCGGGAGGCCGGTGGGCTATAGCATTTGGTCCGCGGGGGTGGGGGCGGGGGGTTTGCAGGCTCTGGGCGTCGGAAATGGGCACAGTCTTTTCGAGGGGCCTCGTGTGCCCAGTGGGAGGCTACTGATCGAGGCCAACCTAAAAGGCGAGGCGCATGCAGCGGCCTGAAAATGGTCTGAGGCCGGTGGGCTATAGCCTTTGGCCCGCGGGGGTTGGGGAGGGGGTTCGGGGACTATGGGTGTTGGAAATGGGTCCCGGATTTTTGAGGGGCCTCGTGTGCTTAGTGGGAGCCTACGGTCAGAGGCCTGCCCTAAAAAGGCAAGAAATGCCAGTGACACAGTAGTGAATTGTTCGAGGCAGTGGGCTATAGCCTTTGGTCCATGAGGTTGGGAGGGTTCAGGGGTCTAGGGTTGGTGGGTCAGTCTTTTGAGGGCCTCATTACACTCAGTGGGAGCCTACGGTCAGAGGCCTGCCCTAAAAAGGCAAGAAATGCCCCGCAGCGCACCGCGCTAAATAGTCTTCGAGCCCGGTGGGCTATAGCCTTTGGTCCGCGGGGGTTGGGGAGGGGGGTTAGGGGGCATTGGCTGTCAGAAATGGGTTTAGTCTTTTCTAGGAGCCTCGTGCACCCACTGGCAGGCTGCGGTCAGAGGCCTACCCAAAAATGGCAAGAAATGCCCAGCGGCACAGTAGCATGCAGTCGCCGCGGCCGGTGGGCTGTAGCTTTTGGTCCGCGGGGGTTGGCGTGGGGGGTTCGGGGGCTCTGGGCATCGGAAATTGGTACAATCTTTTCGAGGGGCCTCTTGTGCCCAGTGGGAGGCTACGGTCAGATGCCCGCCCCAAAATGGCAGGAAATGAACAGGTGATCTGTGAGTAGATCTCAGGAGCCAGTGGGCTATAGCCTTTGTCCCACAGGGGTTGGGGGTGGTTCGGGGCTCTGGGCGTCGAAATATGTCTAGTCTTGTCGAGGACCTCATGTTGCACAGTGGGATGCTACGGTCAGAGGCCCGCCTAAAATGGCTAGAAATGCCATGAGCTGTGAAATAGTCGATGAGGCCGGTGGGCTATATCTTTTGGTCCGCGGGGGTTGGCAAGGGGGCTCGGGTGCTCTGGCTGTCGGTAATTGGTACAGTATTTTCAAGCGGCCTCGTGTACCCAGAGCGAGGCTACTGACCCGGTGGGCTACAGCCGGTGCTCTAAAATGGTGAAATAGGCTCTCAGAGCCAGTGGGCTATAGCCTTTGTGCCGGGGGTGTTGGGGCGGGGCGTACGGGGGATATAGGCGTCAGTATTGTGTCTAGTCTTTTCGTGGGTCCTCATGTGCCCACGGGGAGGCTACGGTCAAAGGCCTGCATTAAAATTGCAAGAAATGGCAGCTGTGAGCTGAAATTAGTCACAGGGCCGGTGGGCTATATCTTGGTCAGCGGGGTTGGGAGGGTTTCGGTGGCTCAGTGGTCGGAAATGGGTATAGTCTTTTCAGGTGTCCTCGTGTGCCCAGGGGAGACTACGGTCAGCCTGCCTAAAATGGCAAGAAATATCCAGCGGTGACACGTGAAATAGTCATGAGCCCGGTGGGCTATAGCCATTGGTCCATGAGGGGTTGGGGAGGGGGATTCGGGGATCGGGGCATGAAATGGGTCAGTCTTTTAGTGTCCTCATGTGCCCAAGGGAGGCTACGGTCAGAGGCCTGCATTAAAAGTGCAAGAAATGCCAGCGATGGGCGTCGTGAAATAGTCGTCGAGGCGGTGGGCTATAACTGGTCCGTGGGGGTGGGAGGGGCGTTACGGCTCTGGGCATCGGAAATGGGTCTGAGTCTTTTGAGGGTCCTCGTGTGCCCGATGGGAGGCTACTGATCTAAGGCTGCCCTAAAAGGGCAAGAAATGCCCAGCGATGAGCGTCTGAAATAGTCGTCGAGGCCCGGTGGGCTATAGTGATCCGTGGGGGTGGGAGGGCGTTAAGGGCTGGGCATCAGAAATGGGTACAGTCTTTTCGAGGGTCCTCGTGTGCCCAGTGGGAGGCTACGGTCAGAGGGCTGCCCTAAAAGGGCAAGAAATGCCCAGCGATGAAGCGTGCGAAATAGTCGTCGAGGCCGGTGGGCTATAGCTTTTGGTCCGCGGGGGTTGGGGAGGGGGATTCTGGGGATCAGGGCATCGGAAATGGGTACAGTCTTTTCGAGTGTCCTCATGTGCCCAGTGGGAGGCTACGGTCAGAGGGCTGCCCTAAAAGGGCAAGAAATGCCCAGCGATGAAGCGTGCGAAATAGTCGTCGAGGCCGGTGGGCTATAGCTTTTGGTCCGTGGGGGGTGGGGAGGGGCGTTCTGGGGCTCTGGGCATCAGAAATGGGTCTGATCTTTCGAGGGTCCTCGTGTGATGGGAGGCTCTGGTCTAAGGGCTGCCGAAAAGGGCAAGAAATGTAGCGATGCAGCGTGCGAAATAGTCGTCGAGGCCGGTGGGCTATAGCCTTTGGTCCGCGGGGGTTGGGGAGGGGCGTTCTGGGGCTCTGGGCGTCGGAAATGGGTACGGTCTTTTCGAGGGTCCTTGTGTGCCCAGTGGGAGGCTACGGTCAGAAGCCTGCCCTAAAATGGCAAGACATGCCCAGCGGCACAGCGCGTGAAATAGTCCCCGAGGCCGGTGGGCTATAGCCTTTGGTCCGCGGGGGTTGGGGAGGGGCGTTCGGGGGTTCTGGGCGTCAGAAATGGGTACAGTCTTTTCGAGGGTCCTCGTGCGCCCAGTGGGTGACTACGGTCAGAGGCCTGCCCAAAAATGGCAAGAAATACCAAGCGGCTCAGCGCGTGAAATAGTTGCCGAGGGCGGTGGGCTATAGCTTTTGGTCCGCGGGGGTTGGGGAGGGGGGTTCGGGGGCTCTGGGCACCAGAAATGAATAAAGGCTTTTCGAGGGTCCTCGTGTGCCCAGTGGGAGGCTACGGTCAAAAGCCTGCCATAAATGGTAAGACATTCCCAATGCGCCACCGCGTGAAATAGTCGCCGCGGCCGGTGGGCTATAGTACTGGTCATGAGGGGTTGGGGAGGGCGTTCGGGGCTCTGGGCGTGAGCAGTACAGTCTTTTCGAGGGTCCTCATGTGCCCAGTGGGACGCTACGTTAGAGGCCTGCCCTAAATGGCAAGAAATGCCCAGCGGCGCAGCTCGTGAAATAGTCACCGAGGCCGGTGGGCTATAGCCTTTGGTCCGCGGGGGTTGGGGAGGGGGTTTCGGTGGCTCTGGTCGTCAGAAATGGGTACAGTCTTTTCGAGCGTCCTCGTGTGCCCAGTGGGAGGCTACGGTAAGAGGCCTGCCCTAAAATGGCAAGAAATATCCAGCAGCGCAGCACGTGAAATAGTCGTCGAGGCCGGTGGGCTATAGCCTTTGGTCCGCGGGGGTTGGGGTGGGGGGTTCTGGGGCTCAGGGCATCGGAAATGGGTACAGTCTTTTCGAGTGTCCTCATGTGCCCAGTGGGATGCTACGGTCAGAGGGCTGCCCTAAAAGGGCAAGAAATGCCCAGCGATGAAGCGTGCGAAATAGTCGTCGAGGCCGGTGGGCTATAGCCTTTGGTCCGCGGGGGGTGGGGAGGGGCGTTCTGGGGCTCTGGGCGTAAGAAATGGGTACAGTCTTTTTGAGGGTTCTCGTGTGATGGGAGGCTCTGATTAGAAGCCTGCTAAAATAACAAGACATGCCCTTGGCGCAGCGTGAACTAGTCAGCCAGGTGGGCTATAGCCTTTGGTCCAGCGGGGTTGGGAGAGGGTTACAGGGCTCTGGGCACAGGAAATGGAGTCTGATCTTTCGAAGGTCCTCGTTTTCCCAGTGGGAGGCTACGGTTAGAGGCCTGCCCTAAAATGGCAAGAAATGCCCAGCGGCGCAGCGCGTGAATAGTCACCGAGGCCGGTGGGCTATAACCTTTGGTCATCGGGGGTTGGGGAGGGGGTTTCGGGGGCTCTGGTCGTCGGAAATGGGTACAGTCTTTTCGAGGGTCCTCGTGTGCCCAGTGGGAGGCTACGGCCAGAAGCCTGCCCGAAAATGGCAAGAAATGTCCAGCGGCGCAGCACGTGACATAGTCGCCGACGCCGGTGGGCTATAGCCTTTGGTCCGCGGGGGTTGGGGAGGGGCGTTCGGGGGCTCTCGGCGTCGGAATGGGTGGGGAGGGGGGTTCGGCCAGTCGGGCTGTCAGAAAGGGGTCCAGTCTTTTCGAGGGCCCTCGGGGAGCCTGTGGGAGGCCGCGACCAGAGGCTTGCCCTAAAATAGTGGTTCTGGCCCAGCGGTGCAAGGTGCGAAAGAGGAGGCGGGGGCGGTGTGCTATAACCTTAGGCCCGTGGGGGGTGGGGAGGGGGGTTTAGCCAGTCGGGCTATCGGAAAGGGGTCCAGTCTTTTCGAGGGCCCTCGAGGGGCCTGTGGGAGGCCGCGGCCGGAGGCTTGCCCTAAAATAGTGCTTCTGGCCCAGCGGCGCAAGGCGCGAAAGAGGGGGCGGGGGCGGTGTGCTATAACCTTGGGCCCGTGGGGGGTGGGTTGGGGTTTCAGCCCGGCTGTCGGAAAGGGTCCAGTCTTTCGAGGCCCTCGGGAGACATGTGGGAGGCCAGCCAGAGCTTACCTTAAAATAGTGCTTTTGTGCGTGAGCAGCAATGGTGAGCCGGTGTGTTGTATGGGCACTGTGGCGGGTGGGAGGGTTCCGCTGGTCGGGCCATATCGCAAGGGTCAGTCTTTCGAGGGCCCTCAGGGGGCCTGTGGTAGGCAGCCAGAGCTTGACCTAAAATAGTGCTTGGCCAGTATGGCGCGAAAGAGGAGGCGGGGGCGGTGTGCTATAGCCTAGGGCCCGTGGGGGGTGGGGAGGGCGGTTCGGCCAGTTGGGCTGTCGGAAAGGGGTCCAGTCTTTTCGAGGGCCCTCGGGGGGCCTGTGGGAGGCCGCGGTCAGAAGCTTGCCCTAAAATAGTGCTTCTGGCCCAGCGGCGCAAGGCCCGAAAGAGGAGGCGGGGGCGGTGTGCTATAGCCTTAGGCCCGTGGGGTTTGGGGAGGGGGGTTTAGCCAGTCGGGCTGTCGGAAAGGGGTCCAGTCTTTCCGAGGGCCCTCGGGAGACCTGTGGGAGGCCGCTGCCAGAGGCTTACCTTAAAATAGTGCTTCTGGCCCAGCGGCGCAGGGCGCGAAACAGCGGGCGGGGCCGGTGTGTTGTAGCCTTGGGCCTGTGGGGGGTGGGGAGGGGGGTTCCGCTAGTCGAGCTGTCGGAAAGGGGTCCAGTCTTCTCGAGGCCCATCGGGGGCCTGTGGTAGGCCGCGGCCAGAGGCTTGCCCTAAAATAGTGCTTCTGGCTCAGCGGCGCAAGGCGTGAAACAGGGGGCGGGGGCGGTGTGCTATAGCCTTGGGCCCGTGGGGGGTGGGGACGGTGGTTCGGCCAGTCGGGCTGTCAGAAAGGGGTCCAGTGTTTTCGAGAGCCCTCAGGGGGCCTGTGGGAGGCCGCGGCCAGAGGCTTGCCCTAAAATAGTGGTTCTGGCCCAGCGGCGCAAGGGGGGAAAGAGGAGGCGGGGGCGGTGTGCTATAGCCTTAGGCCCGTGGGGGGTCGGGAGGGGGGTTTAGCCAGTCGGGCTATCGGAAAGGGGTCCAGTCTTTTCGAGGGCCCTCGAGGGGCCTGTGGGAGGCCGCGGCCAGAGGCTTGCCCTAAAATAGTGCTTCTGGCCCAGCGGCGCAAGGCGCGAAAGAGGGGGCGGGGGCGGTGTGCTATAACCTTGGGCCCGTGGGGGGTGGGGAGGGGGGTTCGGCCAGTCCGGCTGTTGGAAAGGGGTCCAGTCTTTCCGAGGGCCCTCGGGAGACCTGTGGGAGGCCGCTGCCAGAGGCTTACCTTAAAATAGTGCTTTTGGCCCAGTGTGAGGAACAATGAGCGGAGGGCCGGTGTGTTGTATGGGCACATGTGGCGGGTGGGGAGGGTTTCCGCTAGTCAGAGGCCATCGCAAAGGGTCAGTCTTTTCGAGGGCCCTCGGAGACCTGTGGTGGCCGGAGGCTTCCCTAAAATAGTTCTTCTGTCAGTGAGCGCGAAAGAGGCGGGTGTGCTATAGCCTAGGGCCCCGGGGGGGTGGGGAGGGGGGTTCGGCCAGTCGGGCTGTCGGAAAGGGGTCCAGTCTGGTCGGGGGCCCGCGGGGGGCCTGGGGGAGGCCGCGGTCAGAAGCTTGCCAGAAAATAGTGCTTGGCCCAGTGGCGCAAGGCCGAGAGGAGGCGGTGTGCTGTATAGGCCCGTGGGGTTTGGGGAGGGGTTTAGCCAGTCCGGCTGTCGGAAAGGGTCCAGTCTTTTCGAGGGCCCTCGGGGGGCCTGTGGGAGGCAGACGGCTTACCCTAAAATAGTGCTTCGGCCCAGCAGACAAAGGGAGGCGGGGGCAGTGTGCTATAACCTTGGGCCCGTGGCGGGTGGCGAGGGTGGTTCGGCCAGTCGGGCTGTCGGAAAGGGGTCCAGTCTTTTCGAGGGCCCTCGGGGGTCTTGGTGACAGAGGTTGCCCTAAAATAGTGCCAGCCCAGCTGCATGAGCGAAAGCAGGCGGGGGCGGTGTGCTATAACCTTGGGCCCGTGGGGGGTGGGGAGGGGGGTTAGGCCAGTCGGGCTGTCATAAAGGGGTCCAGTCTTTTCGAGGGCCCTCGGGGGCGGTGTGCTATAACCTCTGGCCCGTGGGGGGTGGGGAGGGGGGTTCGGCCAGTCGGGCTGTCATAAAGGGGTCCACTCTTTTCGAGGGCCCTCGGGGAGCCTGTGGGAGGCCGCGGCAGCAGCCTAAAATAGTGCCATGGCCCAGCCTTGGTGCAGAGCGAGGCGGTGTGCTATAGCCTTGGGCCCGTGGGGGTGAGGAGGGTTCGGTCAGGGCTGTCGGAAGGGTCAGTCTTTTCGAGGGCCCTCGGGGAGCTGGTGGGAGGCTGCGCCCAGGCTTGCCTAAAATAGTGCTTGGCCCAGTGACAAGGCCAGAAGAGGCGGTGTGCTATTCCCTGGGGCCCGGGGGGGGTGGGGAGGGTTAGGCAGTCAGGGCTGTCATAAAGGGTCCAGTCTTTTGAGGGCCCTCGAGGCGGTGCTATAACCTCGGCCCGTGGGGGTGGGGAGGGGTTCGGCCCGGTCGGGCTGTCATAAAGGGTCCACTCTTTTCGAGGGCCTCGGAGCCTGGGAGGAGGCGAGGCCAACTAAAATAGTGCCAGTGGCCCAGGTGAAACAATGGCCAGGGCAGTGTGTTGTAATATGGGCACAGTGGGAGGGGTTTCCGCTAGTCCAGACAATCGCAAAGGTCCAGTCTTCGAGGCCCTCGGGGGCCTGGTAGGCATGGGCCAGAGGTTTACCTAAAATAGTTCTTTAGTGGCGCAAGCGCGAAAAAGAGGCGGGCGGTGTGTTATAGCCTAGGGCCCGTGGGGGTGGGGAGGGGTTCGGCAGTCGGGCTGTCGGAAAGGGTCCAGTCTTTTCGAGGGCCCTCAGAGGGGCCTGTGGGAGGCCGTGGCCAGAGGCTTACTAAAATAGTGCTTGGCCCAGTGGCGCAAGCAGGCGGGGCGTTGTTCTGTGGGCCCGTGGGGTGGGAGGGTTCGGCCAGTCGGGCTGTCGGAAAGGGTCAGTCTTTTCGAGGGCCTCGGGGGCTGTGGAAGGCCGTGGCCAGAGGTTTGCCTAAAATAATACTTCTGGCCAGCAAGGAAAAAGAAGGCGGTGTGCTATAATAGGCCCGTCGGGGTGGGGATGGGGGTTCAGTCGGGCTGTCGGAAAGTGGTCAGTCGTTTGAGGGGCCCTCGGGGGCCTGTGGTGAGCCAGCCATGAACTGCCCTAAAATAGTGCTTGTGCGGGGAGGGTTCGGCCATTGGGCGGTCGGAAGGGTCAGTCGTTTCCAGGGCCCTCGGGGGGCCTGTGGGAGGCCGCGGCCATAGGCTTGCCCTAAAAGAGTGGTTCTGGCCCAGCGTAACACGCCGCGAACCTGGGGGCGGGGTCGGTGTGCTATAGCCTTGGGCCCGTGGGGGGTTGGGAGGGTTCGGCCAGGCGTCGGAAGGGGTCAGTCTTGAGGGCCCTCGGGGGCCGGTGGGAGGCCATGAGCTTGCCTAAAATAGTGCTTCTGGCCCAGGCGCAGCAAAGAGGCGGGGTGATATAGCCTTGGGCCCGGGGGGGTGGGGAGGGGTTGTGAGTCGGGCTGTCGGAAGGGTCCAGTCTTTTCGAGGGGCCCTCGGGGCTGTGGGAGGCTGAGGCTTGCCTAAAATAGTGCTTGGCCCAGTGACGGTAGCAAGCAGTGAGGCGGTGTGTGTGCCTTGGGCCCGTGGGGGTGGTGAGGGTTCGGCCCGTCGGGCTGTCGGAAAGGGTCCAGGTCTTTTGAGGGGCCCTCGGGGGACTGTGGGAGGCCAGCGGAGGCTTACCTAAAAGAGTGCTTCTGGCCCAGTGGCGCAAGGCATGAAACAGGGGGCGGGGGCGGTGTGCTATAACCTTGGGCCCGTGGCGGGTGGGGGGTTCCGCCAGTCGGGCTGTCGGAAGGGGTCAGTCTTTCGAGGCCCTCGGGGGCCTGTGGAGGCCGTACCAGAGGTTGCCCTAAAATAATACTTCTGGCCAGGCGCTAGAGGCGGGGCGGTGCTGTATGGGCCCGTCGGTGGGGCTGGGGAGTTCGGCCAGTCGGGCTGTCGGAAAGTGGTCAGTCTTTTGAGGGCCTCGGGGGCCTGTGGGAGGCCATGAGCTTGCCTAAAATAGTGGCCCAGTGCAAGGCATGAAACAGAGGCGGGGCGTTGTTCTGTGTGGGCCCGTGGAGGGTGGGGAGGGAGTTTCGGTCATTCGGGCGGTCGGAAAGGGGTCCAGTCTTTTCCAGGGCCCTCGGGGGGCCTGTGGGAGGCATGACCAGGCTTGCCTAAAATAGTGGTTCGGCCCAGTGAACAAGTCAGCGAAAGTGGCGGGGTCGGTGTGCTATAGCCTTGGGCCCGTGGGGGTGGGGAGGGGGGTTCCGCCAGTCAGGCGGTCGTAAAGGGTCAGCCTCTTGAGGGCCCTCAGGGGCAGTGGGAGGCCATGACAGCTTGCCTAAAATAGTGCTTGGCCCAGCGCTAGGAAACAAAGGCGAGGCGGTGTGCTATAGCCTTGGGCCCGTGGGGGTGGGGAGGGATTTCAGTCGGGCTGTCGGAAGGGTCAGTCTTTTCGAGGGCCCTCGGGGGGCTGTGCGAGGCTGCGCCCAGTTGCTTGCCCTAAAATAGTGCTTCGGCCCAGTGGCGCAGCAGAGGCGGGGCGGTGTGTATAGCCTTGGGCCCGTGGGGGGTGGGAGGGGTTCGGCCGTCGGGCTGTCGGAAGAGTCAGTCTTTTGAGGGCCCTCAGGGGACCTGTGGGAGGCGGCCAGAGCTTGCCTAAAATAGTGCCAGCCCAGTGGCGCAGGCATGAAAAGAGGCGGGGCGGTGTGCTATAACCTTGGGCCCGTCGGGGTGGGGAGTGTGGTTCGGCCAGTCGGGCTGTCGGAAGGGTCAGTCTTTTGAGGGCCCTCAGGAACTGTGGGAGCCATGACCAGAGGTTGCCCTAAAATAGTGCTTGGTGCAGGCGCAGTGAACAGTGAGGCGGTGTGCTATAGCCTTGGGCCCGTGGGGGTGAGGAGGGTTGACAGTCGGGCTGTCGGAAAGGGTCCAGTCTTTTGAGGGGCCCTCGGGGGCTGTGGGAGGCATGACAGAGGCTAAAATAGTGCTTGGCCCACTGAGCGAAACAGGGGGCGGGGGCGGTGTGCTATAGCCGTGGGCCCGTGGGGGGTGGGGAGGGGGGTTCGGCCGGTCGGGGTGTCGGAAAGGGGTCCAGTCTTTTGGGGGGGCCTCGGGGGCCTGGGAGGCCAGCAGGCTTGCCTAAAATAGTGCTTGGCCCAGTAGCGCAAGGCGAAAGCAGAGGCGGGGGCGTGCATGGGCCCGTGGGGGTGGGGAGGGGTGTTAGGCCAGTCGGGCTGTCGGAAGAGGTCAGTCTTTTCGAGGGCCCTCGGGGGCTGTGGGAGGCCGTGCAGGAGGTTTGCCTAAAATAGTGCTTGGCCCGGTAGCGAAAGAGGCGGCGGGGGCGGTGTGCTATAGCCTTGGGCCCGTGGGGGGTGGGGATGGGGGTTCAGCCAGTCGGGCTGTCGGAAAGTGGTCCAGTCGTTTGGAGGGCCCTCGGGGCCTGTGGTGAGGCCGGCTATGCCTAAAATAGTGCTTCGGCCCAGTGGCGCAGGTCTGAGCAGTGAGGCGGTGTGCTAGGCCGTGGGGTGGGGAGGGGTTCGGCCGGTCTGGCTGTCGGAAGGGTCAGTCTTTTCGAGGGCCCTCGGGGGTGGGAGGCCGTACAGGATTGCCCTAAAATAGTACTTCCCAGCCCAGGCGCAAGTGAAAGCAGGCGGGCGGTGCTGTATAGCCTTTGGGCCCGTGGGGGCGGGGGGGGTTCGGCCAGTCGGGCTGTCGTAAAGGGTCCAGTCTTTTCGAGGGCCCTCGGGGGCCTGTGGGAGGCCATGACAGGAGGCTTACCTAAAATAGTGCTTGGCCCAGTGAGGCAAGAAAGCAGTGAGGCGGTGTGCTATAGTCTTGGGCCCGTGGGGTTGGGGAGGGTTCGGCCACGGTCGGGCTGTCGGAAAGGGTCAGTCTTTTGAGGGCCCTCAGGGGGCTGTGGGAGGCCGTGCGGAGGATTGACCTAAAATAGTGCCGGCCCAGTAGCAAGAAAAGAGGCCGGGGCGGTGTGCTATAGCCTTGGGCCCGGGGGGGTGGGGGTGGGGGGTTTAGCCAGTCGGGCTGTCGGAAAGGGTTCCAGTCTTTTCGAGGGCCCTCGGAGACCTGTGAGGCCATGACCATAGCACCTAAAATAGTGCTTACAGCCCAGTATGAGCGAGCAGGGGGGCGGTGTGCTATAGTGGGCCCGTGGGGGTGGGGAGGGTTGACCAGTCGGGCTGTCGGGAAGGGTCAGTCTTTTGAGGGCCCTCGGGGAGGCCATGACCAGAGGCTTACTAAATAGTGCTTGGCCCAGTGAGGCAGGCATGAAAAGAGGCGAGGCGGTGTGCTATAATGGGCCCGTGGGGGTGGGAGGGTGGTTCGGCCAGTCGGGCTGTCGGAAAGGGTCCAGTCTTTTGAGGGCCCTCAGGACTGTGGGAGCCGTGACCAGGTTGCCCTAAAATAGTACTTGGCCCAGCGATGTAGCAGCGAGGCGGGTGTGCTATTGGGCCCGTGGGGGTGGGTGGAGTTCAGGTCGGGCTGTCGGAAGGGTCAGTCTTTTGAGGGCCCTCAGGGGAACTGTGGGAGGCGACCAGAGCTTGCCTAAAATAGTGCTTCTGGCCCAGTGACGTAGCGTAGAAAGAAGCGAGGCGGTGTGCTATATGGGCCCGTGGGGGTGGGGATGGGGGTTCAGACAGTCGGGTTGTCGGAAAGTGGTCCAGTCATTTGGAGGGCCCTCGGGGGCCTGGTGGGCAGCACAGGCTTGCCTAAAATAGTGTGGCCCAGTAGCGTGAGGCGAGGCGTTGTTCTGTGTGGGCCCGTGGGGGTGGGGAGGGTTGACGGTCGGGCTGTCGGAAAGGGTCAGTCTTTTGGAGGGCCCTCGGGGGGCTGTGGGAGGCCGTACCAGGAGGTTTGCCTAAAATAATAGCCCAGCCAGGCGCGTGAGGCGGGGGCGGTGTGCTATAGCCTTGGGCCCGTCGGGGGTGCGGCGGGGGGTTCGGCCAGTCGGGCTGTCAGAAAGTGGTCCAGTCGTTTCGAGGGCCCTCGAGGGGCCTGTGGTGAGGCATGCTATAAACTTGCCTAAAATAGTGCTTGGCCCAGTGGCGCAAGGTGAAAGCAGTGAGGCGTGTGCTATAGCCTTGGGCCCGTGGGGGTGGGGAGGGGTTCGGTCGGGCTGTCGGAAGGGTCAGTCTTTTGAGGGCCCTCGGGGCCTGTGGGAGGCCGACCAGAGGATTGCCCTAAAATAGTATACTTGGCCCAGTGGCGTGAAAGTGAGGCGGTGGCTGCTTGGGCCCGTGGGGGTTGGGAGGGTTCGGACGGTCGGGCTGTCGTAAAGGGTCAGCTATTCGAGGGCCCTCGGGGGACTGTGGGAGGCATGACAGAGCTTGCTAAAATAGTGCTGGCCCAGTGGCGCAAGGTCTGAAGCAGTGAGGCGGTGTGCTATAGCCTTGGGTCCGTGGGGGTGGGGAGGGTTGACCAGTCGGGCTGTCGGAAGGGTCAGTCTTTTGAGGGCCCTCGGGGGGCCTGGGAGGCAGGGAGGATTGACCTAAAATAGTTCTTCAGGCCCAGTGAGCAAGGCAGAGGCGGTGTGCTATGTGGGCCCGTGGGGGTGGGGATGGGGGTTCGGTCGGGCTGTCGGAAGGGTCAGTCGTTTGAGGGCCTCGGGGCCTGTGGTGGGCCAGCCATGGGCCCTAAAATAGTGCTTCAGCTCGGTAGTGAGCAGAGGCGGGGCGTTGTGCCTTGGGCCCGTGGGGGTGGGGAGGGTTCGGCCAGTCGGGCTGTCGGAAGGGTCCAGTCTTTTGAGGGCCCTCAGGGGGGCCTGTGGGAGGCAGCGGAGAGGCTGCCGTAAAATAGTGGTTCTGCCCAGTGGCTGAGTCATGAAGAGGCGAGGCGTGTGCTATAGCCTTGGGCCCGTGGGGGTGGGAGGACGGTTCGGCCAGTCGGGCTGTCGTAAAGGGTCAGCCTATTGAGGGTCCTCGGGGGCCGGTGGGAGGCGGAGCTTACAAAATAGTGCTTGGCCCAGTGCGCAAGGTCTGAAAGCAGTGGGCGGTGTGCTATAGTCTTGGGTCCGTGGGGGTGGGGAGGGTTCGGCCGGTCGGGTCTGTCGGAAAGGGTCAGTCTTTTCGAGGGCCCTCGGGGCCACAATGTGGGAGGCCAGCGGCCATGACTGCCTAAAATAGTGCTTGGCCCAGTGAGCAAGCGAAAGCAGGCGGGGCGGTTGTTGATGTATGGGCCCGTGGGGGTGGGGAGGGTTCGGCGGTCGGGCTGTCGGAAGGGTCCAGTCTTTTGAGGGGCCCTCGGGGCCTGTGGCAGCGGCAGAGGCTTACCCTAAAATAGTGGTTATTGGCCCAGTGAGCGCAAGTGAGTGGGGGCGGTGTGCTATATATGGGCCCGTGGGGGGTGGGGAGGGGTTCGGCCGGTCGGGCTGTCGTAAAGGGTCCAGTCTTTTGAGAGCCCTCGGGGGAGTCTGAGGACCATGAGGCTTACCTAAAATAGTGCTTGGCCCAGTGAGGTCTGAAACAGTGAGGGCGGTGTGCTATAGCCTTGGGTCCGTGGGGGGGTGGGGAGGGTTCGGTCGGGCTGTCGGAAAGGGTCCAGTCTTTGAGGGCCCTCAGGGGGGCCTGTGGGAGGCGTACCAGAGGATTGCCTAAAATAGTACTTGGCCCAGCGCAAGGTATGAAAGAGGCAGGCGGTGTGCTATAGCCTTGGGCCCGTCGGGTGGGATGGGGGTTCAGCCGGTCGGGCTGTCGGAAGGGTCAGTCGTTTGAGGGCCCTCGGGAGACTGTGGTGAGGCCATGACCATAGGCTTGCCTAAAATAGTGCTTGGCCCAGTGGTATGAGGCAACAGTGAGGCGTGTGCTTCTTGGGCCCGTGGGGGTGGGAGGGTTCGGGTCGGGCTGTCGGAAGGGTCAGTCTTTTGAGGGGCCCTCGGGGGCCTGTGGGAGGCCATGACCAGGCTTGCCTAAAATAGTGGTTCGGCCCAGTAAGTCATGAAAAGGGGAGGCGGTCTGCTATAGCCTTGGGCCCGTGGGGGGAGGGTTCGACGGTCGGGCTGTCGGAAAGGGTCAGCCGAGGGCCCTCGGGGGCAGTGGGAGGCATGACAGAGCCTAAAATAGTGCCTTGGCCCGGTAGCAGGCATGAAACAGTGAGGCGGTGTGCTATAGCCTTGGGCCCGTGGGGGGGTGGGAGGGTTCGTCGGTCGGGCTGTCGGAAGGGTGCAGTCTTTTCGAGGGCCCTCGGGGGCTGTGGGAGGCCAGAGGTTACTAAAATAGTGGTTCGGCCCAGTGACGCAGGCTCGAAAGTGGGGCGGGGCGGTGTGCTATAGCATTGGGCCCGTGGGGGTTGGGAGGGTTCGGCCGGTCAGGCGTCGAAGGGTCCAGCCTCTTTGAGGGCCCTCGGGGGGCCTGTGGGAGGCCTTGCCCTAAAATAGTCTTGGCGTGAAAAGGCGGAGGCGGTGTGCTATGTGGGCCCAGGGGGTGGGGGGGGCGGCCAGTCCGGCGGTCGTAAAGGGTCCAGCCTCTTTGAGGGGCCCTTGGGAGCCTATGGGAGGCAGCTGTCATAAAATAGTTCTTGGCCCGGTAGCGAAAGTGAGGGGCGGTGTGCTATAGCCTTGGGCCCGTGGGGGGGTGGGGGGGGGGTTCGGCCGGTCGGGGTGGCGGAAAGGGTCAGTCTTTTCGAGACCTCGGAGGCTCGGAAGGGTCCAGTCTTTTCGAGGGCCCTCGGGGGGCCTGTGGGAGGCCGAGGCCAGAGGCTTGCCCTAAAATAGTGCTTCTGGCCCAGCGGCGAAAGCCGCGAAAGAGGAGGCGGGGGCGGTGTGCTATAGTCTTGGGCCCGTGGGGGGTGGGGATGGGGCGTTCAGCCAGTCGGGCTGTCGGAAAGGGGGCCAGTCTTTTCGAGGGCCCTCGGGAGACCTGTGGGAGGCCAGAGGCTTACTAAAATAGTGCTTCAGTGAGCCGAAAGAGGCGAGGCGGTGTGCTATATGTAGCCGTGGGGGGGGGTGGGAGGGTTCGGCTGGTCGGACGTCAGAAAGGGTCTAGTCTTCGAGGGACCTCGGGAGCCTGTGGGAGGCTGCGGCCAAGGCTTGCCTAAAATAGTGCTTTTGTGGCGCAAGCCACGAAGAGAAGGCGAGGCGGTGTGCTGTGCCTTGGGCCCTTGAGGTGGGGATGGGGGGTTCAGCGGTCGGGCTGTCGGATGGGGTCAGGCTTTTTAGGCACCCTTGGGAGACCTGTGGGAGGCAGCGGCCAACTTGCCTAAAATAGTGCTTGGCCCAGTGAGCAAGCGAAACAGAGGCGGGGCGGTGTGCTATATTGGGCCCGTGGGGGTGGGGAGGGTTCGGCCGGTCGTGCTGTCGGATAGGGTCAGTCTTTTCGAGGGGCCATCGGGGGCCTGTGGGAGGCAGCAGAGGTTTGCCTAAAATAGTGCTTCGCCAGTAGCGCGAAAAGAAGGCGGGGGCGGTGTGCTATGGGCCCGTGGGGTGTTGGGAGGGGGGTTCAGCAGTCGGGCTGTCGGAAATGGGTATGGTCTTTTCGAGGGGCCCTCAGGGAGACCTGTGGGAGGCCAGCGGCCAGAGCTTGCCCTAAAATAGTGCTTGGCCCAGTGGCGCAGAAAGAGGCGAGGCGGTGTGCTATAGCGTTGGGCCCGTGGGGGTGGGGAGGGGGGTTCAGCCAGTGGGGCTGTCAGAAAGGAGTCCAGCCTTTTGAAGGGCCCTCGGGGGGGCGATGGGAGGCCCAGCCAGAGGTTGCCTAAAATAGTGCTTCTGGCCCGGCGCAAAGCGAAAGAAGGCGAGGCGGTGTGCTATATGGGCCCGTGGGGGTGGGGGGGTTCTGCCAGTTGGGCTGTCAGAAAGGGTCAGTCTTTGAGGGACCTCAGGAGCCTGTGGGAGGATCGGCCAGAGGCTTGCCCTAAAATAGTGCTTGACCCAGTGACAAGTAGCGAAACAGGCGGGGGCGGTGTGCTATAGCGCCCGTGGGGGTGGGGATGGGGGTTCAGCGGTCGGGCTGTCGGAAGGGTCAGTCTTTTCGAGGGCCCTTGGGAGACCTGTGGGAGGCCCAGGAGAAAATAGTGCTTGGCCGCCTAAACATGGGCGAGGCGGTGTCTATCTGTAGCCCTTGGGGAGTTGGGGAGGGGTTCGGTGACTCTGGGCATGAAAATGGGTCAGTGTTTTCAAGGGCCTTGTGTGAGCAGGAGGCTCTGATGGGCAATAAACTGAACAGGGGTTGGGAGGGTTACAGGGGCTCTGAGCGTCGGAAATGGGTCAGTCTTTCCGAGGGGCCTCGGGTACCAGTGGGAGGCTCTGGTGAGGCCGTCAAAAATGGCAAGAAATACCTAGCGCAGTGCATAAAATCGTCATGAGGCAGTGGGCTATAGCCTTTGGTCCGCGGGGGTTGGGGAGGGGGGTTCGGGGGCTCTGGGCATCGAAAATGGGTACAGTATTTTCGAGGGGCCTCTTGTGTCCAGTGGGAGGCTACGGTCAGAGGCCCGCCCTAAAATGGTAAGAAATGCCTAGCGGCACAGCACGCGAAATAGTCCCCGAGGCCGGTGGGCAATAGCCTTTGGCCCGCGGTGTTTGGGGAGGGGGGTTCTGGGGCTCTGGGCATCGAAAATGGGTCCAGTCTTTTTGAGGGGCCTCGGGCACCCAGTGGGAGCCTACGGTCAGGGGCCCGTCCCAAAATGGCAAGAAATACCCAGCGGCGCAGTGCGCCAAACAGTCACCGAGGCCGGTGGGCTATAGCCGTTGGTCCGCGGGGGTTGGGGAGGGGGGTTCGGGGGCTCTGGGCGTCGAAAATGGGTCCAGTCTTTTTGAGGGGCCTCTTGTGCCCAGTGGGAGGCTACGGTCAGAGGACTGCGCTCTAATGGCAAGAAATGCCCAGCGGCTCTGTGCGCGAAATAGCCGCCGAGACCGGTGGGCTATAGCGTCTGTTCCTCGAGGGTTGGGGAGGGGGGTGAGGGGGCTCTGGGCCTCAGAAATTGGTCCTGTCTTTTTGAGGGGACTCGTGTGCCCAGTGGGAGGCTACGGTCAGAGGCCTGCCCTAAAATGCGAAGAAAGGCCTAGCGGCGCAGTGCGCGAAATAGTCACCGAGGCCGGTGGGCTATAGCCTTGGGCCGGGGGGGTGGGGGCGGGGGTGGGGGGCCTCTAAGCATCGAAAATGTGTCCAGTCTTTTTGAGGGGCCGCGTGGGCCCTATGGGAGGCTACGGTCAGAGGCCTGCCCTAAAATGGCAAGAAATGCCCAGCCATGTGAAATAATCGGGGGCTGGTGGGCTTTAGCCTTGTGGGGGTTGGGAGGGGTTCGGTGACTGGGCATCGAAATGGGTCAGGTGTTTTCAAGGGCCTTGTGTGCCCAGGAGGCTCTGATGAGGCCGCCCTAAAATGGTAAGAAATACACAAGCCCACAAAATAGTCGCCGAGGCGGTGGGATAAAACCTTTGGCCAGCGGGGTTGGGGAGGCGTTCAGGGGTCAGGGAGTGAAAATGGGTCCAGTCTTTTGAGGGGCCTCTTGTGTCAGTGGGAGGATCTGGTCAGAGGCCTGTCCTAAAATGGCAAGAAATGCCCTTGAGTCGTGAAATAGTCGCGAGGCGGTGGGCTATAGCCCCAGGGGTTCGGGGGCTCTGGGTGTCGAAAATGGGTCCAGTCTTTTGAGGGCCTCGTGTGCCCAGTGGAAGGCTACGGTCAGAGGCCTGCCCTAAAATTGCAAGAAATGCCAGGCGCAGTCTGTGAAATAGTCGCCGAGGCTGGTGGGCTATAAGCCTTTGGCCCTTGAGGTTGGGGAGGAGGGTTCGGGGTTACAGGCATCGAAAATGAGTCAGGTTTTTGAGGGGCCTCTTGTTCCCGTGGGAGGCTACGGTCGAGCCTGCCCTAAAATGGCAAAATGCCATGACCTTGATGCAGAAATAAGTCAGCAGGCGGTGGGCTATAGCCTTTGGCCCTTGAGGTTAGGGAGGAGGTTTGGGGTTACAGGCATCGAAAATGAGTCAGTTTTTGAGGGGCCTCGTGTGAACAGTGGGAGGCTACGGTCAGAGGCCTGCCCTAAAATGGCAAGAAATGCTCAGTGGCAGTCTGTGAAATAATCGTCGAGGCCGGTGGGGTATAGCCTTTGTGGAGGGTTCGGGAGGGGGGTTTGAGGGCTCTGGAAATCGAAAATGGGTCCAGTCTTTTCAAGGGGCCTCGTGTGCCCAGTGGGAGGCTACGGTCAGAGGCCTGCCCTAAAAGGACAACAAATACCAGCCAGTGAGCGAAATAATCATGAGGCAGTTGACTATAAGCGTTTATTCATGCGGGGGTTCGGGAGGGGTTGAGGGGTCAGGCGTCAAAATTGGTCTAGTCTCTTCGAGGGGCCTCGTGTGCCCAGTGGGAGGCTACGTCAGAGGCCTGCCCTAAAATGGCAAGAAATGCCAGTGCTTGATCTGTGAAATAATCGTCGAGGCAGTGGGCTATAGCCTGGCCCATGGGGGGTTCGGGAGGGGTTACAGGGCTCTGGGCGTCAAAAATGGGTCCAGTATTTTCGAGGGGTCTCGGGCACCCAGTGGGATCTCAGGTCAGGCCGTCCCAAAATGGCAAGAAATACCAGTGGCCGATCATAAAATAGTCGCAGGTGGGCTATAGCCTTTAGTCTGCGGGGTTGGGAGGGGTTCGGGGCTCTGGGCATTGGAAATGGGTCCAGTCTTTTGAGGGCCTCGTGTGCCCAATGGGAGGCTCCGGTCAGAGGCCCGCCCTAAATTGGCAGGAAATGCAGTAGACACGGTGGCAAAATAGTCACCAGTGGGCTAAAAGCCTTTAGCCCTTGAGGGTTGGGGAGGGCATAAGGGTTCGGGAGGGGTTCGAGGCTGTGGGAATCGAAAATGGGTCCAGTCTTTTCGAGGTACTCGTGTCCCAGTGGGAGGCTGATCGAGGCCTGCCTAAAATGACAAGAAATGCCAATGAGTGCCTTGAAATAGTCGCCGAGGCCAGTGGACTATAGCGTTTGTTCCACGGGGGTTTGGGGGTCTGGGCATCAAAAATTGGTCTAGTCTCTTTGAGGGGCCTCGTGTGCCCAGTGGAAGGCTACGGTCAGAGGCCTGCCCTAAAATGGCATGAAATGCCAAGTGCTTGATGAAATAGTCAGTGAGGCGGTGGGATATATGCTGGCCCCGAGGGTTGGGAGGGGTTCGGGGTTACAGGCATAAAAATGGGTCAGTCTTTTGATCATCCTCATGTGCCCAGTGGGAGAATGCAGTCGAGGCCTGCCTAAAATGGCAAGAAATGCCAGTACAATGGCGTGAAATTATGTGACGGTGGGCTGTGAAATCTGTTCCTCGGGGGTTGGGAGGGGTTTGGGGCTCAGGACCCACAATCAGTCAGTCTTTTCGAGGGCCTCGTGTGCCCAGATCGGAGGCTACGGTTGAGGCGTGCCCTAAAATTGCAAGAAATGCCCAAGCTAGCAGCGTCTTGAAATAGTCAGAGGCGGTGGGCTATATCCTTTGGTCATGAGGGGTTGGGAGGGGTTCGGGGGCTCTGGGCGTCGGAAATGGTATAGTCTTTTTTAGGGTCCTCGTGTGCCCAGTGGGAGGCTACGGTCAAAGGCCTGCCCTAAAATGGCAAGAAATGCCATTTGCCTTGCTTGATATCTTGAGTCCGGTGGGCTATATCCTTTGGTCCGCGGGGGTTGGGGCGGGGGATTCGAGGACTCTGGGCGTCGGAAATTGGCACAGTCTTTTCGAGGGGCCTCGTGTGTCCAGTGGGAGGCTATGGTCAGAGGCCCTAGCTAAAATGACAAGAAATGCACAACTGTAGCGAAATAGTCATGGCGGGTGGGCTGTCAGCTTTAGTCCTTGAGGGGTTGGGGAGGGTTGGGGACTCGGGGGTCGAAATGGGTCGAGTCTTTTTTAGGGGCCTCGTTTGCTCAGTGGGAGCATACAGTCGGAGGCCTGCCCTAAAAAGGCTAGAAATGCCCTTGTGCCAGGCGCAAATAGTCTCAAGCCGGTGGGTTATAGCCTTTGTTCCATGAGGGGTTGGGGAGGGGTTCGGGGTGCAGGCATCGGAAATGGGTCCAGTCCTTTGAGGGGCCTCGTGTGCTCAGTGGGATCCTACGGTCAGAGGCCTACCTTACAAAGGCAAGAAATGCCCTACGTCGCGTGTGAAATTGTCTGAGCCGGTGGGCTCTGACCATTAGTCATGAGGGTTGGTGAGGCGATTAGGGGTTAGGCGTCGGAAATGGGTAAAAGGCTTTTCGAGGGTCTCGTGCGCATGATGGGAGGCTATGGTTAGAGCCTGCCCGAAAATGGTAAGAAATACCAGTGTGCAGGAAATAATCGTGAGGCAGTGGGCTATAACCTTTGGTCCATGAGGGGTTGGGAGGGGGGTTCGGGGGCTCTGGGCGTTGGAAATTGGTATAGTCTTTTTGAGGGTCCTCGTGTGCGCAGTGGGAGGCCAGTCGAGGCTGCCTAAAATGGTAGAAACACCAATGTGCCTGCAGAAATAGTCAGGGCCGGTGGGCTATAGCCTTTGGTCCGCGGGGGTTGGGGAGGGGGGTTCGGGGGCTCTGGGAGTTTGAAATGGGTCCAGTCTTTTGGAGGGGCCTCGTGTGCTCAGTGGGATCCTACGGTCATATGGCTGCCCTAAAATGGCAAGAAATGCCCAGCAGCGTAGCACGTAAAATAGTCGTCGAGGCCGGTGGACTATCGCCTTCTGTCCGCGGGGGTTGGGGAGGGCGGTTCGGGGCCTCTGGCTGTCGGAAATGGGCAAGGACTTTTCGAGGGGCCTCGTGTGCCGAGTGGGGCCTTCTGGTCAGAGGCCCGCCTAAAATGGCAAAGAAATGCACAGCGGGCAGCAAAATAATCGCCCCGGCCGGTGGGCTATAGCCTTTGGCCCGCGGGGGTTGGCGTGGGGGTTTCGGGGGTTCTGGGCATCGGAAATGGGTCTAGTCTTTTCGAGGGTCCTCAAGTGCCTAGTCGGAGGCTACGGTCATATGCCGGTCCTACAATGGAAAGAAATGCTTATGGCCTTGAAATAGTCGTCGAGGCCGGTGGTCTATAGCCTTTGGTCCACGGGGGTTGGGGAGGGGGGTTTGGGGGCTCTGGTCGTCGAAAATGGGTACAGTCCTTTCAAGGGTCCTCGTGTGCCCAGTGGGAGGCTACGGTCAGAGTCCTTCTCTAAAATGGGAAGAAATGCCAGCCAGCATGTGTGAAATAGTCGCTGAGGCCGGTGGGCTATAGCCTTTGGTCCGCGGGGGTTGGGGAGGGGGGTTCGGGGGCTCTGGGCGTCGGAAATGGGTACAGTCTTTTCGAGGGTCCTCGTGTGCCCAGTGGGAGGCTACGGTCAGAGTCCTGCCGTAAAGTAGCAAGAAATGCCAATGATGAAATAATCAGTGAGGCGGTGGGCTATAGAATTTGGTCCGGGGGGGTTGGGGCGGGGGGTTTGCAGGCTCTGGGCGTCGGAAATGGGCAGTCTTTTGAGGGCCTCGTGTGCCCTTGGGAGGCTACGGTCGAGGCCAGCCTAAAAAGGCAAGAATGCATGACACAGCCTGTGAAATGGTCCAGGCCGGTGGGCTATGGCCTTTGTGAGGGTTAGGGAGGGTTGGGGGCACTATGGGTGTTGGAAATGGATCCCGGATTTTTGAGGGGCCTCGTGTGCTTAGTGGGAGCCTACGGTCAGAGGCACAGGCTAAAGACAAGAAATGCCAGCGTAGCAATTTATTCTTAGGCAGTGGGCTATAGCCTTTGGTCCTTGAGGGTTGGGGAGGGGGTTCAGGGTCTGGGCTTGAATTGGGTCAGTCTTTTGAGGTCTCGTACACTCAGTGGGAGCCTCTGGTCAGAGGTCTGCCCTAAAAAGGCAAGAAATGCCCTGCACCAGCTAAATAGTCTTGAGCCCGGTGGGCTATAGCCTTGGTCATGAGGGGTTGGGAGGGGTTAGGGGCATTGGCTGTCTGAAATGGGTTTCGTCTTTTCTAGGGCCTCGTGCACTGAGCGGGTCAGAGGCCTACCCAAAATGGCAAGAAATGCCAGTGACAGTATGAAATAGTCATGAGGCGGTGGGCTGTAACTGGTCCATGGGGTTGGCGTGGGGGTTCGGGGCTCTGGGCATCGGAGGTGGTACAATCTTTTGAGGGGCCTCTTGTGCAGATGGGAGGCTCTACGGTCAGATGCCCGCCCAAAATGGCGGGGAAATGAGCGAGGCCTTGAAATAGATGCCAAGGTCGGTGGGCTATAGCCTTTGGCCCTCGGGGGTTGGGGAGCGGGTTCGGGGGCTCTGGGTGTCAGAAATGGCTCAAGTCTTTTTGAGGGGCCTCATGTTCTCAGTGGGAGCCTACGGTCAGAGGACTGCCCTAAAAAGCCAAGAAATGCTTGGCCCATGTGAAATAATGTCAGGCGGTGGACTGTGGCCTTTGGTCCGGGGGGGAGGGGGGTTCGGGGGCTCTGGGCGTCGGAAATGGGTCCAGTCTTTTTGAGGGGTCTCGTGTACTCAGTGGGAGCCTACGGTCAGACGCCTGCCCTAAAAAGGCAAAATGATGGCCAGTGATCTGTGAGTAGTCTCAGGCCAGTGGCGCTATAGCCTTTTGTCCACGGGGGTTGGGGGGTGGTTCGGGGCTCAGGCGTCGAAATATGTCTAGTCTTGTCGAGGGCCTCATGTGCACAGTGGGAGGCTCTGATCGAGGCCCGCCCTAAAATGGCTAGAAATGCACAGCGGAATAGGGCACAAAATAGTCGCCGAGGCCGATGGCTATATCTTTTGGTCCGCGGGGGTTGGCAAGGGGGCTCGGGTGCTCTGGCTGTCGGTAATTGGTACAGTATTTTCAAGGGGCCTCGTGTACCCAGAGCGAGGCTACGGCCGGTGGGCTACAGCCGGTGCTCTCTGACACAGTGTAGCGAAATAGGCTCCGAGCCCGGTGGGCTATAGCCTTTGGTCCGCGGGGGTTGGGGAGGGGCGTTCGGGGGCTCTAGGCGTCAGAAATGGGTCCAGTCTTTTCGAGGGTCCTCATGTGCCCAAGGGGAGGCTACGGTCAGAGGCCTGCATTAAAATTGCAAGAAATACCCAGCAGCGCAGCTCGTGAAATTGTCACCGAGGCCGGTGGGCTATAGCCTTTGGTCCGCGGGGGTTGGGGAGGGGGTTTCGGTGGCTCTGGTCGTCGGAAATGGGTATAGTCTTTTCGAGCGTCCTCGTGTGCCCAGTGGGAGACTACGGTCAGAAGCCTGCCCTAAAATGGCAAGAAATATCCAGCGGCGAAGCACGTGAAATAGTCATGCGAGCCGGTGGGCTATAGCCAACTGGTCAGGGGTTGGAGGAGGCGTTAAGGGCTCACAGGAATCGAAATGGGTCTGAGTCTTTTCGAGGTCCTCGTGTGCCCAGTGGGAGGCTCTGGTCTAAGGGCTGCCCGAAAAGGGCAAGAAATGCTGTGATACAGCGTGCGAAATAGTCGTCGAGGCGGTGGGCGATAGCCTTTAGTCCGGGGTTGGGAGGCGTTAGGGGCTCTGGGCGTCGGAAATGGGTCTGATCTTCGAGGGTCCTTGTGTGCCCATGGGAGGCTCACGGTCAGAAGCCTGCCTAAAATGGCAAGACATGACGGCATAAGCGTGAAATAGTCCCGAGGCGGTGGGCTATAGCCTTTGGTCCCGGGGTTGGGAGGGCGTTCGGGGTTCAGGTCGTCGAAATGGGTCAGTCTTTTCGAGGTCCTCGTCGCCCGATGGGTGGCTACGGTCAGAGGCCTGCCCAAAATGGCAAGAAATACCAAGTGGCTCATAGCGTGAAATAGTTCTTGCGAGGCGGTGGGCTATAGGTTTTGGTCCGAGGGTTGGGAGGGTTCGGGGCTCTGGGCATCAGAAATGAATAAAGGCTTTTCGAGGTCCTCGTGTGCCCGATGGGAGGCTACGGTCAAAAGCCTGCCATAAAATGGTAAGACATTCCCAATGGCGCTCTTGTGAAATAATCGTCGAGGCGGTGGGCTATAGCCTTTGGTCATGAGGGGTTGGGGTGGGGGTTACAGGGCTCGGGGCATGAAATGGGTCAGTCTTTTGAGTGTCCTCATGTGATGGGATGCTACGGTCAGAGGCTGCCTAAAGGGCAGAAATGTGATGAGCGTCTGAAATAGTCGTCGAGGCAGTGGGCTATAGCCTTTGGTCAGCAGGGGTGGGAGGGCGTTACAGGGCTCTGGGCGTGAAATGGGTCTGATCTTTTGAGGGTTCTCGTGTGCCCAGTGGGAGGCTACTGTTGAAGCACATGCCTAAAATGGCAGAACATGCCCAGTGGCGCAGCCGTGAACTAGTCGCCTTGAGGCGGTGGGCTATAACCTTTGGTCATGAGGTTGGGGAGGGGTTCGGGGCTCTGGGCACAGGAAATGGGTCTGAGTCTTTTCGAAGGTCCTCGTTTTCCAGTGGGAGGCTACGGTTAGAGGCCTGCCCTAAAATGGCAAGAAATGCCAATGGCCAGCGTGAATAGTCACCAAGGCGGTGGGCTATAACCACTGGTCCATGAGGGGTTGGGGAGGGGTTTTGGGGCTCTGGTGGTGGAAATGGGTACAGTCTTTTCGAGGTCCTCGTGTGCCCAGTGGGAGGCTCTGACGAGCTTGCCTAAAATGTCAAGAAATGTCAGCGGCGCAACGTGAAATAATCGGCGGTGGGCTATAAGCTGGTCCTTGAGGGGTTGGGGAGGGAGTTACAGGGCTCTCGGCGTCAGATGGGTACAGTCTTTTCGAGGTCCTCCTGAGTGGGAGACTACGGTCAGGCCTGCCCAAAAATGGCAAGAAATACCAGTGACCCAGTAGCGTGAAATAGTTCTTTGAGGCGGTGGGCTATAACTGGTCCCATTGGGGTTGGGAGGGGGTTACAGGCTCTGGGCATCGGAAATGGGTACAGACTTTGAGTGTCCTCATGTGCCCAATGGGATGCTACGGTCGGAGGGCTGCCTAAAGGGCAAGAAATGCCAGCGATGAAGCGTCTGAAATAGTCGTCAGGCGGTGGGCTATAGCCTTTGGTCCATGAGGTGGGGAGGGGCGTTACAGGGGCTCTGGCGTAAGAAATGGGTACAGTCTTTTGAGGTTCTCGTGTACCCGGTGGGAGGCTACAGTTAGAAGCCTGCCCTAACAAGACATGCCCAGTGGCGTAGCGTGAACTAGTCATGGAGGCGGTGGGCTATAGCCTTTGGTCCCATGAGGGTTGGGAGGGGGTTCGGGGCTCTGGGCACAGGAAATGGGTACAGTCTTTTGAAGGTCCTCGTTTTCCAGTGGGAGGCTCTGATTAGAGGCCTGCCCTAAAATGGCAAGAAATGCCAAGCGGCCTTGTGGCGTGAATAAGTCACCAAAGGCGGTGGGCTATAACCTTTAGTCATGAGGGGTTGGGGAGGGGTTTGGGGCTCAGTCGTGAAATGGGTGAGTCTTTTGAGGGTCTCGTGTGCCCAGTGGGAGGCTACGGTGAGAAGCCTGCCCGAAAATATCAAGAAATGTCAGCGGCGCAACACGTGAAATAATCGCCCGGCCGGTGGGCTATAGCCTTTAGTCATGAGGGTTGGGGAGGGGCGTTCAGGGCTCAGGCGTCGGAAATGGGTACAGTCTTTTGAGGTCCTCCCCAGTGGGAGACTACTGATCGAGCCTGCCCTAAATGGCAAGAAATACCAGTGACCCAGTAGCGTGAAATAGTTCTTGAGGCGGTGGGCTATAACTTTGGTCCAGCGGGGTTGGGGAGGGGTTACAGGGCTCTGGGCATGGAAATGGGTACAGACTTTTAGTGTACTCATGTGCCCAGTGGGATGCTCTGATCAGAGGGCTGCCCTAAAAGGGCAAGAAATGCCCAGCGATGAAGCGTCTGAAATAGTCGTCGAGTCCGGTGGGCTATAGCCTCTGGTCCGCGGGGGGTGGGGAGGGGCGTTCTGGGGCTCTGGGCGTAAGAAATGGGTACAGTCTTTTCGAGGGTCCTCGTGTGCCCAGTGGGAGGCTACGGTTAGAAGCCTGCCCTAAAATGGCAAGACATGCCCTGTGGCGCAGCGCGTGAAATAGTCGCCGAGGCCGGTGGGCTATAGCCTGGTCATGAGGTTGGGGAGGGGTTACAGGGCTCTGGGCACAGGAAATGGGTCTGAGTCTTTTGAGGTCCTCGTGTTTCCCAGTGGGAGGCTCTGATCGAGTCTGCCGTAAAGTAGCAAGAAATGCCAGTACTTGGCCTTGAAATAATCGGAGGCGGTGGGCTATAAATTTGGTCCATGAGGGTTGGGAGGGGTTTCAGCTCTGGGCTTCGGAAATGGGGACAGTCTTTTCGAGGGGCCTCTTGTGCCCACTGGGAGGCTACGGTCAGAGGCCAGCCCTAAAAAGGCAAGAACTGCATGACGGCCTGACCTGTGAAATGGTCCAGGCAGTGGGCTATAGCCTTTGAGGAGTTGGGGAGGGTTGGGGGACTATGGGTGTTGGAAATGGATCCCGGATTTTTGAGGGGCCTCGTGTGCTTAGTGGGAGCCTACGGTCAGAGGCCTGGGCTAAAAAGACAAGAAATGCCAGCGTGACACTGGCAATTTGTTCAGGCGGTGGGCTATAGCCTTTGGTCATGAGGTTGGGAGGGGTTCAGGGGTCTGGGCTTGGTGGGTCAGTCTTTTGAGGTCCTCGTACACTCGGTGGGAGCCTACGGTCAGTGCTGCCTAAAGGCAAGAAATGCCCCAGCGCACCAGCTAAATAGTCTTGAGCCGGTGGGCTATAGCCTTTAGTCATGAGGGGTTGGGAGGGTTAGGGGGCATTGGCGGTCAGTAATTGGTTTAGTCTTTTCTAGGAGCCTCGTGCACTTTGGCAGGCTCTTGATCAGAGGCCTACCAAAATGGCAAGAAATGCCAGTGACACAGTAGCATGAAATAGTCGCCGAGGCCGGTGGGCTGTAGCTTTTGGTCCGCGGGGGTTGGCGTGGGGGGTTCGGGGGCTCTGGGCATCGGAAATTGGTACAATCTTTTCGAGGGGCCTCTTGTGCCCAGTGGGAGGCTACGGTCAGATGCCCGCCCCAAAATGGCAGGAAATGAACAGCGGCAGAGCGCGCGAAATAGATGCCAAGGTCGGTGGGCTATAGCCTTTGGCCCTCGGGGGTTGGGGAGCGGGTGCGGGGGCTCTGGGTGTCAGAAATGGGTCTAGTCTTTTTGAGGGGCCTCATGTTCTCAGTGGGAGCCTACGGTCAGAGGACTGCCCTAAAAAGCCAAGAAATGCCCTTGGCTGACCTGTGAAATAATCAGGCCGGTGGACTATGGCCTTTGGTCCGGGGGGTTGGGGGGTTCGGGGGCTCTAGGCGTCGGAAATGGGTCCAGTCTTTTTGAGGGGCCCGTGTACCCAGTGGGAGGCTACGGTCAGAGGCCTGCCCTAAAATGGCAAGAAATGCCCAACGGCGCAGTGCGCAGAGTAGTCTCCGAGCCCGGCGCGCTATAGCCTTTTGTCCACGGGGGTTGGGGGGTGGTTCGGGGGCTCTGGGCGTCCGAAATATGTCTAGTCTTGTCGAGGGACCTCATGTGCACAGTGGGAGGCTACGGTCAGAGGCCCGCCCTAAAATGGCTAGAAATGCACAACAGCATAGAGCCTGAAAATGAGCCTTGCAAGGGCCGATGGCTATATCTTTTGGTCATGAGGGTTGCAAGGGGCTCGGGTGCTCGGCTGTCGGTGGTGGTACAGTATTTTCAAGGGCCTCGTGTACAGGCGAGGCTACGGCCGGTGGGCTGGCCAGTGCTCTGTGACACTGGCAGTGTGAAATAGGCTCCAGGCCGGTGGGCTAGCCTTTGGTCATGAGGGTTGGGAGGGGCGTTCAGGGGCTCTGGCCGTCGAAATGGGTCCAGTCTTTTCGGTCCTCATCTGCCCAAGGGAGGCTACGGTCAGGAGGCCTGCATTAAAATTACAAGAAATACCAGCGCCAGCTCGTGAAATTGTCACCGAGGCCGGTGGGCCATAGCCTTTGGTCCGCGGGGGTTGGGGAGGGGGTTTCGGTGGCTCTGGTCGTCGGAAATGGGTATAGTCTTTTCGAGCGTCCTCGTGTGCCCAGTGGGAGACTACGGTCAGAAGCCTGCCCTAAAATGGCAAGAAATATCCAGCGGCGAAGCACGTGAAATAGTCGCCGAGGCCGGTGGGCTATAGCCTTTGGTCCGCGGGGGTTGGGGAGGGGCGTTCTGGGGCTCTGGGAATCAGAAATGGGTACAGTCTTTTCGAGGGTCCTCGTGTGCCCAGTAGGAGGCTACGGTCTAAGGGCTGCCCGAAAAGGGCAAGAAATGCCCAGCGATACAGCGTGCGAAATAGTCGTCGAGGCCGGTGGGCGATAGCCTTTGGTCCATGAGGGGTTGGGAGGGGCGTTCACAGGGCTACAGGCGTCGGAAATGAGTCACAGTCTTTTAGAGGTCCTTGTGTGCCAGTGGGAGGCTCTGGTCAAGCCTGCCCTAAAATAGCAAGACATGCCCATAAGCGCGTGAAATAGTCCCGGGCAGTGGGCTATAGCCCTTTGGTCCCATGAGGGTTGGGGAGGGGCGTTGAGGTTACAGTGCGTCAGAAATGGGTACAGTCTTTTCGAGGGTCCTCGTGCGCCCAGTGGGTGACTGCGGTCAGAGGCCTGCCCAAAAATGGCAAGAAATACCAAGTGGCTCAGCGCGTGAAATAGTTGCCGAGGGCGGTGGGCTATAGGTTTTGGTCCGCGGGGGTTGGGGAGGGGGGTTCTGGGGCTCAGGGCATCGGAAATGGGTACAGTCTTTTCGAGTGTCCTCGTGTGCCCAGTGGGAGGCCTACGGTCAAAAGCACTGCCATAAAATGTTAAGACATTCCAATGCGTGAAATAATCGTCGAGGCAGGTGGGCTATAGCCTTTGGTCATGAGGGTTGGGGTGGGGGTTACGGGGCTCGAGGGCATGGAAATATGGGTCAGTCTTTTGAGTGTCCTCATGTGCCCGGATGGGATACTCTGATCAGAGGGCTGCCACTAAAGGCAGGAAATGCCAATGATGAAGCGTGCGAAATAGTCGTCGAGGCCGGTGGGCTATAGCCTTTGGTCCGGGGGGGGTGGGAGGGGCGTTAAGGGCTCTGGGCGTGAAATGGAGTCTGATCTTTTGAGGTTCACGTGTGCCCGGTGGGAGGCTCTGATTAAAGCCTGCCTAAAATAATGAACATGCCAGTGGCGCAGCGTGAACTAGTCATGGAGGCGGTGGGCTATAACCTTTGGTCCATGAGGGTTGGGGAGGGTTGAGGGCTCTGGGCACAGGAAATGGTACAGATCTTTTGAAGGTCCTCGTTTTCCAGTGGGAGGCTCACAGTTAGAGGCCTGCCCTAAAATGGCAAGAAATGCCAGTAGCAGCGTGAATAGTCACCGAGGCGGTGGGCTATAACCTTTAGTCATGAGGGTTGGGAGGGGTTTGAGGGGCTCTGGTCGTAAAATGGGTACAGTCTTTTCGAGGGTCCTCGTGTGCCCGATGGGAGGCTCTGACAGAAGCACCTGCCCGAAAATGTCAAGAAATGTCAGCGGCGCAACACGTGAAATAATCGCCCCGGTGAGCTATAACCTTTGGTCCATGGGGGTTGGGGATGGGCGTTACAGGGCTCAGGCGTCGGAATGGGTACAGTCTTTCGAGGTCCTGCACCCATGGGAGACTACAGTCGAGGCCTGCCCAAAAATGGCAAGAAATACCCAATGCCAGTAGCGTGAAATAATTCTTTGAGGCGGTGGGCTATAACTTTTAGTCAGCCCTGAGGTTGGGAGGGGTTACGGGGTTTGGGCATGAGAAATGGGTACAGACTTTTGAGTGTCCTCATGTGCCCGATGGGATACTACAGTCAGAGGCTGCCCTAAAGGGCAAAAATGCCAGTGATGAAGCGTGCGAAATAAGTCGTCGAGGCGGTGGGCTATAGCCTGGTCATGAGGGTGGGGAGGCGTTACAGGGCTCTGGGCGTAGAAATGGAGTGCAGTGTTGTCGAGGGTCCTCGTGTGCCCGATGGGGCCTTCTGTTAGAAGCCTGCCTAAAATAGCAAGACATGCCAGTGGCTCGGTGGCGTGAAATAGTCGCCGAGGCGGTGGGCCTATAACTGGTCAGCGGGGTTGGGAGGGGTTTGGTGGCTCTGGTCGAAATGGAGTGCAGTCTTTTCGGCGTCCTCGTGTGCCCAGTGGGAGGCTCTGATGAGAGCCTGCCCTAAAAATGGCAGAAATATCCAGCAATACGTGAAATAATCGTCGAGGCGGTGGGCTATAGCCTTTGGTCCCGAGGGTTGGGTCGGGGTTACAGGGCTCGGGGCATCACAAATGGGTCTGAGTCTTTTGGTGTCCTCATGTGCCCAGTGGGATGCTACGGTCAGGAGGCTGCCACTAAAAGGGCAAGAAATGCCCAGCCGATGAGCGTCGAAATAGTCGTCGAGGCAGTGGGCTATAGCCTTTGGTCCATGAGGGGTGGGAGAAGCGTTACTGGCTCAGGCGTAGAAATGGGTACATCTTTTGAGGGTTCTCGTGTGCCCAGTGGGAGGCTCTGGTTAGAAGCCTACTAAAATAAAGACATGCCCGATGGCGCAGCGTGAACTAATCCAAGGCGGTGGGCTATAGCCTTTGGTCAGCGGGTTGGGGAGGGGTTCTGGGGCTGGGCACAGGAAATGAGTGCAGTCTTTTGAAGGTCCTCGTTTTCCCAGTGGGAGGCTACGGTAAGAGGCCTGCCTAAAATGGCAAGAAATACTTGATGCGCGCGTGAATAGTCACAAGGCGGTGGGCTATAACCTTTGGTCATGAGGGTTGGGGAGGGTTTGAGGGCTCAGTGCGTCGGAAATGGGTAGAAGTCTTTTGAGAGTCCTCGTGTGCCCGATGGGAGGCTCTGACCAGAAGCCTTGCCCAAAAATGCCAGAAATGTCAGCAGCAACACGTGAAATAATCATGCCAGCCTTGGGTGGGCTATAGCCTTTGGTCATGAGGGTTGGGAGGAGGGCGTTAAGACTCTGGGCACAGGAAATGGGTACAGTCTTTTGAAGGTCCTCGTTTTCCAGTGGGAGGCTACGGTTAGAGCCTGCCACTAAAAATGGCAAAAGAAATGCCCTGTTGCGCCTTGTGCGTGAATAGTCCAGGGCGGTGGGCTATAACCTTTGGTCCCATGAGGGGTTGGGGAGGGGTTTGAGGGCTCAGTGGTCGGAAATGGGTAGAGTCTTTTCGAGAGTCCTCGTGTGCCCAGTGGGAGGCTACGGCTGACGAGCCTGCCCAATGCCAAGAAATGTCAGCGCCACGTGAAATAATCGCGCCGGTGGGCTATAGCCTTTGGTCCGCGGGGGTTGGGGAGGGGCGTTCGGGAGCTCTCGGCGTCGGAATGGGTACAGTCTTTTCGAGGTCCTCACTTGATGGGAGACTACGGTCGAGGCCTGCCCAAAAATGGCAAGAAATACCAGTGACCCAGTAGCGTGAAATATTCTTGAGGCGGTGGGCTATAGCTCTTTAGTCCTGGGGTTGGGAGGGGTTGAGGGCTCTGGGCATCGGAAATGGGTACAGACATTTCGAGAGTCCTCATGTGCCCAGTGGGAGGCTACGGTCAGAGGGCTGCCCTAAAAGGGCAAGAAATGCCCAGCGATGAAGCGTGCGAAATAGTCGTCGAGGCGGTGAGCTATAGCCTCTAGTCATGCGGGGGTGGGAGGGGCGTTACAGGGTTGGGCGTGAAATGGGTACAGTGTTTTGAGGTCCTCGTGTGAGTGGGAGGCTACAGTTGAAAGCCTGCCTAAAATAACAAGACATGCCAGTGGTGCGCGTGAAATAGTCGCCAGGCGGTGGGCTATAATACTGGTCCGCGGGGGTTGGGGAGGGTTTGGTGGCTCAGTGCGTCGAAATGGGTACAGTCTTTTCGGCGTCCTCGTGTGCCCGATGGGAGGCTACTGAGGCCTGCCCTAAAATGGCAAGAAATATCCAGCAACACGTGAAATAATCGTCGAGGCGGTGGGCTATAGCCTTTAGTCCATGAGGGGTTGGGGTGGGGTTACGGGGCTCGGGCATCGAAAATGGGTACAGTCTTTTCGAGTGTCCTCATGTGCCCAGTGGTATGCTACGGTCAGAGGGCTGCCCAAAAAGGGCAAGAAATGCCAGCGATGAGCGTCTGAAATAGTCGTCGAGGCCGGTGGGCTATAGCCTTTGGTCAGCGGGGGGCGGGGAGGGGCGTTCTGGGGCTCTGGGCGTAAGAAATGGGTCTGAGTCTTTTGAGGGTCTCGTGTGCCCAGTGGGAGGCTACGGTTAGAAGCCTGCCCTAAAATGGCAAGACATGCCCAGTGGCGCGCGTGAAATAGTCGCCGAGGCCGGTGGGCTATAGCCTTTGGTACGCGGGGGTTGGGAAGGGGCGTTCGGGGGCTCTGGGCCTGGGAACTGGGTACAGTCTTCTAGAAGGTCCTCGTTTTCCCCGTGGGAGGCTACGGTGAGAGGCCGGCCCTAAAATGGCACGAAATGCCAATGCCTTGTGCGTGAATAGTCACAAGGCAGTGGGCTATAACACTTTGGTCATGAGGGGTTGGGGAGGGTTTGGGGCTCAGTGGGTTGGAAATCGGTAAAGTCTTTTCGAGGGTCCTCGTGTGCCCGGTGGGAGGCTACGGCCAGAAGCCTGCCCGAAAATGGCAAGAAAATGTCATGGCGCCACGTGAAATAATCGCCAAGGCGGTGGGCTATAGCCTTTGGTCCGCGGGGGTTGGGGAGGGGCGTTCTGGGGCTCTCGGCGTCGGAATGGGTACGGTCGAGGCCTGCCCAAAAATGGCAAAAAATACCCAGTGACCCGGTAGCGTGAAATAGTTCGAGGCGGTGGGTTATAGCTTTTGGTCCAGGGGTTGGGGAGGTGGGTTACGGGGCTCACAGGCATCGGAAATGCAGTCTTTTGTGTGTCCTCATGTGCCCGATGGGATGCCTGACGGTCGGAGGGCTGCCTAAAGGGCAAGAAATGCCAATGATGAAGCGTCTGAAATAGTCGTCGAGGCGGTGGGCTATAGCCTACAGTCCATGAGGCGGGAGGGGCGTTACAGGGCTCAGGCGTAGAAATGGGTTCAGTGTTTCGAGGGTCTCGTGTGCCCGTGGGAGGCTACGGTTAGAAGCCTGCCCTAAAATAACAAGACATGCCCAGTGGCGCGTAGCGTGAAATAGTCATGGGGCGGTGGGCTATAATACTGGTCGCGGGGGTTGGGAGGGGTTTGATTGGGTCAGTGGTCGTCGAAATGGAGTGCAGTCTTTTCGGCGTTCTCGTGTGCCCGGTGGGAGGCTACAGGTAAGGCCTGCCCTAAAATGGCAAGAAATATCCAGCGCGCCACGTGAAATAGTCGTCGAGGCGGTGGGCTATAGCCTTTGGCCAGCGGGGGTTAAGGTGGGGGTTACGGGGCTCGGGGCATGGAAATGGGTACAGTCTTTTGAGTGTCCTCATGTACCCGAGTGGGATACTACGGTCAGGGCTGCCTAAAGGGCAAGAAATGCCAGCGATGAAGCGTCACGAAATATCGAGGCGGTGGGTTATAGCCTTTGGTCGCGAGGTGGGGAGGGGCGTTACGGGGCTCTGGGCGTGAAATGGAGTCTGAGTCTTTTGAGGGTTCTCGTGTGCCCGGTGGGAGGCTACGGTTAGAAGCCTGCCCTAAAATAAGACATGCCCAGTGGCGCAGCGTGAACTAATCGCCGAGGCGGTGGGCTATAGCCTTTGGTCATGAGGGTTGGGGAGGGCGTTCGGGGCTCTGGGCACAGGAAATGGAGTACAGTCTGTTGAAGGTCCTCGTTTTCCCTGGGGGAGGCTACGGTTAGAGTCCTGCCCTAAAATGGCAAGAAATGCCCGGCGGCGCAGCGCGTGAATAGTCACCGAGGCCGGTGGGCTATAACCTTTTCTCCGCGGGGGTTGGGGAGGGGGGTTCGGGGGCTCTGGGCGTCGGAAATGGGTACAGTCTTTTCGACGGTCCTCGTGTGCCAGTGGCAAGCTACGGACAGAGCCTACCTAAAATGGCAAGAAATGCCAATGCGCGTGAAATAGTCACCGAGGCCGGTGGGCTCTAGCCTTTGGTCCGCGGGGGTTGGGGAGGGGGTTTCGGGGGCTCTGGATATCGGAAATATGTGTACTCTTTTAGAGGGTCCCCGTGTGCCCAGTGGGAGGCTACGGTCAGAAGCCTGCCCTAAAATAACAGAAATGCCAGCATGGCGCGTGAAATAGTCACCGGCGGTGGGCTATAAGCCTTTGTCATGAGGGTTGGGAGGGTTTGGGGGGGCTTTGGTCGTCGGAAATGGTACAGTCTTTTCGAGGGTCCTCGTGTGCCCAGTGGGAGGCTACGGTCAGAGGCCTGCCCTAAAATGGCAAGACATGCCCAGCGGCGCATTGCGTGAAATTGTTCCCGAGGCCGGTGGGCTATAGCCTTTGGTCCGCGGGCGTTGGGGAGGGAAATTCTGGGGCTCTGGTCATCGGAAATGGGTACAGTCTTTTCGAGGGTCCTCGTGTGCCCAGTGGGAGGCTACGGTCAGAGGCCTACCTTAAAATGGCAAGAAAAGCCCAGCGTGGTCATCGAGGCGGTGGGCTATAGCCTTTGGTCCGAGGGTTGGGAGGGTGTTTGAGGGACCTGGTCGTCGAGAAATGGGCCAGTCTTTTCGAGGTCTCGTGTGCCTAGTGGGAGGTTCTGATCGAAGCCTGCCTAAAATGGGAAGAAATGTCCAGCGCGCACGTGAAATATTCGCCGAGACCGGTGGGCTATAGCCTTTGGTCCGCGGGGGTTGGGGAGGGGGTTTCGGGGGCTCTAGTTATCGGAAATATGTACAGTCTTTTAGAGGGTCCTCGTGTGCCCAGTGGGAGGCTACGGTCAGAAGCCTGCCCTAAAATGGCAAGAAATGCCTAGCGGCGCAGCGCGTGAAATACTCGCCGAGGCCGGTGGGCTATAGTCTTTGCTCCGCGGGGGTTGGGGAGGGGGGTTCGGGGGCTCTGGGCGTCGGAAATGGGTACAATCTTTTCGAGGGTCCTCGTGTGCCCAGTGGGAAGCTACGGTCAGATGCCTGCCCTAAAATGGTAAGAAATACCTAGCGGCGCAGCGCGTGAAATAGTCACCGACGCCGGTGGGCAATAGCCTTTGGTCCGCGGGGGTTGGGGAGGGAAGTTCTGGGGCTCTGGGCATCGGAAATGGGTACAGTCTTTTCGAGGGCCTCGTGTGCCCAGTGGGAGGCTACGGTCAGAAGCCTGCCCTAAAATGGCAAGAAATGCCTAGCGGCGCAGCGCGTGAAATACTCGCCGAGGCCGGTGGGCTATAGTCTTTGCTCCGCGGGGGTTGGGGAGGGGGGTTCGGGGCTCACAGGCGTCGGAAATGGGTACAGTCTTTTCGAGGGCCTCGTGTGCCCAGGGGAGGCTACGGTCAGAAGCCTGCCATAAAATGGCAAGAAATGCCCAGCGGCGCAGCGCGTGAAATAGTCACCGAGGTCGGTGGGCTATAGCCTTTGGTCCCGGGGTTGGGAGTGCGGTTGAGGGCTCTGCGTTGGAAATAGGTACAGTCTTTGCAGCGGTCCTCGTGTGTGCAGTGGCAAGCTACGGTCAGAGGCCTGCTAAAATGGCAAGAAATGCCAGCGCAGCGCAGTGCGTGAAATAGTCGCCCGAGGCGGTGGGCAATAGCCTTTGGTCATGAGGGGTTGGGGAGGGTTTCGGGGTTACGGTGCGTCGAAATATGTACAGTCCATTCGAGGGTCCTCGTGTGCCCGGTGGGAGAATACGATTGACCTGCCCTAAAATAACAGAAAATATTATAAGCGGCGCAGCGCGTGAAATAGTCCGCAAGGCCGGTGGGCAATAGCCTTTAGTCCCTTGCGGGGTTGGGAGGGTTTGAGGGGTTACGAGTCGTCGGAAATATATACAGTCCATTCGAGGGTCCTCGTGTGCCCAGTGGGAGGCTACGGTCAGAAGCCTGCCCTAAAATGGCAAGACATGCCAATGGCGCGTGCGTGAAATTGTTCCGAGGCGGTGGGCTATAGCCTTTGGTCAGCGTTGGGGAAAGTGGGGCTCTGGTCGCCGGAAATGGGTACAGTCTTTTGAGGGTCTCGTGTGAGTGGGAGGCTACGGTCAGAGGCCTACCTTAAAATGGCAAGAAATGCCCATGAGTCATCGAGGCCGGTGGGCTATAGCCTTTGGTCCGCGGGGGTTGGGGAGGGTGTTTCGGGGGACCTGGTCGTCAGAAATGGGAACAGTCTTTTCGAGGGTCCTCGTGTGCCAAGTGGGAGGCTACGGTCAGAAGCCTGCCCTAAAATGGGAAGAAAAATGTCAGCGCGTGAAATATTCGAGACCGGTGGGCTATAGCCTTTGGTCCGCGGGGGTTGGGGAGGGGGTTTCGGGGGCTCTAGTTATCGGAAATATGTACAGTCTTTTAGAGGGTCCTCGTGTGCCCAGTGGGAGGCTACGGTCAGAAGCCTGCCCTAAAATGGCAAGAAATGCCTAGCGGCGCAGCGCGTGAAATACTCGCCGAGGCCGGTGGGCTATAGTCTTTGCTCCGCGGGGGTTGGGTGTGGGGGATCGGGGGCTCTGGGCGTCGGAAATGGGTACAATCTTTTCGAGGGTCCTCGTGTGCCCAGTGGGAAGCTACGGTCAGATGCCTGCCCTAAAATGGTAAGAAATACCTAGCGGCGCAGCGCGTGAAATAGTCACCGACGCCGGTGGGCAATAGCCTTTGGTCCGCGGGGGTTGGGGAGGGAAGTTCTGGGGCTCTGGGCATCGGAAATGGGTACAGTCTTTTCGAGGGCCTCGTGTGCCCAGTGGGAGGCTACGGTCAGAAGCCTGCCCTAAAATGGCAAGAAATGCCTAGCGGCGCAGCGCGTGAAATACTCGCCGAGGCCGGTGGGCTATAGTCTTTGCTCCGCGGGGGTTGGGGAGTGCGGTTCGGGGGCTCTGTGCGTTGGAAATGGGTACAGTCTTTGCGACGGTCCTCGTGTGTGCAGTGGCAAGCTACGGTCAGAGGCCTGCCCTAAAATGGCAAGAAATGCCGCGTGGCGCGTGAAATAATCGCCGGTGGGCAATATAACTGGTCCATGAGGGGTTGGGGAGGGTTTGGGGTTCTGGTCGTCGGGTCATTGAGGTCCTCGTGTGCCCAGTGGGAGGCTACGGTCAGAGCCTGCCTAAAATGGCAAGAAATGTCAGGCAGCGCGTGAAATAGTCGCCGAGGCCGGTGGGCAATAGCCTTTGGTCCGCGGGGGTTGGGGAGGGGGTTTCGGGGGTTCTGGTCGTCGGAAATATGTACAGTCCATTCGAGGGTCCTCGTGTGCCCAGTGGGAGGCTACGGTCAGAAGCCTGCCCTAAAATGGAAAATGCCAAGCCTAGCGCGTGAAATAATCCGAGGCGGTGGGCTATAGCCTTTGGTCATGAGGGTTGGGGAGGGGTTTGGGGCTTTGGTGGAAATGGTACAGTCTTTTCGAGGTCCTCGTGTGCCCAGTGGGAGGCTACGGTCGAGGCCTGCCAAAATGGCAAGACATGCCCAGCGCATTCGTGAAAGGTTCCGGGCGGTGGGCTATAGCCTTTAGTCGAGGCGTTGGGAGAAATTCTGGGGCTCTGGTCGGAAATGGGTACAGTCTTTTCGAGGGTCCTCGTGTGCCCAGTGGGAGGTGATCAGGCCTAGCAAAATGGCGCTTGAAATAGTCATCGGCGGTGGGCTATAGTCCAGGGGTTGGGAGGTGTTTGGGGACCTGGTCGTCGAAATGGGCGTCTTTCGAGGTCCTCGTGTGCCTAGTGGGAGGCTACGATCGAAGCCTGCTAAAATGGGAAGAAAAGTGGCGCAGCACGTGAAATATTCGCCGAGACCGGTGGGCTATAGCCTTTGGTCCGCGGGGGTTGGGGAGGGGGTTTCGGGGGCTCTAGTTATCGGAAATATGTACAGTCTTTTAGAGGGTCCTCGTGTGCCCAGTGGGAGGCTACGGTCAGAAGCCTGCCCTAAAATGGCAAGAAATGCCTAGCGGCGCAGCGCGTGAAATACTCGCCGAGGCCGGTGGGCTATAGCCTTTGCTCCGCGGGGGTTGGGGAAGGGGTTCGGGGGCTCTGGGTGTCGGAAATGGGTACAGTCTTTTAGAGGGTCCTCGTGTGCCCAGTGGGAGGCTACGGTCAGAAGCCTGCCCTAAAATGGCAAGAAATGCCTAGCGGCGCAGCGCGTGAAATAGTCACCGACGCCGGTGGGCAATAGCCTTTGGTCCGCGGGTGTTGGGGAGGGAAGTTCTGGGGCTCTGGGCATCGGAAATGGGTACAGTCTTTTCGAGGGCCTCGTGTGCCCAGTGGGAGGCTACGGTCAGAAGCCTGCCATAAAATGGCAAGAAATGCCTAGCGGCGCAGCGCGTGAAATACTCGCCGAGGCCGGTGGGCTATAGTCTTTGCTCCGCGGGGGTTGGGGAGTGCGGTTCGGGGGCTCTGTGCGTTGGAAATGGGTACAGTCTTTGCGACGGTCCTCGTGCAGTGGAGGCTCTGATCGAGCCTGCCCTAAAATAACAAGAAATGCCTGGCCAGCGTGAAATAATCGCAGGCGGTGGGCAATAGCCTTTGGTCATGAGGGTTGGGGAGGGTTGGGGTTCTGGTGGAAATGTACAGTCCATTCGAGGGTCCTCGTGTGCAGTGGGAGCTACGGTCGAGCCTGCCCTAAAATGGCAAGAAAATGTACAGCCAGGCGCAGCGCGTGAAATAGTCATAGGGCGGTGGGCAATAGCCTTTGGTCAGCGGGGTTGGGGAGGGGTTTGAGGTTGTCGTCGGAAATATGTACAGTCCATTCGAGGGTCCTCGTGTGCCCGGTGGGAGGCTACGGTCGAAGCACGCCCTAAAATAAGCATAGCGCGTGAAATAATCGAGGGTGGCAAGAGCCTTTGGTCCGAGGGGTTGGGAGGAAGTTACAGGGCTCGTCGTAAATAGTGCAGTCTTTTGAGGTCTCTCGTGTGCCCGGTGGGAGGCTGATCAGGAGCTTTTCACAAAATAAACCAGTAGCGGAAATAATCAGGCCGGTGGCCTATAGCCTTTGGTCCGGGGTTGGGGAGGGGTTTGGGGCTCGGGTCATGAAAATGGAGTCAGTCTTCTGAGGTCTTCGTGTAGCTAGTGGGAGGCTATTGGACTGCTTAAATGGCGAAAGTCGTGTAGCGCGTGAAATAATCAGGGGCGGTGGGCTATAGCATTTAGTCCGGGGGTTGGGAGGCGTTGGGGCTCAGGGGTCGGAAATGGGTACAGTCTTTTAGGGTCCTCGTGTGCTGTGGAGGCTCGATCAAGTACCATACAAAAGCGAAATACCCAGTAGCCTTGTGCGTGAAATAATCGCCAAGGCGGTGGGCTATAGCCTTTGGTCCAGGGTTGGGAGGCGTTTCAGTCGTGAAATGGGTACAGTCTTCTGAGGTCCTCACTTGATGGGAGGCTACGATCGAAGCTGCCTAAAATAAAGACATGCCAGTGAGCGTGAAATAGTTTGAGCCGGTGGGCTATAGCCTTTGGTCCGGGGTTGGGAGGTAAGCCTCTAACCTGGCCTCCCCTACGAGGACCCTCGAAAAGACTGTGCCATTTACGAGCCGAGACCGACCCTCCCAGGACCCAGCAGTTGGGCCTCGTGACTATTTCAGCTGGTGGGCGGGACCCTCAGGCTGTGCCAGCCCGACGGAGCTGACCCCGTGGACGGCTATTTGGCCTCGCTGACGTCTTTCTTGCCAGGGAAGTGAAATCTGTAACCTCCACTGGGCGAGACCTCGGCATATTCGACGAGACCAGGCCTCCCGGCCCCGTGGAACGGCTAGCCCGACCTCGGTGACTATTTCAGCTGCGCTGCATTCTGCCATTTTAGGCAAACCTCGACCGTGGCCTCCTGAGACACGAGACCTCGAAAGACTGCCATTTCGGCGGAGGCCCAGGCCCGCCGTGGGGGCTGCGCCCGGCTGAAGCCTCGTGGCTCTGGGCAGGGACCCTCAGGCACTGATGTTCCCCAGGCGCCTGACCCGCTGAACATGTGCCACCTCGGCGACGCTGCGTTTGGGGCGGGCTCTGACCGTCCTCCGCTGAGCTGGGGCCTCAGGCTACCCATTTGCACCCACACCTTCCCCCCTCCAGGCCCGCGGACCAGGCTACAGCCCACGGCCTGGGTGACTATTTCCTCGCCGCTGGGCATTTCTGGCCATTTGGGGCAACTCTAGTAGCCTCCCTTTGGGAACAGGACCCTCAGACTATGCCAGACGGAGGCCCAAAACCCGACCCGTGGACCAGGCTATAGCCTCGGCGACTCGTGCTGCGCTGGGATTCTTGCCATTTTAGCTTCACGTAGCCTCAGCAGGACCCTCGAAAGGCTGTGCCATTGGATGCAGGCCCCGGCGTCCCCCGGACAGGCTTGCCACCCGGCCTCGGCTCTGCCTATTTTCGCCAGCTGGGCATGTCTGCCATTTGAGGCTCTGACCGTAACCCAGGGCAACCTGGCCCCGACTGACCGACAGAGCCAGCCTCACCCAGCGGACCAAGGCTATAGCCCACGGGCCTCGGTGACTATTCACTGCGTCGCTCGTGTTCTTGCCATTTAGGGCGGGCTTGACCGTAGCCTCAGCTGAGCTGAGGACCCTCGAAGACTGCCTCGATGATGGGCCCCGCCTCCGTGGACCGTAGGCCTCGGCAGCCCGCCTCGGCTGGGCCGCTGCCATTTAGGGCAGGCTTTTCCGGCGAGACCTGGCGACTACTTCCAGGCAGAGCCTCCGGCCCAGCGGACCAAAGGCTATAGCCACCTCGGCTATTTCATGTCCGCATGTCTTGCCATTTAGTAGCTGTGACCGTGGCTCCAGGTACATGAAGACCCTCGAAAGACCGTGCCATTTCGATGACGACCCAGGCCCCTCCCACCTGTGGACCAAGGCTATAGCCCGGCCTCGGTGTATTTCAGCGTTGCGCCGCTGTTCTTGCCATTTAGGGCAGGCGACGTAACCTCTGGCTTCGAGGACCCCCAGCTGCCATTTTGACCCGGGCCCCGAAACCCTCCCAGCCCGGGACCAATGGCTAGCCCACCGGCCTCGTGTCTATTTCGCGCTCGGCATTTTGCCATTTTAGGCGGGCGTCTCACCGTACCTCCCAGGTACACGAGACCCTCGAACTGACTGTACCCATTTCGGACGCAGGCCCCGAGCGTCTCCGACCCCAGGACCAAGGCTATAACCGGCCTCGGTGTCTATTTCAGCTGCGCTGGCATTTTTGCCATTTTAGGGCAGGCCTCAGCCTCCTCTGGGTACGAGGACCCTCAAAGACTGTACCCGGACGCAGGCCCCGACGTCCCTCCCCCCAGCGGACCAAGGCTATAGCCCGGCCTCGGTGACTATTGTGGCCTTGCGCTGGGCATTTCGCCATTTAGCGGGCTTCTGACCGTGAACTTCCAGGCACGAGGACCCTCGAGACCTTTCAGCTGACCAGGCCCCGAAACATCTCAGCCCCAGCGGACCAAGGCTATAGCCCACCGGCCTCGGCGACTATTTGACAGCTGCGCGCTGGCATTCTTGCCATTTAGGGCAGGCTTTGACCGTAGCCTCCCTTGGGCACAGGACCCTCGAAGACTGTACCATTTCCATGCGGAGCCCAGAACCCTCCCAGCGCACCAGGCTATAGCCACCGGCCTCGGCGACCGTTTCAGCAGCTCTGCGCTGGGCATTTCTTGCCATTTAGGGGTCCTCTGACCGTAGCCTCAGCTGGGCACGAGGACCCTCGAAGACTGTACCCATTTCAAACGTGAGGCCCCGAAACACCTCCCAACCCCGGACCAGGCTATAGCCCACGGCCTCGTGACTATTTGACTGCTGCGGCATTCTTGCCATTTAGGGCAGGCTTCGTAGCCTCGCACACGAGGACCCTCGAAAATGTACCCATTTGGCGAGGCCCCAGACTTCCCTCCTCCCCAGGACCAAGGCTATAGCCACGGCCTTGGCGACGTTTCGCAGCTCTGTTGCTGCATTCCTGCCATTTAGGGCATGCCTCGTAGCCTCCCATGGGCACGAGGACCCTCGAAGACTGTACCCATTTCAGGGACAGGCCCGAGCCCCTGACCCCTGCGGACCAGGCTATAGCCTGCCTCGGTGACTATTTCTGGCTGCTGCTGGGCATTCTTGCCATTTTGAGGCTTATGGTAGCCTCCCAGCTGGGACCCTCGAAAGACTGTGCCATTTCCGTCAGCCCCGAACTTCCCTCCCACCCCAGCGCAGTGCCACGGCCTCGGCGACCGTTTCCTGGCAGCTGCGCTGGGCATTTCTTGCCATTTAGGGCAGTCCTCGTGTAGCCTCCAGGCTACGAGGACCCTCGAAAGACTGTACCCATTTCGTGACAGGCCCTAACCCAGCCCCGGACCAAGGCTATAGCCACCGGCCTCGGTGTCTTTCCAGCGCTGCGCTGGGTGTATGCCATTTTAGAGCCTCTGTGTAGCCTCCCAGGGCACGAGGACCCTGAAAGATTGTGTTCGACTGACGGGCCCCGAAACCTTCCACCCGGACCAAGGCTATAGCCCACGGCCTCGGTGACTATTTGATCACGCTGGGCATTCGTGCCATTTAGGGCGGGCCTCGTAGCCTCATGGGCACAGGACCCTCGAAAGGCTGTACCCATTTCCGACGAGGCCCCGAAACACCTCCCACCCCCCGGACGCTATAGCCTCGGCGACTGTTGTGGCCCTGGCATTTCTTGCCATTTTAGGGCGGGCTTCTGACCGTAGCCTCCTGGGCTGAGGACCCTCGGCATGCCATTTCGGCGAGGCCCGAACCCCTCACCCAGCGGACCAAGGCTATAGCCCGGCCTCGGCGACCGTTTCAGCTCTGTAGCTGGGCATTTCCCATTTTGGGCATACCGTAGCCTCCCTTCCAGGCTACGAGGACCCTCGAAAACTGTGCCATTTCCGGCGACAGGCCCACCCCTGACCCTGCGGACCAAGGCTATAGCCCACGACTCGGCTATTTCCCAGCGCATGTCTTGCATCTTTATGAGGCGACTTATAGTAACCTCCCACGAGACCCTCAGTATACCCATTTCAGCCCCAGCCTCTGACCCGCGCTGAGAGCCATATTTGCCTCAGACGGGCGACAATTTTATGCCTCAGCAGTTCTTGCGGGCATTTCTGCCGTGCTGTAGCCTCAGCTGGGGACCCTCGGACTGTACCCAGGCTCCAGGCCAAGCCTCGACCCTGCGGACCAGGCTATAGCCCGCAGCCCTCGACTATTTCACTTGTTGCTGGGCATTTCTTGCCATTTAGCGGGGCTTCTGACGTAGCCTCCCACTGGGCACACGAGGACCCTCGAAGACTGTACCCATTTACGAGGCCCGAGCCCTCTGACCCAGGACCAAGGCTATGACCACTCGGACTATTTGTGGCTCTGTTGGCATTTCTTGCCATTTAGGCCTCGTAGTAGCCTCCCATGGGCACCACGGACCCTCGAAACTGTACCCATTTCCGTGACAGGCCCCGAACCCTCCCAGCCCAGCGGACCAAGGCTATAGCCACGTTTGACTTTGTGACTGGCTGGGCATTCTTGCCATTTAGCGAGCCTCTAGTAGCCTCCCAGGCACAGGACCTCAGGTGTACCCATTTCGACGGCCGGAGCCCTCCCGACCCCGGACCCAGAAAGGCTAGCCGGCCTCGGTGACTATTTGTGTATTGCGCTTGGGCATTCTTGCCATTTAGGCAGGCTTCGGTAGCCTCCTTGGGCACACGGGACCCTCGAAAAGACTGTACCCATTTCGTGACAGGCCCAGAACCCCTCCCCAGCGGGACCAAGGCTATAGCCTCGGCTCGTTATTTTGTGCTGCCGCTGGGCATTCTTGCCATTTAGGCAGGCTCGACGTAGCCTCCAGCACCACGAGGACCCTCGAAAGACTGTACCCATTTCTGACGGGCCCTAAACCCCTCCAGGGACCAAGGCTATAGCCCATCGTGACTGCCATTTCTTGCCATTTTGCAGGCTCGTAGTGCCTCCCTGGGCACACTGAGGACCCTCGAAAGATTGTACCCATTTCGATGACAGGCCCCACCCCTCCCCGACCCAGCGGACCAGGCTATAGCCCACCGGCCTCGGTGACTATTTCACTTATGCCGCAGCATTTCTTGCCATTTGAGGCTTACGTAAGCCTCACTTGGGCACGAGGACCTCGAAAGATTGTACCCATTTTCGGACGGCCTCAGACCCCAGCGGACCAAAGGCTAGCCACGGCCTCTTGACTATTTCACGCTGCTGGCCAGCTGGGCATTTCTTGCCATTTTAGGACGAGCCTCGACCGTAGCCTCCCTTTGGGCACGAGGACCCTCGAAAGACTATGCCATTTCCGACGACCCAGGCCCCGACCCCAGCGGACCAATATAGCCCACGGCCTCAGGTGACTATTTGTTGCGCGCTGGGCATTTCTTGCCATTTAGGGCAGGCTTCGACCGTAGCCTCCCAGGCACGACCCTCGAAAAGTACTGCATTTCGCAGGAGGCTCCTACAGCCAGTATACGGCTGCCCGGCCTGTTGTACTTCGCTGGCTGGGCATTCTTGCCATTTTAGGGCGATCTCGTAGCCTCCCAGGCACCACGAGGACCCTCGAAAGACTGTACCATTTCGGACGAGCCGAGCCCCCTGACCCCTGGACCCAGGCTATAGCCTGGCCTCGGCCTTGACTATTTCATGCTGCTCATGGGCATTTCTTGCCATTTAGGCAGGCCTCGACGCCTCCACACGAGGACCCTCGACTGTGCCATTTTAGATGCGGGCCCTAAAACTGACCCCAGCGGACCAGGCTATAGCCTCGGCTATTTCTTGTTTATTTTTAGGGCCTCTGGCCTCAGCCCAGCTCACAGGACCCTTGTACCATTTAGACAGGCGAGACCCTCTGGCGGACCAAGGCTATCCATTTGGGCCTCGGTGACTATTTACACGTGAGCATTCTTGCCATTTAGGGTATCAGTGGTCCCAGGCACTCCCAGCGATGAGGCTACTAGTGGCCTCGGTGACTATTTATTTCTTGTGCGCTGGGCATTTCTTGCCATTTTAGGGCGCTTCTGACCGTAGCCTCCAGGCACCGAGGGACCCTCAGAAAGATGTACCCATTTCATGACCGGGCCCCTCCTCGACCCCAGCGGACCGAGGCTAGCCCACCGGCCTCGGTGACTATTTGCCTTCGTGCTGGGCATTTTGCCATTTAGGCGGGGCCTCTGACCTCACTTGGGCACTGAGGACCCTCGAAAAGATTGCCATTTCCGGACGCCCGAGCAACCAGCCCATGGGACCAAGGCTATAGCCAGCCTCGGTGTCCATTCCACAGCTGCTGCGCTGGGCATTTCTTGCCATTTTAAGGCCTCGTAGCCTCCCACTTGGGCACAGGACCCTCGAAGAGTATCCATTTCGGACAGCCCCAGACCCCTCCCATGGACCAAGGCTATAGCCACGGCCTCGGTGACTATTTCTGCTGCGCTGGGCATTCTTGCCATTTAGTAGCTTATGTTAATATCCACACGAGGACCCTCGAAAAGACTGTACCATTTGGGCCCCGAGCTTCCCTCCCGGACCATGGCTATAGCCCACCGGCCTCGGCATTTCGTGTGCAGCTGGGCATTTCTTGCCATTTAGGGTGATCCTCGGCCTCCAGGCTGCAGGGACCCTCGAAAGATTATGCCATTTCCGACAGGCCCTGACCTCGTGGACCAGGCTATAGCCCACCGGCCTCGGTGGTTCTGCGCAGCAGCATTTCTTGCCATTTTAGCAGGCTTCGTAGCCTCCCAGGCTACAGGGACCCTCGAAAAGGATGCCATTCAATGAGGCCCCGAACCTCCCGGCCCAGCGGACCGAGGCTATAGCCTGGGCCTCGGCCGTTTCAGCTGTGGCATTCTTGCCATTTAGGGCCTCGGCCAGCCTCCCACTGCAGGGACCCTCGAAGAGTACCCATTTCAGGCCCGGGGCCCTGAAACCCCTCAGCCCAGGATGAGCTATAGCCAGGCCTCATTGTTATTTCTGGCTGCCGGCATTTCTTGCCATTTTAGAGCAGCTTCGTAGCCTCCATGGGCACCACGAGGACCCTCGAAAGATTATACCATTTCGGACCAGCTAAACCTCCCCCCAGGACCAAGGCTATAGCCCACGGCCTCGGTGACTATTTCAGCTGCTGCTGGCATTTCTTGCCATTTTAGGGCGAGTAGCCTCCCCGGGCACAGGGACCCTCAAGATTGTATCCATTTGAGGCCCTGAAGCCCCTCCCAGCGGACCAAGGCTATAGCCAGGCCTCGGTGACTATTTCACGCGCTGGCTGGGCATTTCTTGCCATTTAGAGCGGCTTCGTAGCCTCCCACTGGGCACGGAACCCTCAGACTGTACCCATTTCGTGACGAGCCCTACCCCTCTGACCCCAGCGGACCAAGGCTATAGCCCACCCGGCCTCGGTGTCCATTTCACTGCGCTGCGCGGCATTTCTTGCCATTTTAGGGCAGGCCTCTAACCGTAGCCTCCCTGGGCACGAGGACCCTCGAAAAGATTGTACCCATTTCCAGGCGACCTAAACCCCTCCCAGCCTGCGGACCAAGGCTATAGCCCAGGCCTTGACTATTTCCAGCTGCGCGCTGGGCATTTCTTGCCATTTAGGGCAGGCCTCTGACCGTAGCCTCCACTGGGCACCACGAGGACCCTCGAAAGATTGTATCCATTTCGGCGACAGAACCCCTAAGCCTCGACCCCATGCGGACCAAGGCTATGGCCACGGCCTCGGTGATTTCATAGCTGCTGGGCATTTCTCTTGCCATTTAGGGCATGCCTCTGACCACGTAGCCTCCAACTTGGGCACAGGGACCCTCGAAAAGACTGTACCCATTTTCGTGAGCCCGAGAACCCCTCTGACCCCCGGACCCAAAGGCTATATTGGCCCGGCCTCGGTGACTATTTCCATTGTGACTGCAGCTTGTGGGCATTTCTTGCCATTTAGGGCAGGCCTCGGTACCGTAGCCTCCCCTTGGGCACACAGGGACCCTCGAAAAGGTGTACCCATTCCGATGACGAGAACCCCTAAACCCCCTCCCAACCCCGCGGACCGAGGCTATTGCCAGCCTCGGTGTCCATTTCACCTTGGCTAGCGCGCTGGGCATGTCTTGCCATTTTAGGGCATGCCTCTGACCGTAGCCTCCCACTGGGCACACTAGGACCCTCAAAAAGACTGTATCCATTTCTGATGGAGCCAGAGCCCCAGAGCCCCTCCGGCCAGCCTCGGACCAAAAGCTATAGCCCACCGGCCTGGTAACTATGTTGCTGCGCTGCGGCAAGTGAGCAGCTGGGCATTCTTGCCATTTAGGGCGGGCCTCACGTAGCCTCCCACTACGGGAACACGAGGACCCTCGAAAGACTGTACCCATTTCGGCGACCGATCCCCAGAACCTCCGGACCAAAGGCTATAGCCCACCGGCCTCGGCGACCGTTTCCAGTGCGCTGGGCATTTCTTGCCATTTTGGCAGGCCTCTGACCATAGCCTCCCAGGGCTACGAGGGACGATCGAAAAGATTGTACCCATTTCCGGTGACCAGGGCCCCTAAACCCCCTCCCCACCCCCCGCGGACCGAGGCTATAGCCCACCGGCCTCGGTGTGACTATTTGTGTATTTGCGCTGTGTATTTCTTGCCATTTTAGGGCAGGCTTCTGACCGTAGCCTCACTTCCAGGCACGAGGACCCTCGAAAGAATGTACCCATTTCCGTGAGCAGGCCCCGAAATCCCTCCCCAACCCCAGCGGAAGAAGGCTATAGGCCACCACGGCCTCGGTGACTATTTCACAGCTGCGCTGGGCATTTCTTGCCATTTTAGGGCAGGCCTCGACCGTAGCCTCCCCTTGGACACGAGGACCCTCGAAAGATTGTATCCATTTCCGGCGACGAGCCCCAAACCCCTCGGCCCCAGCGGACCAAAGGCTATAGTCCACCGGCCTCGGTGACTATTTATTGCTGTGGGCATTTCTTGCCATTTTAGGGCATGCTTCTGACCGTCGACTTCCAGCTGGGCACGAGGACCCTCGAAAAGACTGTACCCATTTCCGGCGGAGCCCCGAAACACCTTCCCGACCCCAGCGGACCAAAGGCTATAGCCACCGGACCTCGGCGACTATTTGTTGGCGCGCGCTGGCATTTCTTGCCATTTTAGGGCGAGCTTGACCGTAGCCTCCCAGGCACAGGGACCCTCGAAAGACTGTACCCATTTCGACACCAGGCCCGGAACTTCCCTCCCCGCCCAGCGGACCAAAGGCTATAGTCCACCGGCCTCGGCGACTATTTGAGCTGCAGCGCGCTGGGAATTTCTTGCCATTTAGGGCGGTCCTCGACCGTAGCCTCCACTTGGGCACACGAGGACCCTCGAAAGATTGTACCCATTTTGTGATCAGGCCCCTAAACCCCTCCCTACCCCAGCGGACCAGGCTATAGCCCGGCCTCGGCGACTATTTCAGCCTTGTTCTGCTGGGCATGTCTTGCCATTTTAGGGCGGGGTTCGGCCGTAGCCTCCCACGGCACACGAGGACCCTCCCGAAAGACTGTACCCATTTCCATTGAGCCCCAGAACTTCCCTCCCAGCCCCAGCGGACCAAAGGCTGCCCACCGGCCTCGGCGACCGTTTCACCTTGCCTGGCATTTCTTGCCATTTAGGGCAGGCCTCTGACCGTAGCCTCCCCTTGGGCTACGAGGACCCTCGAAAAGGTGTACCATTTCGATGACGAGCCCCAGAAACCCCTCCCAACCCCGCGGACCGTGCTATACCCACCGGCCTTGGTGACTATTTCACCTTTGCTTGTTGGGTATTTTTGCCATTTTAGGGCAGGCCTCGGCGTAGCCTCCCGGGAACACGAGGACCAGCGAAAAGATTGTACCTATTTGACTGAGAACCCCGAAACCCCTCCCAGCCCCGCGGACCAAAGGCCCACCGGCCTCGATGACTATTTCACGCTGCGCGGCGGGCATTTCTTGCCATTTTAGGGCAGGCCTCGACCGTAGCCTCCCAGGGCACCGAGGACCCTCGAAAGATTGTATCCATTTCTGATGACGGGCCCTAACCCCTCCCAACCCCCAGCGGACCAGGCTATAGCCCACGGCCTCGGTGACTATTTCTGTGGCGGCTGGGCATTTCTTGCCATTTAGGGCAGGCTTCGACCGTAGCCTCCACTGCGCACCACGAGGACCCTCGAAAAGACTGTACCCATTTCCGGCCTTGAGCCCCAGACTTCCCTCCCAACCCCTGCCCGGACCCAAGGCTATAGCCCACCGGCCTCGGCGACCGTTTCCTGTATTTGCAGCCTGCGCTGGGCATTTCTTGCCATTTAGGGCAGGCCTCTGACCGTAGCCTCCCCAGGCACACGAGGGGCCTTTCGAAAAGATTGTACCCATTTCCTACGACCAGGCCCCTAAACCTCCCTCCCCAGCGGACCAAGGCTATAGCCCACCGGCCTCGGTGACTATTTGTTGGCGCTTTCGCGCATTTCTTGCCATTTTAGGGCAGGCTTGACCGTAGCCTCACCAGGCACACGAGGGACCCTCGAAAGAATGTGCCATTTCCGAAGCGAGAGCCCCAATCCCTCCCAGCCCAGCGGAAGAAAGGCTATAGGCCACCGGCCTCGGCGACTATTTCACGCGCTGCGCCGCTGGGCATTTCTTGCCATTTTAGGGCAGGCCTCTGACCGTAGCCTCCCACTGGACACACGAGGACCCTCGAAAAGATTGTATCCATTTCTGACGACCAGAGCCCCCTAAACCCCCTCCCCAACCCCCGCGGACCAAAGGCTATAGCCCACCGGCCTCGGTGACTATTTGACGCGCTGCGCCGCTGGGCATTTCTTGCCATTTTAGGGCAGGCTTCTGACCGTAGACTTCCACTGGGCACACGAGGACCCTCGAAAAGACTGTACCCATTTCCGACGACCAGAGCCCCCGAAACACCTTCCCCAACCCCCGCGGACCAAAGGCTATAGCCACGGCCTCGGCGACTATTTGTGGCGCTGCGCGCTTGGCATTTCTTGCCATTTAAGGGCAGGCTTCGGCCGTAGCCTCCCAGGCACCAGGGACCCTCGAAGACTGTACCCATTCGACACGCAGGCGAACTTCCCTCCCCGCCCTCTCGCGGACCAAAGGCTATAGCCCACCGGCCTCGGCGACTATTTGGCCAGCTGCGCGCTGGGAATTTCTTGCCATTTGAGGGTCCTCGACCGTAGCCTCCCAGGCACCGAGGACCCTCGAAAGATTGTACCCATTTCCGGCAGTCAGGCCCCCTAAACCCCCTCCACCCCCGCGGACCAGGCTATAGCCCACCCGGCCTCGGCGACTATTTCAGCTGCTGACTGCTGGGCATGTCTTGCCATTTTAAGGCGGGGTTCGACCGTAGCCTCCCACTGGGCTGCAGGGACCCTCGAAAAGCATGCCATTTCCGTGGCAGGCGAACTTCCCTCCCCGACCCAGCGCAAGGCTATAGCCCACGGCCTGGCGGCCGTTTCACGCTGCGCTGCGGGCATTTCTTGCCATTTTAGGGCGAGGCCTCGACCGTAGCCTCCCAGCTGGGCACACGAGGACCCTCGAAAAGGTGTACCCATTTTCGATGACGAGCCCCGCCCCTCGGACCCCCGCGGACCAAAGGCTATACCCCACCGGCCTTGGTGACTATTTCACCTTGTTGCGCTGGGTATTTTGCCATTTTAGGCGGGCCTCGACCCGTAGCCTCCAGCCCGGGAACCACGAGGACCCCGAAAAGGTGTACCCATTTCGGACGACCAGAACCCCGAAACCCCTCCCAACCCCAGCGGACCAAAGGCTATAGCCCAAGCCTCGATGACTATTTCCAGCTGCGCGCTGGGCATTTCTTGCCATTTAGGGCGAGCCTCTGACCGTAGCCTCCCACTGGGCTGCAGGGACCCTCGAAAAGATTGTATCCATTTCTGATGACGAGCCCCTAAACCCCTCCCCAGCCCCCGGACCAAAGGCTATAGCCCCGGCCTCGGTGACTATTTCTGTGTGGGCCTGGGCATTTCTTGCCATTTTAGGGCGGGCTTCGACCGTAGCCTCCCTTGGCAACGAGGACCCTCGAAAAGACTGTACCATTCCGGCGAGGCCCCGAACTTCCCTCCCAGCCCTGCGGACCAAAGGCTATAGCCCACCGGCCTCGGCGACCGTTTCACAGTTGCGCCCGCTGGGCATTTCTTGCCATTTAGGGGCAGGCCTCGACCGTAGCCTCTCACTGAGGGCACAGAGGGGCCTTCCGAAAAGATTGTACCCATTTCGGACGACGAGAGCCCTAAACCCCTCCCACCCCCGGACCAAGGCTATAGCCCACCGGCCTCGGTGACTATTTTGGCGCTTGCTTGTGTATTTCTTGCCATTTAGGGCGGGCTTCGGACCGTGGCCTCCTTTGGGCACGAGGACCCTCGAAAAGAATGTGCCATTTCAAGCCAGCAGGCCCCGTCCCTCCCCAACCCAGCGGACGAACGGCTATAGCCCACCGGCCTCGGTGACTATTTCACGCGCTGCGCCGCTGGGCATTTCTTGCCATTTTAGGGCAGGCCTCTGACCGTAGCCTCCCACTGGGCACACGAGGACCCTCGAAAAGATTGTATCCATTTCTGACGACCAGAGCCCCCTAAACCCCCTCCCCAACCCCCGCGGACCAAAGGCTATAGCCCACCGGCCTCGGTGACTATTTGACGCGCTGCGCCGCTGGGCATTTCTTGCCATTTTAGGGCAGGCTTCTGACCGTAGACTTCCAGGCTACGAGGACCCTCGAAAAGACTGTACCCATTTCGGCGAGCCCAGGCCCGAAACACCTTCCCCAACCCCAGCGGACCAGGCTATAGCCCACCGGCCTCGGCGACTATTTGGCCCTGCGCTTGGCATTCTTGCCATTTAGGGCGAGCTTCTGACGTAGCCTCCCACTTGGCACCACGAGACCCTCGAAAGACTGTACCCATTTCTGACACCGAGCCCCAGAACCCTCCTTTACCCCGCCGGGACCAAAGGCTATAGCCCACCGGCCTCGGCGACTATTTGGCAGCGGCAGCTGAAATTTCTTGCCATTTAGGGCGGGTCCTCGACCGTAGCCTCCCCTTTGGGCACCACGAGGACCCTCGAAAGATTGTACCCATTTCGGATCGAGCCCTAAACCTCCCCACCCCAGCGGACCAAGGCTATAGCCCACCGGCCTCGGCGACTATTTCACAGCTGCGCTGCTGGGCATGTCTTGCCATTTTAGGGGCAGGTTCTGACGTAGCCTCACTTGGGCACGAGGACCCTCGAAAAGACTGTACCCATTTCCGTCGCCGGGCCCCGAACTTCCCTCCCAACCCCGGCGCACCAAAGCTATAGCCACCGGCCTCGGCGACCGTTTCAGCTGCGCTGCGCATTTCTTGCCATTTAGGGCAGGCCTCGACCGTAGCATCCCCGCAGGCTACGAGGACCCTCGAAAGATTGTACCCATTTCCGGCGACCAGGCCCCTAAGCCCCTCCACCCCAGCGGACCAAAGGCTATAGCCCACCGGCCTCGGCGACTATTTCACCTTCAGCTGCGCTGGGCATGTCTTGCCATTTAAGGCGGGCTTCGTAGCCTCCCCTTTGGGCACCACGAGGACCCTCGAAAAGATACCCATTTCGATGACGGGCCCGAAACCCCTCTGACCCCGCGGACCAAAGGCTATAGCCCACCGGCCTTGGTGACTATTTCCGTGACTGCGCTTGTTGGGTATTTCTTGCCATTTTAAGGCGAGGCCTCTGACCGTAGCCTCCCAGCTTTGGGCACACGAGGACCCTCGAAAGATTATATCCATTTACGGACGGCCAGGCCCGCAAACCCCTCTGACCCTCGCGGACCAAAGGCTATAGCCCACCGGCCTCGGTGACTATTTGTGCATGCGCGCTGGTCATTTCTTGCCATTTAGGGCGGGCTTCGACCGTAGCCTCCCAGCGGGCACCGAGGACCCTCGAAAAAAGTTGTACCCGATTTTCGATGACGAGCCCTAAACCCCTCCCAGCCCCAGCGGACCAAAGGCTATAGCCCAGCCTCGGTGTCCATTTCCTTGGCATGCGGGCATTTCTTGCCATTTTAGGGCGGATCCTCGACCGTAGCCTCCCAGCCCAGGCACTGCGAGGACCATCAAAATGATTGTACCCATTTCGTGACGAGCCCCTAAACCCCTCCCCAGCCCCACGGACCAAAAGGCTATAGCCCACGGCCTCGGTGACTATTTCACCTTGCAGCTGCGCCCGGCTGGGCATTTCTTGCCATTTAGGGCGGGCATCTGACCGTAGCCTCCCCCAGGCTGCGAGGACCCTCGAAAAGGCATGTACCCATTCGACAAGCAGCCCGAACTTGGCTCCCCGGCCCCAGCGGACCAAGGCTATAGCCCACCGGCCTCGGTGACTATTTCACCTGTGACTGCGCGGCTGGGCATTTCTTGCCATTTTAGGGCGAGCCTTGACCATAGCCTCCCAGGCATCGGAGACCCTCGAAAAGACTGTACCCATTTCGATGACGAGGCCCCTAAACCCCTCCCGACCCCGCGGACCAAAAGTATAGTCCACCGGCCTCGGTGTGCATTTCACAGCGCTGCACGCTGGGCATTTCTTGCCATTTAGGGCAGGCCTCGGCCACCGTAGCCTCCCGAGCACCTACGAGGACCCTCGAAAGATTGTACCCATTTGGACTGACAGGCCCGAGCCCCTCCCCGACCCAGCGGACCAAGGCTATAGCCCACGGCCTCGGTGACTATTTCCAGCTGCGCGGCTGGGCATTCTTGCCATTTAGGGCGGGCATCTGACCGTAGCCTCCCACACGAGGACCCTCGAAAAGACTGTACCCATTTCGACACCCAGGCCCTAGAGCGTCCCTCCCGGCCCAGCGGACCAAGGCTATAGCCCACGGCCTCGGTGTCCATTTCCTGTGTTGCGCGCTGGGCATTTCTTGCCATTTAGGCATGCCTCTAACGTACCTCCCACTGAGCTGCGAGGACCCTCGAAAAGACTGTAGCCATTTCCGACGACGGGCCCAATCCCTCCCAGCCCCTGCGGACCAGGCTATGGCCACGGCCTCGGCGACTATTTCCAGCAGCTGGCAGCTGGCATATCTTGCCATTTAGGCAGGCTTCTGATCGTAGCCTCCCACTTTGGCTGCACGAGGACCCTCGAAAAGACTTTACCCATTTCCGACACCCGAGCCCCAGAACTTCCTCCCGACCCCGCGGACCAAAAGGCTATAGACCACCGGCCTCGGCGACCGTTTCTCGCGCTGCGCTGCTGGGCATTTCTTGCCATTTTAGGGCAGGCCTTGACCGTAGCCTCCCACTGGGCACCACGAGGACCCTCGAAAAGGTGTACCCATTTCGGCCAGAACCCCAACCCCTCCCACCCCATGAGACCAAAGGCTAGCCCACGGCCTCGGTGACTATTTCACCTGCGCGCTGGGCATTCTTCCATTTTAGGGCATGCTTCTGACCGTAGCCTCCCACTTTGGGCACCACGAGGACCCTCGAAAGACTGTACCCATTTTGATGACGAGCCTAAACCCTCCCGACCCCAGCGGACCAAAGCTATAGCCCACCGGCCTCGGTGTCTATTTCCTGGCAGGCAGCCCAGGCATTTGCCATTTAGGCGGGCCTCGACCGTAGCCTCCCCAGGCTACGAGGACCCGAAAAGGTGTACCCATTTGAGACGACGAGCCACGAAACCCCCTCCGACCCCAGCGGACCGAGGCTATAGCCCACGGCCTCGGTGACTATTTCCTGTGACTGCGCTTGTTGGGCATTTCTTGCCATTTAGGGCAGGCCTCGACCGTAGCCTCCCAGGCTACGAGGACCCTCGAATAGATTGTATCCATTTCGGCGACGAGCCCCTAAACCCCTCCCGACCCCGCGGACCAAAGGCTATAGCCCACCGGCCTCGGTGACTATTTTACGCGCTGGGCCGCTGGGCATTTCTTGCCATTTTAGGGCAGGCTTCTGACCGTAGCCTCCCACTTGGCACACGAGGACCCTCGAAAAGATTGTACCCATTTCCGACGACCAGAACCCCCTAAACCCCCTCCCCTACCCCCGCGGACCAAAGGCTATAGCCCACCGGCCTCGGTGACTTTTTGCAGCTCTGCGCAGCTGTGCATTTCTTGCCATTTTAGGGCAGGCTTCTGACCGTAGCCTCCCACTTGGGCTGCGAGGACCCTCGAAAAATGTACCCATTTCCGTGACGAGCCCCAAAATCCTCCTCCAACCCCAGCGGACCAAATCTATAGCCCACCGGCCTCGGTGACTATTTCACTTGTGATGCGCGCTGGCCATCTCTTGTCATTTTAGGGTGGGCCTCTGACCGTAGCCTCCCAAGCTGGACACCGAGGACCCTCGAAAGAATGTACCCATTTCCGGCAGCGGGCCCCGAAATCCTCCCCGGCCGCGCGGAAGAAAGGCTATAGGCCACCGGCCTCGGCGACTATTTCACGCGCTGCGCCTCTGGGCATCTCTTGCCATTTTACGGCAGGCTTCTGACCGTAGCCTCCCACTGGGCACACGAGGACCCTCGAAAAGACTGTACCCATTTCCGACGCCCAGAGACCCAGAACTTCCCTCCCAGCCCCAGCGGACCCAAATCTTATAGCCCACCGGCCTCGGTGACTATTTCCGCAGCTGCGCGCTGGCCATCTCTTGTCATTTTAGGGTGGGCCTCTGACCGTAGCCTCCCACGGACACCTGCAGCGACCCTCGAAAAGAATGTAACCATTTCCGGCAGACAAAGCCCCAATCCCTCCCATTTCCCACGACCAGCGCCCTTAAACCTCCCGACCCTCGCGGACGAGGCTATAGCCCACCGGCCTCGGCGACCGTTTCACACGCTGCGCCGCTGGGCATTTCTTGCCATTTTAGGGCAGGCCTATGTCCGTTGCCTCCCACTGGGCACACGAGGACCCTCGAAAAGACTGTACCCATTTCCGAGCACGAGCCCCTAAACCCCTCCCGACCCTCGCGGACCAAGGCTATGGCCACCGGCCTCGGTGACTATTTCAGCGCTGCGCGCTGGGCATTTCTTGTCATTTATGGAGGCCTCTGACCGTAGCCTCCACCCAGGCTACGAGGACCCTCGAAAGACTGTACCCATTTTGGCGCCCGAGCCCCGAACTTCCTCCCCGACCCCGGACCCGAAGGCTATAGCCAACCGGCCTCGGCGACCGTTTCACGCAGCAGCGCGCTGGGCATTTCTTGCCATTTAGGGCAGGCTTCGGACGTAACCTCCCACTGGGCACGAGGACCCTCGAAAGACTGTACCCATTTCCGATGCAGGCCCTAAGCCCCTCCCCGGCCCCAGCGGACCAAGGCTATAGCCCACCGGCCTCGGTGACTATTTCACAGCTGCGCGCTGGGCATTTCTTGCCATTTAGGGCAGGCTTCTGACCGTAGCCTCCCACTTGAGGGACACGAGGACCCTCGAAAAGACTGTGCCATTTTCGATGGCCAGAGCCTAAGCCTCCCAGCCCCATGCGGACCAAAGGCTATAGCCCACCCGGCCTCGGCGACTATTTCCGCAGCGCTGCGCATGCCTCGCCATTTTAGGGCATGCTTCTGACCGTAGCCTCCACTAGGCACCACGAGGACCCTCGAAAAGAATGTACCCATTTCCGATGATGAGCCCCGAAACCCCTCCCAGCCCCAGCGGACCAAAGGCTATAGGCCACCGGCTCGGTGCACTATTCACATGCAGCTGCGCCTCTGGGCATGTCTTGCCATTTCGGCGACTTGACCGTAGTAGCCTCCCACTAGGCACCACGGACCCTCAAAAGGCTGTACCCACTTCCGGCCTTGAGCCCCGAACTTCCCTCCCCAACCCCCGCGGACCCAAGGCTATAGCCCACCGGCCTCGGCGACCGTTTCACGCACTGCGCCGCTGGGCATTTCTTGGCATTTTAGGGCAGGCCTCTGACCGTAGCCTCCCACTAAGCACACGAGGACCCTCGAAAAGGCTGTATCCATTTCCGATGACCAGAGCCCCCGAATCTCCCTCCCCAACCCCCGCGGACCCAAGGCTATAGCCCACCGGCCTCGGTGACTATTTCACGCGCTGCGCCGCTGGGTATTTCTTGCCATTTTAGGGCAGGCTTCTGACCGTAGCCTCCCACTGGGCACACGAGGACCCTCGAAAAGACTGTACCCATTTTCGATGACCAGAACACCCTAAACCCCCTCCCCAACCCCCGCGGACCAAAGGCTATAGCCCACCGGCCTCGGCGACCGTTTCACGCGCTGCGCCGCTGGGTATTTCATGCCATTTTAGGGCAGGCCTCTGACCGTAGCCTCCCACTGGACACACGAGGACCCTCGAAAAGACTGTAACCATTTTCGACGACCAGAGCCCCAGAAACCCCCTCCCCAACCCCCGCAGACCAAAGGCTATAGCCCACCGGCCTCGGTGACTATTTCACGCGCTGGGCATTTCTTGTCATTTTAGGGCAGGCCTCTGACCGTAGCCTCCCACTGGACACACGAGGACCCTCGAAAAGACTGTACCCATTTCCGACGACCAGAGCCCCCGAACTTCCCTCCCCAACCCCGCGGACCAAATGCTATAGCCCACCGGCCTCGGTGACTATTTCACCTTGCGCGCTGGTATTTCTTGCCATTTTAGGCGGGCTTCTGACCGTAGCCTCCCCCGGGCACCGAGGACCCTTGAAAATCTGTACCCATTTCGGCGACCCAGGCCCAAACCCCTCCCAACCCCAGCGGACCAAAACATAGCCCAGCCTCGGTGACTATTTCACAGCGCTGCGCTGGGTATTTCTTGCCATTTAGGGCAGGCTTGACCGTAGCCTCCACAGGGCACCGAGGACCACAGAAAAGACTGTACCCATTTCCGACGACGAGCCCCTAAACCCCTCCCAACCTCGCGGACCAAAGGCTGCCAGCCCACCGGCCTCCGTGACTATTTCACCTTGCTGCGCGCTGGGCATTTCTTGCCATTTTAGGCGGGCTTCGACCGTAGCCTCCCAGGCTGCGAGGACCCTCGAAAAAAGCTGTACCCATTTTCGATGACGAGTCCTAACCCCTCCCAACCCCGCGGACCAAGGCTATAGGCCACCGGCCTCGGCGACTATTTCACCGCGTTGCGCCCGTTGGGCATGTTTTGCTATTTTTAGGGCAGGCTTCGTAGTAGCCTCAGGCACCGAGGACCCTCGAAAAGCTGTACCCATTTCCGGCCGAGACCCGAACTTCCCTCCCGACCCCGCGGACCAAAGGCTATAGCCCACCCGGCCTCGGCGACCGTTTCATCGCTGCGCGCGGGTATTTCTTCCCATTTTAGGGCAGGCCTCGACCGTAGCCTCCCACTAGGCACCGAGGACCCTCGAAAAGGTGTACCCATTTCCGACGACCAGGCCTAACCCCGACCCCGGACCGAGTATAGCCCACCGGCCTCGGCGACTATTTCACCTTGTTGTGCGCGCTGGGCATATCTTGCCATTTATGGCGAGCTTACGGCGTAGCCTCAGCGGGCACCACGAGGACCCTCGAAAGACTGTACCCATTTCCGGCGCGAGAACCCGAACTTCCTCCCGACCCCGCGGACCGTGCTATAGCCCACGGCCTCGGTGACTATTTCTGGCTCGCGCGCTGGTCATTCTTTTCATTTTAGGGTGAGCCTCGACCGTAGCCTCCCACAGGGCTACGAGGACCCTTGAAAAGACTGTACCCATTTCCAACGACCGAGCCCTAAACCCCTCCCCAGCCCCACGGACCAAGGCTATAGCCACGGCCTCGGCGACTATTTCACGACCCTACGCCCTGGGCATTTCTTGCCATTTAGAGCGGGCTTCTGACCGTAGCCTCCACCAGGGCACCGAGGACCCTCGAAAAGTACCCATTTCCAATGACGAGCCCTAAGCCCCTCCTGGCCCCTCCCAACCCCGCGGACCAAGGCTATAGCCCACCGGCCTCGGCGACTATTTCCGCTGCGCTTGCTGGGCATGTCTTGCCATTTAGGCGGGCTTTTGACCGTAGCCTCCCAATGGGCACCACGAGGACCCTCGAAAAAGCTGTGCCCATTCCGGCGCCGAGCCCCGAACTTCCCTCCCGACCTCCAGCGGACCAGGCTATAGCTCACGGCCTCGGCGACCGTTTCCGCAGCGCTGCGCGCTGGGCATTTCTTGACATTTTAGGGCGGGGCCTCGGCCGTAGCCTCCCACTGGGCACACGAGGACCCTCGGCGATTGTACCCATTTCCGGCGCCCGAGCCCAGGCGTCCCACCCCGACCCCCGGACCAATGCTATAGCCCACCAGCCTCGGTGACTATTTCCATGACTGCGCGCTGGGTATTTCTTGCCATTTAGGGCGGGGCTTCTGACCGTGGCTCCCACTTGGGCTGCAGGGACACTCGAAAAGGCGTACTCATTTTCGATGACGAGCACCTAAACCCCTCCCGACCCCAGCGGACCAAAAGCTATAACCCACTTGCCTTGGTGTCTATTTCCTGGCAGCTGCGCGGGGCATTTTGCCATTTTGGGGCAGGCCTCGACCGTAGCCTCCCCGCTGGGCACGAGGACCCTCGAAAACCTGTACCCATTTGACGGAACCCCGAAACCCCTCCGACCCCAGCGGACCAAAAGGCTATAGCCCACCGGCCTCGGTGACTATTTCCTTGCAGCTGCGCGCTGGTATTTCTTGCCATTTTAGGGCGGGGCTTCTGACCGTAGCCTCCCACTAGGCACGAGGACCCTCGAAAAGGCTGCCATTTTCGATGACCAGAACACCTAAACCCCCTCCCCGACCCCAGCGGACCAAGGCTATAGCCACGGCCTCGGCGACTATTTCCGCAGCTGCGCGCTGGGCATGTCTTGCCATTTATGGTTGGCCGGACGTAGCCTCCCACTGGGCACCGAGGACCCTCGAAAAAAACTGTACCCATTTCCGGCGGGCCGAGGCGTCCACCCCCGACCCGGACCGAATGCTATAGCCCACCAGCCTCGGTGACTATTTCCGCACGCTGCGCTGGGCATTTTTGTCATTTAGGGTAGGCCTCGACCGTAGCCTCCCAGGGGCCGAGGACCTGGAAAAAGGCTGTACCCATTTCGGCGACGAGCCCAGAAAAGACTGTACCCATTTCGGCGGACGGAACCCCGAAACCCCTCACAACCCCGCGGACCAAAGGCTATAGCCCACGGCCTCGGTGACTATTTCCTGCGCGCTAGGTATTTCTTGCCATTTTAGGGCAGGCTTCTGATCGTAGCCTCCCACTAGGCACCGAGGACCCTCGAAAAGGCATGCCATTTTGGTGACGGAACACCTAAACCCCTCCCAGCCCCGCGGACCAAAGGCTATAGGCCACCGGCCTCGGCGACTATTTCACGCGCTGCGCCGCTGGGTATTTCTTGCCATTTTAGGGCAGGCTTTTGATCGTAGCCTCCCACTAGGCACGCGAGGACCCTCGAAAAGAATGTACCCATTTCCGACGATCAGAGCCCCCGAAACCCCCTCCCCAACCCCCGCGGACCAAAGGCTATAGGCCACCGGCCTCGGTGCCTATTTCACGCGCTGCGCCTCTGGGCATGTCTTGCCATTTTACGGCAGGCTTCTGACCGTAGCCTCCCACTAGGCACACGAGGACCCTCGAAAAAGGCTGCCATTTCCGGCGCAGGCCCAGGCGTCCCACCCCAACCCCAGCGGACCGTGCTATAGCCCACCAGCCTCGGTGACTATTTCGCAGCTGCGCTTCGCTGGGCATTTTGTCATTTAGGGTGAGCCTCTGACCGTAGCCTCCACGGGGCTACGAGGACCACAGAAAAGGCGTACCCATTTCGGCGGCCAGGCCTAAACCCCTCCCACCCTCGCGGACCAAAGGCTATAGCCCACCGGCCTCGGTGACTATTTCAGCGCTGCACCGCTGGGCATTTCCTGCCATTTTAGGGCGGGCATCTGACCGTAGCCTCCCATGGGCACGAGGACCCTCGAAAAGGCATGCCATTTCCGACACCCAGGCCCGAACTTCCCTCCCAAGCGGACCAGGCTATAGCCCACCGGCCTCGGTGTCCATTTCAGCTGCGCTGGGCATTCTTGCCATTTAGGGCATGCCTCTCGTAGCCTCCCACTGGGCACACGAGGACCCTCGAAAAAGGCGTAGCCATTTCCGGCGAGCCCCGAAACCCCTCCCAGCCCTGTTGACCAAGGCTAGCCCACGGCCTCGGCGACAATTCCGCGCTGCGCGCTGGGCATATCTTGCCATTTAGGCGGGCTTCTGATCGTAGCCTCCCCTTTGGGCACCACGAGGACCCTCGAAAAGACTTTACCCATTTCCGACACAGGCCCAGAACGTCCCTCCCCAACCCCCGCGGACCAAAGGCTATAGCCCACCGGCCTCGGCGACCGTTTCACGCGCTGCGCCTCTGGGCATTTCTTGCCATTTTAGGGCAGGCCTCTGACCGTAGCCTCCCACTGGGCACACGAGGACCCTCGAAAAGATTGTACCCATTTCCGACGACCAGAACCCCCGAAACCCCCACCCCAACCCCCGCGGACCAAAGGCTATAGCCCACCGGCCGCGGGGACTATTTCACGCGCTGCGCCGCGGGGCATTTCTTGCCATTTTAGGGCAGGCCTCTGACCGTAGCCTCCCACTGGGCACACGAGGACCCTCGAAAAGACTGTATCCATTTCCGACGACCAGAGCCCCAGAAACCCCCTCCCCAACCCCTGCGGACCAAAGGCTATAGCCCACCGGCCTCGGTGTCTATTTCACGCGCTGAGCCGCTGGGCATTTTTTGCCATTTTAGGGCAGGCCTCTGACCGTAGCCTCCCACTGGGAACACGAGGACCCGCGAAAAGACTGTACCCATTTCGGACACCCAGAGCCCCAGAACTTCCCTCCCGGCCCCCGGACCAAGGCTATAGCCCACCGGCCTCGGTGTCCATTTCAGCTGCGCGCTGGGAATTTCTTGCAATTTACGGGCATGCATCTGACCGTAGCCTCCCCCTTGGGCACCACGAGGACCCTCGAAAGACTGTACCCATTTCGACACAGGCCCAGAACTTCCTCCCAGCCCCAGCGGACCAAATGCTGGCCCACCGGCCTCGGTGACTATTTCCGCAGCTGCGCGCTGGCCATCTCTTGTCATTTAGGGTAGGCCTCGACCGTAGCCTCCCACTGGACACCGAGGACCCTCGAAAGTGTACCCATTTCGGACGACCAGAGCCACCGAAACCCCCTCCCCAACCCCCGCGGACCAAAGGCTATAGCCCAACGGCCTCGGTGACTATTTCACGCGCTGCGCCGCTGGGCATTTCTTGCCATTTTAGGGCAGGCTTCTGACCGTAGCCTCCCACTGGGCACACGAGGACCCTCGAAAAGACTGTACCCATTTCCAACGCCCAGAGACCCGGAATGCCCCTCCCCAACCCCCGCGGACCAAAGGCTATAGCCCACCGGCCTCGGCGACTATTTCACGCGCTGCGCCGCTGGGCATGTCTTGCCATTTTAGGGCAGGCTTCTGACCGTAGCCTCCCACTGGGCACACGAGGACCCTCGAAAAGACTGTACCCATTTCCGACGCCCCCAGGGACCTCAGTCGCCTGCTCTTCCCCCCCGGAAGAAAGGCTATAGGCCACCGGCCTCGGCGACTATTTCACGCGCTGCGCCTCTGGGCATGTCTTGCCATTTCTGGCGGGGCTTGACCGTAGCCTCCCCTTTGGGCACCGAGGACCCTCGAAAAGACTGTACCCATTTCCGGCCAGGCCCCGAACTTCCCTCCCGGCCCCGCGGACCAAATGCTGCCCACGGCCTCGGCGACCGTTTCATCGCTGCGCGCTGGGCATTTCTTGCCATTTAGGGCAGGCCTCGTATAGCCTCCCCGCGGGCACGAGGACACTCGCAAAGATTGTATCCATTTCCGACGACCAGAGCCCCCTAAACCCCCTCCCCAACCCCCGCGCACCAACGGCTATAGCCCACCGGCCTCGGCGACTATTTCACGCGCTGCGCCTCTGGGGATTTCTTGCCATTTTATGGCACGCTTCTGACCGTAGCCTCGCACTGGGCACAAGAGGACCCTCGAAAAATGTACCCATTTCCGGCCTTGAGACCCGAACTTCCCTCCCAACCCCGCGGACCAAATGCTAGCCCACGGCCTCGGTGACTATTTCACGCTGCGCGCTGGCCATCTTGTCATTTTAGGGTAGGCCTCTGACCGTAGCCTCCCACTGGACACACGAGGACCCTCGAAAAGAATGTACCCATTTCCGACGAACGGAGCCCCCGAAATCCCCTCCCCAACCCCCGCGGAAGAAAGGCTATAGGCCACCGGCCTCGGCGACTATTTCACGCGCTGCGCCTCTGGGCATCTCTTGCCATTTTACGGCAGGCTTCTGACCGTAGCCTCCCCATGGGCTGCAGGACCCTCGAAAAGACTGTACCCATTTCCGACGCCCAGAGACCCAGAACTTCCCTCCCCAACCCCCGCGGACCAAATGCTATAGCCCACCGGCCTCGGTGACTATTTCACGCGCTGCGCCGCTGGCCATCTCTTGTCATTTTAGGGTAGGCCTCTGACCGTAGCCTCCCACTGGACACACGACGACCCTCGACAAGAATGTAACCATTTCCGACGAACAAAGCCCCCGAAATCCCCTCCCCATTTCCCACGACCAGCGCCCCATAAACCCCCTCCCCAACCCTCGCGGACCAAAGGCTATAGCCCACCGGCCTCGGCGACCGTTTCACGGGCTGCGCCGCTGGGCATTTCTTGCCATTTTAGGGCAGGCCTCTGACCGTAGCCTCCCACTAGGCACACGAGGACCCTCGAAAAGATTGTACCCATTTCCGACAACCAGAGCCCCCTAAACCCCCTCCCCAACCCTCGCGGACCAAAGGCTATAGCCCACCGGCCTCGGTGACTATTTCACGCGCTGCGCCGCTGGGCATTTCTTGTCATTTTATGGAGGCCTCTGACCGTAGCCTCCCACTGGGCACACGAGGACCCTCGAAAAGACTGTACCCATTTCCGACGCCCAGAACTTCCTCCCAGCTCCCGCGGACCAGGCTATAGCCACCGGCCTCGGCGACCGTTTCGCGCTCGCGCTGGGCATTTCTTGCCATTTTAGGGCAGGCTTCTGACGTACTCTCCACTGGGCACGAGGAGCCTCGAAAAGACTGTACCCATTTCCGGCCCGAGAACCCACAACCCCATCCCAACCCCTGCGGACGAAAGGCTATAGCCCACCGGCCTCGGTGACTATTTCACAAGCTGCGCAGCTGGGCTTTTCTTGCCATTTTAGGGCAGGCTTCTGACCGTAGCCTCCTACTGGGCACAACAGGACCCTCGAAAAGACTGTACCCATTTTCGATGACAGGCCCTAAACCCCTCCCAGCCCAGCGGACCGGCTATAGCCCACCGGCCTCGGCGACTATTTCGCAGCGCTGCGCGCTGGGCATGTCTTGCCATTTTGGGGCATGCTTCGACCGTAGCCTCCCACTAGGCACCACGAGGACCCTCGAAAGAATGTACCCATTTCCGGCGATCAGGCCCCGAAACCCCTCCCGACCCCAGCGGACCAAGGCTATAGGCCACGGCCTCGGTGCCTATTTCGCAGCTGCGCCTCTCACAGGCATGTCTTGCCATTTTCTGGCGGGCTTCTGACCGTAACCTCCCACTAGGCACCACGAGGACCCTCGAAAAGGCTGTACCCACTTCCGGCGAGCCCCGAACTTCCCTCCCCAACCCTGCGGACCCAAGGCTATAGCCCACGGCCTCGGCGGCCGTTTCGCCTTGCGCCGCAGGCATTTCTTAGCATTTAGGGCAGGCCGCGGACCGTAGCCTCCCACTAAGCACGAGGACCCTCGAAGGCTGTATCCATTTCCGATGACCGAGCCCAGTCCCCTCCCGGCCCCAGCGGACCCAGGCTATAGCCACCGGCCTCGGTGACTATTTCACAGCTGCGCGCTGGGTATTTCTTGCCATTTTAGGGCAGGCTTCTGCCGTAGCCTCCCAGGCTACGAGGACCCTCGAAAAGGCTGTACCCATTTTCAATGACGAACACCAAACCCCTCCCCGGCCCAGCGGACCAAGGCTATACCCACGGCCTCGGCGACGTTTCGCAGCTGCGCGCTGGGTATTTCATGCCATTTAGGGCGGGCCTCGACCGTAGCCTCCCAGCTGGACACGAGGACCCTCGAAAAGACTGTACCCATTTTCGAGAAGAGCCCCCGAAACCCCCTCCCCCCCCACCCAGGACCAAAGGCTATAGCCCACCGGCGTCGGTGACTATTTCACCTTGCGCGCTGGGCATTTCTTGTCCTTTTAGGGCAGGCCTCGACCGTAGCCTCCCTGGACACGAGGACCCTCGAAAAGGCTGTACCCATTTCCGGTGACCAGGCCCCGAACTTCCCTCCCCGACCCGCGGACCAAATGCTGGCACCGGCCTCGGTGACTATTTCCTTGCAGCGCCGCTGTATTTCTTGCCATTTAGGGCAGGCTTCTGACCGTAGCCTCCCCTTTGGGCACCACGAGGACCCTTGAAAATCATGTACCCATTTCGGCGGCGAGCCCCAAAACCCCTCCCCGGCCCCAGCGGACCAAAGGCTATAGCCACCGGCCTCGGTGACTATTTCCGCAGCAGCGCCGCTGGGTATTTCTTGCCATTTAGGGCGGGCTTCTGACCGTAGCCTCCCAGGACACCGAGGACCCTCAAAAAGGCTGTACCCATTTCGATGACGAACCCCTAAACCCCCTCGGCCCGTGGACCTGAGATATATCCCTCGGCCTCGAGGACTATTTCACAGCATTGCGCGCTGTGTATTTTTGCCATTTAGGGCAGGACTCGACCCTAGCCTCCCACTGGACACACGAGGACCCTCGAAAAGAATGTACCCATTTCCGACGACCAGAGCCCCCGAAATCCCCTCCCCAACCCCCGCGGACCAAAGGCTATAGGCCACCGGCCTCGGCGACTATTTCACGCGCTGCGCCGCTGGGCATGTCTTGCCATTTTAGGGCAGGCCTCTGACCGTAGCCTCCCAGGCACCACGAGGACCCTCGAAAAGACTGTACCCATTTCGATGCAGGCCCAGAACTTCCTCCCCAACCCCCAGCGGACCGATGCTATAGCCCACCGGCCTCTGTGACTATTTCCTTGCTGCGCGCTGAGAGATTTCTTGTCATTTGAAGCCCTCTGACCGTAGCCTCCCGCAGGGCACGAGGACCCTCGAAAAGACTGTACCCATTTCGATGACCAGAACAAACTAAACCCCTCCCCGGCCCAGCGGACCAGGCTATAGCCCACGGCCTCGGCGACTATTTCACGCGCTGCGCCGCTGGCATGTCTTGCCATTTTATGGCGGGCTTCGACGTAGCCTCCACTTGGGCTACGAGGACCCTCGAAAAGGCTGCCCATTTCCGGCGTCAGGCCCAGGCGTCCCCACCCCCAGCGGACCAAATGCTATAGCCACCTGACCTCGGTGACTATTTCCGCAGCTGCGCGGCTGGGCATTTTTGTCATTTTAGGGTAGGCCTCTGACCGTAGCCTCCACAGGCACACGGACCACAGAAAGACTGTACCCATTTCCGGCGGCAGGCCCCTAAGCCCCTCCCCAGCCCTCGCGGACCAAGGCTATAGCCCACGGCCTCGGTGACTATTTCCACTGCGCGCTGCTGGCATTTTCTTGCCATTTTAAGGCGGGCTTCTGACCGTAGCCTCCCACTGGGCACACGAGGACCCTCGAAAAGGCTGTACCATTTTCGATGACGAGTCCTAAACCCTCCCAGCCCAGCGGACCCAAAGTCTATAGGACACCGGCCTCGGCGACTATTTCACGCGTTGCGCGTTGGGCATGTTTTTGCTATTTTAGGGCGGGCTTCTGACCGTAGCCTCCCAGCTGGGCACCGCGAGGACCCTCGAAAGACTGTACCATTTCGGCGCCCGAGACCGAACTTCCCTCCCCGGCCCCCGCGGACCAAAAGGCTATAGCCCACGGCCTCGGCGACCGTTTCATCTTGCTTGCGCGCTGGGTATTTCTTCCCATTTAGGGCGGGCCTCGACCGTAGCCTCCCAAACTGCGAGGACCCTCGAAAGATTGTACCCATTTCCGGCGACAGGCCCTAACCCCGACCCCCAGCGGACCCAAGGCTATAGCCCGGCCTCGGCGACTATTTCACGCGCTGCGCGCTGGGCATGTCTTGCCATTTATGGCAGGCTTCGACCGTAGCCTCCAGCTGGGCACGAGGACCCTCGAAGACTGTACCCATTTCCGGCGCGGAACCCCGAACTTCCCTCCCAACCCCGCGGACCAAATAGCCCACCGGCCTCGGTGACTATTTCAGCGCTGCGCGCTGGTCATTTCTTTTCATTTAGGGTGAGCCTCGTGGCGTAGCCTCCCACCAGGGCACCGAGGACCCTCGAAAAAGTACCCATTTCCAACGACGAGCCCTAAGCCCCTCCCCAACCCCCACGGACCAAAGGCTATAGCCCACCGGCCTCGGTGACTATTTCACGAGCTACGCCGCTGGGCATTTCTTGCCATTTGGGGCGGGCTTACGGCCGTAGCCTCCCCTGGGCACCGAGGACCCTCGAAAAGGCATGCCATTTCGATGGCGAACACCCTAAACCCCTCCCCCCCAGCGGACCAAAGGCTATAGCCCGAGGCCTCGGCGACTATTTCCACCGCCGCGCTGGGCATGTCTTGCCATTTTAGGGGCAGGCTTTTGACCGTAGCCTCCCACTTTGGGCACCACGAGGACCCTCGAAAAGGCTGTGCCCATTTCCGGCCTTGAGCCCAGAACTTCCCTCCCCGGCCTCCATGCGGACCAAAGGCTATAGCTCACCGGCCTCGGCGACCGTTTCAGCAGCTTCTGCGCGCTGAGCATTTCTTGCCATTTTAGGGCGGGGCCTCGACCGTAGCCTCCCGCTGGGCACCACGAGGGACCCTCGAAAGATTGTACCCATTTCCGGCGACCCGAGCCCTAAACCCCTCCACAGCCCCGTGGACGAAGGCTATAGCCCACCGGCCTCGGTGACTATTTCACCCAGCTGGCTGGTATTTCTTGCCATTTTAGGGCGGGCTTACGACCGTGGCTCCCCGCCCAGGCACGAGGACCTCGAAAGACTGTACTCATTTTCGATGACGAGCACCTAAACCCCTCCCGGCCCACGGACTAAAGGCTATAACCCACTTGCCTTGGTGTATACATTTCAGCCTTGTTGAGCATTTTGCCATTTTGGGGCAGGCCTCGGCCGTAGCCTCCCCCTGGGCACACGAGGACCCTCAGCTGCTGTACCATTTCGGCGGCAGAACCCCGAAACCCCTCCAGCCCCGCGGACCAGGCTATAGCCCACCGGCCTCGGTGACTATTTCACGCTGCGCGCTAGGTATTTCTTGCCTTTTTAGGGCCGGCGTCTGACCGTAGCCTCCCACTAGGCACTCGAGGACCCTCGAAAAGGCATGTACCATTTTTGATGACGAACCCTAAACCCCCTCCCCAACCCCCGCGGACTAAAGGATATATCCCTCCGGCCTTGAGGACTATTTCACGCGCTGCGCCGCTGGGTATTTTTTTCCATTTTAGGGCAGGCCTCTGACCGTAGCCTCCCACTGGACACACGAGGACCCTCGAAAAGACTGTACCCATTTTCGACGACCAGAACCCCCAAAACCCCCGAAACAACCCCCGCGGACCAAAGGCTATAGCCCACCGGCCTCGGTGACTATTTCACGCGCTGCGCCGCTAGGTATTTCTTGCCATTTTAGGGCAGGCTTCTGACCGTAGCCTCCCACTAGGCACACGAGGACCCTCGAAAAGACTGTACCCATTTTCGATGACCAGAACACCCTAAACCCCCTCCCCAACCCCCGCGGACCAAAGGCTATAGCCCACCGGCCTCGGCGACTATTTCACGCGCTGCGCCGCTGGGCATGTCTTGCCATTTTATGGCAGGCTTCTGACCGTAGCCTCCCCTTTGGGCACCGAGGACCCTCGAAAGACTGTACCCATTTCCGGCGCCCGAGCCCAGGCGTCCCACCCCAACCCCCGCGGACCAAATGCTATAGCCCACCAGCCTCGGTGACTATTTCACGCGCTGCGCCGCTGGGCATTTTTTGTCATTTTAGGGTAGGCCTCTGACCGTAGCCTCCCACGGGGCACGAGGACCACAGAAAAGGCTGTGCCCATTTCGGCGACCAGGCCCTAACCCCCTCCCAGCCCTCGCGGACCAAGGCTGGCCCACCGGCCTCGGTGACTATTTCCAGCTGCGCCGCTGGGCATTTCTTGCCATTTAGGGCGAGGCTTCGTAGTAACCTCCCGCAGGCACGAGGACCCTCGAAAGACTGTACCCATTTTCGATGACGAGTCCCTAAACCCCTCGACCCACGCGGACCAAAGGCTATAGGCCACGGCCTTGGCGACTATTTCACGCGTTGCGCCCGTTGGGCATGTTTTGCTATTTTAGGCGGGCTTGACCGTAGCCTCCCCAGGCACCGAGGACCCTCGAAAAGACTGTACCCATTTCCGACGCCAAGAGACCCAGAACTTCCCTCCCCAACCCCCGCGGACCAAAGGCTATAGCCCACCGGCCTCGGCGACCGTTTCATGCGCTGCGCCGCTGGGTATTTCTTCCCATTTTAGGGCAGGCCTCTGACCGTAGCCTCCCACTAGGCACACGAGGACCCTCGAAAAGATTGTACCCATTTCCGACGACCATACCCAACCCCCGCGGACCAAAGGCTATAGCCCACCGGCCTCGGCGACTATTTCACGCGCTGCGCCGCTGGGCATGTCTTGCCATTTTATGGCAGGCTTCTGACCGTACCCTCCCACTGGGCACACGAGGACCCTCGAAAAGACTGTACCCATTTCCGACACCCAGAACCCCAGAACTTCCATCCCCAACCCCCGCGGACCAAATGCTATAGCCCACCGGCCTCGGTGACTATTTCACGCGCTGCGCCGCTGGTCATTTCTTTTCATTTTAGGGTAGGCCTCTGACCGTAGCCTCCCACGGGGCACACGAGGACCCTCGAAAAGACTGTACCCATTTCCAACGACCAGAGCCCCCTAAACCCCCTCCCCAACCCCCACGGACCAAAGGCTATAGCCCACCGGCCTCGGTGACTATTTCACGAGCTACGCCGCTGGGCATTTCTTGCCATTTTAGGGCAGGCTTCTGACCGTAGCCTCCCACTGGGCACACGAGGACCCTTGAAAATACTGTACCCATTTCAGACGACCAGAGAACCCTAAAACCCCTTCCCAACCCCAGCGGACCAAAGGCTATAGACCACCGGCCTCGGTGACTATTTCACCTTGCGCGCTGGGTATTTCTTGCCATTTAGGGCGGGCTTCTGACCGTAGCCTCCCAGGCACGAGGACCCTCGAAAAAGTGTACCCATTTCCAGCGCCCGAGCCCCGAACTTCCCACCCCGACCCCGCGTACCAAATGCTGTAGCCCACGGCCGGTGACTATTTCAGCTGCGCGGCTGGGCATTTCTTGCCATTTTAGGGCGGGCTTGACCGTAGCCTCCCAGGCACCACGAGGACCCTCGAAAAGGCGTACCCATTTCGATGACGAGTCCCTACGCCCTCCCACCCCGCGGACCAAAGGCTATAGCCCACCGGCCTCGGTAACTATTTCCTCAGCGCTGCGCTGGGCATTCTTGCCATTTTAGGGCGGGCTTCTGACCGTAACCTCAGGTACGAGGACTCTCGAAAAGGCTGTACCCATTTCCGGCGCCGAGACCGAAACCCCTCCCCGACCCGCGGACCAAAGGCTATAGCCCACCGGCCTCGGTGACTATTTCTGGCGCTCGCGCTGGGCATTCTTGTCATTTAGGGCAGGCCTCGACCGTAGCCTCCCACACACGAGGACCCTCGAAAAGGCTGTGCCATTTCCGGACCAGGCCCCGAACTTCCCTCCCGACCCCGGACCGAATCTATAGCCCACGGCCTCGGTGACTATTTCTGCAGCCGCTGGGTATTTCTTGCCATTTAGGGCGGGCTTCTGACCGTAGCCTCCCACTGGGCACCGAGGACCCTTGAAAATCATGCCCATTTCGGCGAGAGCCCCAAACCCCTCCCGGCCCCGGACCGAGGCTATGGCCACCGGCCTCGGTGACTATTTCCGCGCTGCGCGCTGGTATTTCTTGCCATTTTAGGGCAGGCTTGACCGTAGCCTCGCAGGCACGAGGACCCTCAAAAGGCCTGCCATTTCGATGACGGAACCCTAAACCCCTCCCGGCCCAGCGGACCAAGGATATATCCCTCGGCCTCGAGGACTATTTCACCTTGTACTGCGCTGTGTATTTTTGCCATTTAGGGCGGGACTCGACCGTAGCCTCCCAGACACCACGAGGACCCACGAAAGAATGTACCCATTTCCGACGGCAGGCCCCGAGCCCCTCCCGGCCCCAGCGGACCAACGCTATAGGCCACCGGCCTCGGCGACTATTTCACGCGCTGCGCCGCTGGGCATGTCTTGCAATTTTAGGGCGGGCTTCTGACCGTAGCCTCCCCTTTGGGCTGCGAGGACCCTCGAAAGACTGTACCCATTTCCGTGCCGAGCCCGAACTTCCCTCCCAGCCCCGCGGACCAAATCTATAGCCCCACGGCCTCGGTGACTATTTCAGCTGCGCGCTGAGATTTCTTGTCATTTAGGGAAGCCTCTCGACCGTAGCCTCCCCAGGCACCGAGGACCCTCGAAAAGACTGTACCCATTTCGATGACGGAACACCTAAACCCCCTCCCAACCCCAGCGGACCAAGGCTATAGCCCACCGACCTCGGCGACTATTTCCGCAGCGCCGCGCTGGGCATGTCTTGCCATTTAGGGCAGGCTTTGACCGTAGCCTCCCAGGCACCGAGGACCCTCGAAAAGACTGTGCCCATTCTACGGCCCAGAGCCCAGAACTTCCCTCCCGACCTCCGGCGGACCAAGGCTATAGCTCACCGGCCTCGGCGACCCGTTTCCGCAGCTGCTGCGCTGGGCATTTCTTGCCATTTTAGGGCGAGCCTCGGCCGTAGCCTCCCCAGGCTGCGAGGACCCTCGAAAAGATTGTACCCATTTCCGACGACCAGAGCCCCCTAAACTGCCTCCACAACCCCCGCGGACCAAAGGCTATAGCCCACCGGCCTCGGTGACTATTTCACGCGCTGCGCCGCTAGGTATTTCTTGCCATTTTAGGGCAGGCTTCTGACCGTGAGCTCCACCCAGGCTGCGAGGACCCTCGAAAAGGCGTACTCATTTCGATGACGAGCACCTAAACCCCTCCCAACCCCGCGGACCAAAAGGCTATAACCCACGCCTTGGTGTCTATTTCACGCAGCTGCGCTGAGCATTTTGCCATTTTAGGCGATCTTCTGACCGTAGCCTCCCACTGGGCACACGAGGACCCTCGAAAACACTGTACCCATTTCTGACGACCAGAACCCCCGAAACCCCCTCCACAACCCCCGCGGACCAAAGGCTATAGCCCACCGGCCTCGGTGACTATTTCACGCGCTGCGCCGCTGGGTATTTCTTGCCATTTTAGGGCAGGCTTCTGACCGTAGCCTCCCACTGGGCACACGAGGACCCTCGAAAAGACTGTACCCATTTTCGATGACCAGAACCCCCTAAACCCCCTCCCCAACCCCCGCGGACCAAAGGATATATCCCTCCGGCCTCGAGGACTATTTCACGCGCTGCGCCGTTGGGTATTTTTGGCCATTTTAGGGCAGGCCTCTGACCGTAGCCTCCTTGGACACGAGACCCTCGAAAAGGACTGTACCCATTTTAGACGACCAGAACCCCCAAAACCCCCGAAACAACCCCCGCGGACCAAAGGCTATAGCCCACCGGCCTCGGTGACTATTTCACGGCAGCTGCGCGCTGGTATTTCTTTCCATTTTAGGGCGGGCTTCTGGCCGTAGCCTCCCACTGAGCTGCGAGGACCCTCGAAAAGCGTACCCATTTTCGATGACGGAACACCTAAACCCCTCCCCAGCCCCAGCGGACCAAAGGCTATAGCCCACGGCCTCGGCGACTATTTCACCCAGCGCTGCGCGCTGGGCATGTCTTGCCATTTTATGGCGGGGCTTCTGACCGTAGCCTCCAGGCACCGAGGACCCTCGAAAAGGCGTACCCATTTCCGGCGCCCGAGCCCAGGCGTCCCACCTCGGCCCCGCGGACCGAAATGCTATAGCCCACCAGCCTCGGTGACTATTTCCCTTGCAGCTGCGCGCTGGGCATTTTTGTCATTTAGGGTAGGCCTCATTGTAGCCTCCCACGGGGCTACGAGACCACAGAAAGAGCGTACCCATTCGGCGGACGAGCCCTAAACCCCTCCCCAACCCTCGCGGACCACAGGCTATAGCCCACGGGCTTTCGGTGAATATTTCACAGCTGCTGCGCTGAGCATTCTTGCCATTTTAGGGCGGCTTCTGACGTAACCTCACTGGGCACACGAGACCCTCGAAAAGGCGTACCCATTTTCGATGACGGTCCCTAAACCCCCTCCCCAGCCACAGCGGACCAAAGGCTATAGGCCACCCGGCTTCGGCGGCTATTTCCGCGTTGCGCCCGTTGGGCATGTTTTCTATTTTAGGGCAGGCTTCGGCCGTACCCTCCTTGAGCACACGAGGACCCTCGAAAAGCATACCCATTTGACACCGGAACCCCAGAACTTCCATCCCAACCCCGCGGACCCAAATCCTATGGCCACGGCCTCGGTGACTATTTCACTTGTATTGCGCGCTGGTCATTTCTTTTCATTTGGGTGAGCCTCGACCAGCCTCCCACAGGGCACGAGGACCCTCGAAAAGGCTGTACCCATTTCCAACGACCAGGCCCCTAAACCCCTCCCCCCCACGGACCAGGCTATAGCCCACCGGCCTCGGTGACTATTTCCTGAGCTCGCCGCTGGGCATTTCTTGCCATTTGGGCGGGCTTCGACCGTAGCCTCCCAGGCACCGAGGACCCTCGAAAAAGGCATGCCATTTGATGACGAACACCTAAACCCCTTCCAACCCCAGCGGACCAAGGCTATAGCCACCGGCCTCGGTGACTATTTCACGCTGCGCGCTGGGTATTTCTTGCCATTTTAGGGCAGGCTTGACCGTAGCCTCCCACTTTGGGCTACGAGGACCCTCGAAAGGCTGTACCCATTTCCAGCGCCGAGCCCAGAACTTCCCACCCCAACCCCAGCTATGGCCCACCGGCCTCGGTGACTATTTCACGCGCTGCGGCTGGGCATTTCTTGCCATTTAGGGCAGGCTTACCGTAGCCTCCCCTGGGCACCGAGGACCCTCGAAAAATGTACCCATTTCGATGACGAGTCCCTAACCCCTCCCGGCCCCAGCGGACCAAAGGCTATAGCCCACCGGCCTCGGGGACGATTTCGCGCGCTGGGCGCTGGGGCATTTCTTGCCATTTTAGGGCAGGCTTCGACGTAGCCTCCCCTTTGGGTACGAGGACCTCGAAAAGCTGTACCCATTTCCGGCGCCGAGACCGAACCCCTCCCCGACCCCAGCGGACCAAAAGGCTATAGCCCACGGCCTCGGTGACTATTTCACCTTTGCGCTGCGCAGGCATTCTTGTCATTTAGGGCAGGCCTCGGACCGTAGCCTCCCTGGACACACGAGGACCCTCGAAAAGGCTGTACCCATTTCCGACGACCGAGGCCCGAACTTCCCTCCCAGCCCCAGCGGACCAAATGCTGTAGCCACGGCCTCGGTGACTATTTCACCAGCGCGCTGGGTATTTCTTGCCATTTTAGGGCGGGCTTCTGGCCGTAGCCTCACTTTGGGCACCACGAGGACCCTTAATCATGTACCCATTTCCGGCGGCCCCCAAACTCCTCCCCGGCCCCGGACCAAGGCTATAGGCCACCGGCCTCGGCGTGACTATTTCACTTGCTGCGCCGCTGGGCATGTCTTGCCATTTTAGGGCGACCTCTGACCGTAGCCTCCCGAGCACCGAGGACCCTCGAAAAGGCGTACCCATTTCCGATGCGAGCCCGAACTTCCCTCCCAACCCCGCGGACCAAAGGCTATAGCCACCGGCCTCGGTGACTATTTCCGCAGCTGCGCGCTGAGATTTCTTGTCATTTTAGGAAGCCCTCTGACCGTAGCCTCCCAGGCACTGCGAGGACCCTCAAAAGACATGCCATTTCGATGACGAGAACACCTAAACCCCTCCCAACCCCAGCGGACCAAGGCTATAGCCCACGGCCTCGGCGACTATTTCACAGCGCTGCGCCCGCTGGGCATGTCTTGCCATTCTATGGCGAGGCTTCGACCGTAGCCTCCACTGGGTACCACGAGGACTCTCGAAAAAGATGTACCCATTTCCGGCCTTGAGCCCAGGCGTCCCCTGACCCCAGCGGACCAAATGCTATAGCCCACCGGCCTCGGTGACTATTTCCTGCAGCTGCGCGCTGGGCATTTTGTCATTTTAGGGTGGGCCTCTGACCGTAGCCTCCACAGGGCTACGAGGACCACAGAAAAGACTGTACCCATTTCGGCGGCCCGGCCCCTAAAGCCTCCCACTCGCGGACCAAAGGCTATAGCCCAGCCGGCCTCGGTGACTATTTCGCCTTTATGCGCGCTGGGCATTTCTTGCCATTTAGGCGAGCTTCTGACCGTAGCCTCTTGGGCTACGAGGACCCTCGAAAAACATTTACCCATTTCCGGCGCGTCCTAGCGCCCTCCCTCCCGACCCAGCGGACCAAAGGCTATGGCCACCGGCCTCGGTGACTATTTCACGCAGCTGCGCGCTGGGCATTTCTTGCCATTTAGGGCAGGCTTCTGACCGTAGCCTCCCAGCTGGGTACGAGGACTCTCGAAAAGGCGTACCCATTTCCGGCCGAGACCCGAAACCCCTCCCCGGCCCCCGCGGACCAAAGGCTATAGCCACCGGCCTCGGTGACTATTTCCAGCTGCGCGCTGGGCATTTCTTGTCATTTAGGGCAGGCCTCGACCGTAGCCTCCCAGGACACCGAGGACCCTCGAAAAGACTGTACCCATTTCCGGCGAGGCCCGAACTTCCCTCCCCGGCCCAGCGGACCAAATCACATAGCCCACCGGCCTCGGTGACTATTTCCTGCAGCGCGCTGGGTATTTCTTGCCATTTTAGGGCGGGCTTCGACCGTAGCCTCCCCGGGCTGCACGAACCCTCGAAAAATGTACCCATTTCGGCGACCCCAAAACCCCTCCCGACCCCAGCGGACCAAAGGCTATAGCCCACGGCCTCGGTGACTATTTCCAGCTGCGCGCTGGGTATTTCTTGCCATTTTAGGGCAGGCTTCTGACCGTAGCCTCCCCAGGCACGAGGACCCTCAAAGACTGTACCCATTTCGATGAGAACCCCTAAACCCCTCCCAACCCCAGCGGACCAAGGATATATCCTCGGCCTCGAGGACTATTTCACCTTTGCTGCGCTGTGTATTTTTGCCATTTTAGGGCGGGACTCGGCCGTAGCCTCCCAGGACACGAGGACCCTCGAAAGAATGTACCCTTTTCTGACGACCAGAGCCCCGTAAGACCTTCCCCATCCCCCGCGGACCTAAGGCTATAGCCCACCGGCCTCGGCGACTATTTCACGCTGCGCGCTGGGCATGTCTTGCCATTTTAGGGCAGGCTTCGACCGTAGCCTCCCGCAGGCACCACGAGGACCCTCGAAAAGGTACCCATTTCCGATGCAGGCCCCAGACTTCCCTCCCAGCCCCCGCGGACCCGTGCTATAGCCCACGGCCTCGGTGACTATTTCCGCAGCGCTGCGCCTGGGGATTTCTTGTCATTTTAGGGAAGCCCTTTGACCGTAGCCTCACAGGCACCACGAGGACCCTCGAAAAGACTGTACCCATTTTCGATGACAGGAACCCTAAACCCCTCCCAACCCCGCGGACCAAGGCTATAGCCCACCGGCCTCGGCGACTATTTCCTGCAGCGCTGCGCGCTGGGCATGTCTTGCCATTCTAGGGCGAGGCTTCTGACCGTAGCCTCCACTTGGGCACCACGAGGACCCTCGAAAAGGCTGCCATTTCCGGCGCGAGCCCAGGCGTCCCACCCGCCCCGCGGACCAAAGGCTATAGCCCACCGGCCTCGGTGACTATTTCACCTTGTGCTGCGCTGGGCATTTTTGTCATTTAGGGTAGGCCTCTGACCGTAGCCTCCACGGGGCACCACGAGGACCACAGAAAAGGCGTACCCATTTCCGACGACGAGCCCCTAAACCCCCTCCCAGCCTCGCGGACCAAGGCTATAGCCCACCGGCCTCGGTGACTATTTCACCGCGCGCGCGCTGGGCATTTCTTGCCATTTTAGGGCAGGCTTGACCGTAGCCTCCGGGCACCACGAGGACCCTCGAAAAGCTGTACCCATTTCGATGACGAGTCCCGCGCCCTCCCGGCCCCAGCGGACCAGGCTATAGCCCACCGGCCTCGGTGACTATTTCACCGCTGCGCGCTGGGCATTTCTTGCCATTTAGGGCAGGCTTCGACCGTAGCCTCCCCAGGTACGAGGACTCTCGAAAAGGCTGTACCCATTTCCGGCCGAGCCCCAGGCGTCCCTCCCAGCCCCCGGACCGTGCTATAGCCCACCAGCCTCGGTGACTATTTCACGCGCTGCGCCGCTGGGCATTTGTTGTCATTTTAGGGTAGGCCTCTGACCGTAGCCTCCCACGGGGCACGCGAGGACCCTGGAAAAGGCTGTACCCATTTCCGGCGAGCCCTAAACCCCTCCCCAGCCTCGCGGACCAAGGCTATAGCCCACGGCCTCGGTGACTATTTCGCAGCGCTGCGCGCTGGGCATTTCTTGCCATTTTAGGGCGAGCTTGACCGTAGCCTCCCACTGGGCACGAGGACCCTCGAAAAGACTGTACCCATTTCGATGACGAGTCCCCGCCCTCCCAACCCCAGCGGACCAAAGGCTGTAGCCCACGGCCTCGGTGACTATTTCAGCGCTGCGCGCTGGGCATTTCTTGCCATTTAGGGCGGGCTTCTGACCGTAGCCTCCTGGGTACGAGGACTCTCGAAAAGGCTGCCATTTCCGGCGCCCGAGACCCGAAACCCCTCCCGGCCCTGCAGACCAAAGGCTATAGCCCACCGGCCTCGGTGACTATTTCACGCGCTGCGCCGCTGGGCATTTCTTGTCATTTTAGGGCAGGCCTCTGACCGTAGCCTCCCACTGGACACACGAGGACCCTCGAAAAGACTGTACCAATTTCCGACGACCAGAGCCCCCGAACTTCCCTCCCCAACCCCGCGGACCAAATGCTATAGCCCACCGGCCTCGGTGACTATTTCACACGCAGCGCCGCTGGGTATTTCTTGCCATTTTAGGGCAGGCTTCTGACCGTAGCCTCCCACTGGGCACACGAGAACCCTTGAAAATACTGTACCCATTTCTGACCCGAGCCCCCAAAACCCCTCCCACCCCGCGGACCAAAGGCTATAGCCCAGCCTCGGTGACTATTTCACAGCTGCGCGCTGGGTATTTCTTGCCATTTTAGGCGGGCTTCTGACCGTAGCCTCCCAGGCACGAGGACCCTCAAAAGGCTGTACCCATTTCGATGACGGAACCCCTAAACCCCTCCCAGCCCCAGCGGACCAAGGATATATCCCTCCGGCCTCGAGGACTATTTCACGCAGCGCTGCGCTGTGTATTTTTGCCATTTTAGGGCGGGACTCGGCCGTAGCCTCCACTGGCACCACGAGGACCCTCGAAAAGAATGTACCCATTTCCGGCGAACAGATACCCCGAAATCCCCTCCCCAACCCTCGCGGAGTAAAGGTTGTAGCCCACCGGCCTCGGCGTCTATATCGCGCGCTGCGTCGCTGGGCATTTCTTGACATTTTAAGGCAGGCCTCTGACCGTAGCCTCCCACCTGGCACACGAGGACCCTCAAAAAGCTTGGACCCATTTTTGATGACCAGAGCCCCCGAACCTCCCTCCCCAACCCCCGCGGACCAAATGCTATAGCCCACCGGCCTCGGTGACTATTTCACGCGCTGCGCCGCTGGGGATTTCTTGTCATTTTAGGGAAGCCCTCTGACCGTAGCCTCCCACGGGGCACACGAGGACCCTCAAAAGGCTGTGCCATTTTCGATGGACCAGGAACACCTAAACCCCTCCCCGGCCCCAGCGGACCAGGCTATAGCCCACCGGCCTCGGGACTATTTCCGCGCTGCGCGCTGGGCATGTCTTGCCATTCTAGGGCGAGCTTCTGACCGTAGCCTCACTGGGCACCACGAGGACCCTCGAAAAACATGCCATTTCCGGCCGAGCCCCAGGCGTCCCACCCCAACCCCGCGGACCATGGCTATAGCCCACCGCCTCGGTGACTATTTCACGCGCTGCGCTGGGCATTTTGTCATTTAGGGGTAGGCCTCTGACCGTAGCCTCCCACAGGCACACGAGGACCCTCGAAAAGGCATGTACCCATTTGAGCGACAGGCCCCTAACCCCTCCCAACCCTCGCGGACCAGGCTATAGCCCACCGGCCTCGGTGACTATTTCACCAGCTGCGCGCTGGGCATTTCTTGCCATTTAGGGCAGGCTTCTGACCGTAGCCTCCCCAGGCACACGAGGACCCTCGAAAAGACTGTACCCATTTCGATGACGAGTCCCTAACCCCTCCCAACCCCAGCGGACCAAGGCTATAGCCCACGGCCTCGGCGACTATTTCAGCGTTGCGCGATTGGGCATGTTTCGATATTTTAGGGCAGGCTTCTGACCGTAGCCTCCCAGGCACCGAGGACCCTCGAAAAGACTGTACCCATTTCGGCGAACCCCGAACTTCCCTCCCAACCCCAGCGGACCAAGGCTATAGCTCACCGGCCTCGGCGACCGTTTCAGCGATGCGCGCTGGGCATTTCTTGCCATTTTGGGGCGACCTCGCCGTAGCCTCCCACTGGGCACGAGGACCCTCGAAAGACTGTACCCATTTCCGGCGACGAGCCCCTAAAGCCCCTCCCAACCCCGTGGACCAAGGCTATAGCCCACCGGCCTCGGTGACTAATTCTGCAGCTGCGCTGCTGGGTATTTCTTGCCATTTTGGGGCAGGCTTCTGACCGTAGCTCCCACAGGCACCACGAGGACCCTCGAAAAGGCATACTCATTTCGATGACGAGCACCTAAATCCCCTCCCAACCCCAGCGGACCAAAGGCTATAACCCACGGCCTTTGTGTCTATTTCACCGCGCTGCGCGCTGGGCATTTTGCCATTTTGGGGCGAGCCTCGACCGTAGCCTCCCACTGGGCACGAGGACCCTCGAAAAGACTGCCATTTCCGATGCGAGCCCCAGGCGTCCCACCCACCCCAGCGGACCAGGCTATAGCCCACCGGCCTCGGTGACTATTTCCAGCGCTGCGCTGGGCATTTTGTCATTTTAGGGGTGAGCCTCGGCCGTAGCCTCCCACTGGCACCACGAGGACCCTCGAAAGATGCCATTTCCGGCGAGCCCACAAACCCCTCCCGACCCCGCGGACCAGGCTATAGCCACGGCCTCGGTGACTATTTCAGCAGCTGCGCGCTGGGCATTTCTTGCCATTTTAGGGCAGGCTTCGACCGTAGCCTCCCAGGCACCACGAGGACCCTCGAAAGACTGTACCCATTTCGATGACGGCCCCTAAACCCCTCCCGACCCCGCGGACCAGGCTATAGCCCACCGGCCTCGGCGACTATTTCACAGCGTTGCGCGCTTGGGCATGTTTTGCCATTTTAGGGCGAGGCTTGACCGTAGCCTCACCGGCCACAAGAGGACCCTCGAAAAGACTGTACCCATTTCCGACGCGCCTCTCCCCAACCCCCGCGGACCAAAGGCTATAGCCCACCGGCCTCGGCGACTATTTCATGCGCTGCGCCGCTGGGTATTTCTTGCCATTTTAGGGCAGGCCTCTGACCGTAGCCTCCCACTGGGCACACGAGGACCCTCGAAAAGACTGTACCCATTTCGCGAGCCCTAACCCCTCCCAGCCCCAGCGGACCAGGCTATAGCCCACCGGCCTCGGCGACTATTTCCGCGCTGCGCGCTGGGCATGTCTTGCCATTTTATGGCGAGCTTCGTAGCCTCCCAGGCACGAGGACCCTCGAAAAGGCTGTACCCATTTCCGACACCCGAACTTCCCTCCCAACCCCGCGGACCAAATGCTATAGCCCACCGGCCTCGGTGACTATTTCCAGCGCTGCGCGCTGGTCATTTCTTTTCATTTAGGGCAGGCCTCGACCGTAGCCTCCCACAGGGCACGAGGACCCTCGAAAGCGTACCCATTTCCAACGGCGAGCCCCAACTTCCCTCCCGACCCCACGGACCAAAGGCTATAGCCCACCGGCCTCGGTGACTATTTCCGCGCTCGCGCTGGGCATTTCTTGCCATTTAGGCGGGCTTCTGATCGTAGCCTCCCAGGCACACGAGGACCCTCGAAAAGACTGTACCATTTCAATGACCAGCACCTAAACCCCCTCCCCAGCCCCGCGGACCAGGCTATAGCCCACCGGCCTCGGCGACTATTTCCAGCTGCGCGCTGGGCATGTCTTGCCGTTTTAGGGCGAGGCTTTTGACCGTAGCCTCCCCGGGCACACGAGGACCCTCGAAAAGGCGTACCCATTTCCGGCGAGCCCCGAACTTCCCTCCCCACCTCCAGCGGACCAAAGGCTATAGCTCACCGGCCTCGGCGACCGTTTCACCGCGATCGCGCTGGGCATTTCTTGCCATTTAGGGCAGCCTCGCCGTAGCCTCACCCAGGCACCGAGGACCCTCGAAAAGATTGTACCCATTTCGACGAGCCGAGCCCCTCCCTGACCCCGTGGACCAAAGGCTATAGCCCACCGACCTCGGTGACTAATTCACGCGCTGCGCTGCTGGGTATTTCTTGCCATTTTAGGGCAGGCTTCTGACCGTAGGCTCCCACGGGGCACACGAGGACCCTCGAAAAGACTGTACTCATTTTCGATGACCAGAGCACCCTAAATCCCCTCCCCAACCCCCGCGGACCAAAGGCTATAACCCACTTGCCTTTGTGTCTATTTCACGCGCTGCGCCGCTGGGCATTTTTTGCCATTTTGGGGCAGGCCTCTGACCGTAGCCTCCCACTGGGCACACGAGGACCCTCGAAAAGACTGTACCCATTTCGGCGACCGAACCCCGAAACCCCTCCACAACCCCAGCGGACCAAAGGCTATAGCCCACGGCCTCGGTGACTATTTCACAGCGCTGCGCGCTAGGTATTTCTTGCCATTTTAGGCGGGCTTGACCGTAGCCTCCCAGGCACACGAGGACCCTCGAAAAGACTGTACCCATTTTCGATGACGAACCCCTAAAGCCCCTCCCCACACCCCGCGGACTAAAGGATATATCCCTCCGGCCTTGAGGACTATTTCACGCGCTGCGCCGCTGGGAATTATTTACCAATTAAGGGCAGGCCTCAGGCCGAAGCCTCCCACTGGCCCCACGAGGACCCTCGAAAAGACTGTACCCATTTTCGGCCAGAACCCCGAAACCCCTCCCGACCCCAGCGGACCAAGGCTATAGCCCACGGCCTCGGTGACTATTTCAGCTGCGCGCTGGGTATTTCTTGCCATTTTAGGGCGGGCTTCTGACCGTAGCCTCACCTGGGCACCACGAGGACCCTCCAAAAGACTGTACCCATTTACGATGACCAAAGGACCTTAAACCCCTCCCCAACCCCCGCGGACAAAAGGCTATAGCCCACCGGCCTCGGCGACTATTTCACGCGCTGCGCCGCTGGGCATGTCTTTCCAATTTATTGCAGGCTTCTGACCGTGGCTTCCCACTGGGCATCCGAGGACCCTCGAAAAGACTGTACCCATTTCCGGCGCCCGAGCCCTGACGTCCCACCCAACCCCGCGGACCGTGCTATAGCCCACCAGCCTCGGTGACTATTTCCGCAGCGCTGCGCGCTGGGCATTTTTGTCATTTAGGGCAGGCTTCTGACCGTAGCCTCCCACTGGGCACACGAGGACCCTCGAAAAGACTGTACCCATTTCCAACGACGAGAGCCCCCGAAACCCCCTCCCCAACCCCTCGCGGACCAAAGGCTATAGCCCACCGGCCTCGGTGACTATTTCACGCGCAGCGCCGCTGGGTATTTCTTGCCATTTTAGGGCAGGCTTCTGACCGTAGCCTCCCCAGGCACCGAGGACCCTCGAAAAGACTGTACCCATTTTGACGAGTCCCCAAACCCCTCCCAGCCCCGCGGACCAAAGGCTATAGGCCACCGGCCTCGGTGACTATTTCACGCGTTGCGCGTTGGGCATGTTTTGCTATTTTAGGGCAGGCTTCTGACCGTAGCCTCCCCAGGCACCGAGGACCCTCGAAAGACACCCATTTCCGGCGCCCGAGACCCGAACTTCCTCCCAACCCCGCGGACCAAAGGCTATAGCCCACCGGCCTCGGCGACTATTTCACGCTGCGCCGCCGGGAGTTCTTCCCATTTTAGGGCAGGCCTCTGACCTAGCCTCCCAGGCTACGAGGACCCTCGAAAGATTGTACCCATTTCCGGCGGCAGAACCCTAACCCCGACCCCAGCGGACCAAAGGCTATAGCCCACCGGCCTCGGCGACTATTTCCACGCTGCGCGCTGGGCATGTCTTGCCATTTATGGCGGGCTTCTGACCGTAGCCTCCCAGGCACCGAGGACCCTCGAAAATGTACCCATTTCCGGCCCGAACCCCCTTCCCTCCCCAACCCCGCGGACCAAATGCTATAGCCCACCGGCCTCGGTGACTATTTCACTGCGCCGCTTGTCATTTCTTTTCATTTTAGGGCAGGCCTCTGACCGTAGCCTCCCCAGGGCACCGAGGACCCTCGAAAAGCTGTACCCATTTCCAGCGACGAGCCCTAAACCCCTCCCAGCCCCAGCGGACCAAATGCTAGCCACCGGCCTCGGTGACTATTTCCTGACTTCGCGCTGGGCATTTCTTGCCATTTAGGGGCAGGCTTCTGACCGTAGCCTCCCACAGGCACGAGGACCCTCGAAAGGCTGTACCCATTTCGATGACGAACACCTAAACCCCTCCCCAACCCCAGAGGACCAAAGGCTATAGCCCACCGGCCTCAGCGGCTATTTCGCAGCTGCGCGGCTGGGCATTTTGCCATTTTGGGGCAGGCCTCGACCGTAGCCTCCCCAGGCTGCGAGGACCCTCGAAAACTGTACCCATTTCGGCGACCCCGAAACCCCTCCCGACCCAGCGGACCAAAGGCTATAGCCCACGGCCTCGGTGACTATTTCACGCAGCTGCGCGCTGGGTATTTCTTGCCATTTTAGGGCAGGCTTCGACCGTAGCCTCCACCTAGGCACACGAGGACCCTCGAAAAACTGTACCCATTTTCGATGAGAACCCCTAAACCCCTCCCGGCCCCAGCGGACTAAAGGATATATCCCTCCGGCCTTGAGGACTATTTCACCTGCGCGCTGGGTATTTTTCCATTTTAGGGTAGGCCGTAGCCTCCCCAGACACCACGAGGACCCTCGAAAAGGCTGCCATTTCGACAGCAGGCCCCAACCCCTCCCAGCCCCGCGGACCAGGCTATAGCCCACCGGCCTCGGTGACTATTTCCAGCGCTGGGCATTTCTTGTCATTTAGGGCGGGCCTCGACCGTAGCCTCCCACCAGGTCTGCGAGGGCCCTCGAAAAGACTGTACCCATTTCCGACGACCAGAGCCCCCTAAACCCCCTCCCCAACCCCCGCGGACCAAAGGATATATCCCTCCGGCCTTGAGGACTATTTCACGCGCTGCGCCGCTGGGTATTTTTTGCCATTTTAGGGCAGGCCTCTGACCGTAGCCTCCCACTGGGCACACGAGGACCCTCGAAAAGACTGTACCCATTTTCGATGCCCAGAGCCCCAGAACTTCCCTCCCAAACCCCGCGAACCAAAGGCTATAGCCCACGGCCTCGGTGACTATTTCCGCAGCTGCGCGCTGGGCATTCTTGTCATTTAGGAAGCCCTCTGACCGTAGCCTCCACGGGCACCGAGACCCTCGAAAAGACTGTACCCATTTCCGGCGAGGCCCTAAACCCCTCCCAGCCCCAGCGGACCAAAGGCTATAGCCCACCGGCCTCGGTGACTATTTCAGCGCTGCGCGCAGTATTTCTTGCCATTTTAGGGCAGGCTTCTGACGTAGCCTCCCAGGCTGCGAGGACCCTCGAAATGATTGTACCCATTTCGACACAGGCCCCGAACCCTCCTCGGCCCCGTGGACCAAATGCTATAGCCCACCGGCCTCGGTCACTATTTCACGCGCAGTGTCGCTGGGTATTTCTTGCCATTTTAGGGTAGGCTTCTGACCATAGCCTCCCACTGGGCACACGAGGACCCTCGAAAAGACTGTACCCATTTCCGACGCCCAGAGCCCCAGAACTTCCCTCCCCAACCCCCGCGGACCAAAGGCTATAGCCCACCGGCCTCGGTGACTATTTCACGCGCTGCGCCGCTGGGTATTTCTTGCCATTTTAGGGCAGGCTTCTGACCGTAGCCTCAGCTACGAGGACCCTCGAAAAGCTGTACCCATTTCGGCGACGAGGCCGAAACCCCCTCCCCAACCCCCGCGGACCAAAGGTTATAGGCCACCGGCCTCGGTGACTATTTCACGCGCTGCGCCGCTGGGTATTTCTTGCCATTTTAGGGCAGGCTTCTGACCGTAGCCTCCCACTGGGCACACGAGGACCCTCAAAATGACTGTACCCATTTTTGATGACCATAACCCCCGAAACCCCCTCCACAACCCCCGCGGACCAAAGGCTATAGCCCACCGGCCTCGGTGACTATTTCACGCGCTGCGCTGCTAGGTATTTCTTGCCATTTTATCGCAGGCTTCTGACCGTAGCCTCCCACTAGGCACACGAGGACCCTCGAAAAGACTGTACCCATTTTCGATGACCAGAACCCCCTAAACCCCCTCCCCAACCCCCGCGGACTAAAGGATATATCCCTCCGGCCTTGAGGACTATTTCACGCGCTGCGCCGCTGGGTATTTTTTCCATTTTAGGGCAGGCCTCTGACCGTAGCCTCCCACTGGACACACGAGGACCCTCGAAAAGACTGTACCCATTTTTGACAACCAGAGCCCGAAACCCCCTCCCCCCGCGGACCAGGCTATAGCCCACCGCCTCGGTGACTATTTCACCTTGCGCGCTGGGCATTTCTTGTCATTAAGGGCAGGCCTCTGACCGTAGCCTCCCCCAGGTCACCACGAGGCCCTCGAAAGACTGTACCCATTTCCGTGACCAGCCCTAAACCCCCTCCCCAACCCCCGCGGACCAAAGGATATATCCCTCCGGCCTTGAGGACTATTTCACGCGCTGCGCCGCTGGGTATTTTTTGCCATTTTAGGGCAGGCCTCTGACCGTAGCCTCCCACTGGGCACACGAGGACCCTCGAAAAGACTGTACCCATTTTCGATGCCCAGAGCCCCAGAACTTCCCTCCCCAACCCCCGCGGACCAAATGCTATAGCCCACCGGCCTCGGTGACTATTTCACGCGCTGCGCCGCTGGGCATTTCTTGTCATTTTAGGGAAGCCCTCTGACCGTAGCCTCCCACGGGGCACACGAGGACCCTCGAAAAGACTGTACCCATTTCCGACGACCAGAGAGCCCCCTAACCCCTCCCGGCCCCAGCGGACCAAGGCTATAGCCACCGGCCTCGGTGACTATTTCACGCTGCGCGCTGGGTATTTCTTGCCATTTTAGGGCAGGCTTCGACCGTAGCCTCGGGCACACGAGGACCCTCGAAATGACTGTACCCATTTTTGACACGAGCCCCGAACTTCCCTCCCCAGCCCGTGGACCCGCTATAGCCCACCGGCCTCGGTGACTATTTCCTTGCCATTTTAGGGTAGGCTTGACCGTAGCCTCCCACTGGGCACCGAGGACCCTCAAAATGACTGTACCCATTTCCGGCCCAGGCCCCAGAACTTCCTCCCAGCCCCGCGGACCAAAGGCTATAGCCCACGGCCTCGGTGACTATTTCACCAGCTGCGCGCTGGGTATTTCTTGCCATTTAGGGCGGGCTTCTGACCGTAGCCTCAGCCCGGGCACACGAGGACCCTCGAAAAGACTGTACCCATTTCGGCGACGAGCCCGAAACCCCTCCCAGCCCCGCGGACCAAGGTTATAGGCCACCGGCCTCGGTGACTATTTCCGCGCTGCGCCTGGGTATTTCTTGCCATTTAGGGCGAGCTTGGACCGTAGCCTCCCAGGCACCACGAGGACCCTCGAAATGACTGTACCCATTTTGATGACCATAACCCGAAACCCCTCCACCCCCGCGGACCAGGCTATAGCCCACCGTCCTCGGTGAATATTTCGAGCGCTGCGCCGCCGGGTATTTCTTGCCATTTAGGGCGGGCTTCGACCGTAGCCTCCCACTGGGCACCACGAGGACCCTCGAAAGACTGTACCATTTTCGATGGCAGGAACCCCTAAACCCCTCCCAGCCCCAGCGGACTAAGGATATATCCCTCGGCCTTGAGACTATTTCACCTTGCGCGCTGGGTATTTTCCATTTAGGGGCAGGCCTCGACCGTAGCCTCCCCAGACACCACGAGGACCCTCGAAAAGGCTGTACCCATTTTGACAACGAGCCCGAAACCCCCTCCGGCCCGCGGACCAAAGGCTATATCCCACCAGCCTCGGTGACTATTTCACCAGCTGCGCTGGGCATTTCTTGTCATTTTAGGGCAGGCCTCGACCGTAGCCTCCCAGGTCACCACGAGGCCCTCGAAAAACTGTACCCATTTCCGACGCCAGGCCCTCCTCCCCAACCCCCGCGGACCTAAGGATATATCCCTCCGGCCTTGAGGACTATTTCACGCTGCGCGGCTGGGTATTTTTGCCATTTTAGGGCAGGCCTCGACCGTAGCCTCCCAGGCTACGAGGACCCTCGAAAAGACTGTACCCATTTCGATGCCAGGCCCCGAACTTCCCTCCCGGCCCCAGCGGACCAATGCTATAGCCCACGGCCTCGGTGACTATTTCACTGCGCTGCTGCATCTTGTCATTTTAGGAAGCCCTCGACCGTAGCCTCCCACAGGGCACGAGGACCCTCGAAAAGCCTGTACCCATTTCGGCTGACCCCTGCCCCTAAACCCCCTCCCCAACCCCAGCGGACCAAAGGCTATAGCCCACCGGCCTCGGTGACTATTTCACGCGCCGCGCCGCTGGGTATTTCTTGCCATTTTAGGGCAGGCTTCTGACCGTAGCCTCCCACTGGGCACACGAGGACCCTCAAAATGACTGTACCCATTTTCGACACCAGGCCCAGAACTTCCTCCCAACCCCGTGGACCAAATCTATAGCCCACGGCCTCGGTCACTATTTCACCGCAGTGTCGCTGGGTATTTCTTGCCATTTAGGGTGGGCTTCGTAGCCTCCCAATGGGCTACGAGGACCCTCGAAAAGACTGTGCCATTTCCGGGAGCCCCAGAACTTCCCTCCCGGCCCCAGCGGACCAGGCTATAGCCCACCGGCCTCGGTGACTATTTCACACCTTGCGCGGCTGGGTATTTCTTGCCATTTTAGGGCAGGCTCTGACCGTAGCCTCAGCCCAGGCACCACGAGGACCCTCGAAAAGACTGTACCCATTTCGGCGACAGGCCCCGAAACCCCTCCCCAGCCCCAGCGGACCAAAGGCTATAGCCCACCGGCCTCAGTGACTATTTCAGCAGCTGCGCGCTGGGTATTTCTTGCCATTTAGGGCGGGCTTCTGACCGTAGCCTCCCCACTGGGCACCGAGGACCCTCAAAATGGCTGTACCCATTTTGATGACGAACCCCTAAACCCCTGCCCGGCCCGCGGACCAAAGGATATATCCTCCGGCCTCGAGGACTATTTCACCTTGCGCTGGGTATGTTTGCCATTTTAGGCGGGACTCGACCGTAGCCTTCCACTTTGGACACGAGGCCTTGCGAAAGAATGTACCCATTTCCGACGAGGCCCCGAAACCCCTCCCCGGCCCCGCGGACCAAAGGCTATAGGCCACCGGCCTCAGTGACTATTTCAATCGCGCTTGCCATGTCTTGCCATTCTAGGGCGGGGCTTGACCGTAGCCTCCCCAGGCACCACGAGGACCATCGAAAGACCGTAGCCTCCCCGGGCTACGATGACCTAGAAAAGCTGTACCCATTTCCGGCGCCCAGGCCCATGCTTCCCCCGACCCCGCGGACCAAATGCTATAGCCCACCGGCCTCGGTGACTATTTCACGCACTGCGCCGCTGGGCATTTCTTGTCATTTTAGGGTAGGCCTCTGACCGTAGCCTCCCACGGGGCACACGATGACCCTCGAAAAGACTGTACCCATTTCCGACGACGAGAGCCCCCTAAACCCCCTCCCCAACCCCCGCGGACCAAAGGCTATAGCCCACCGGCCTCGGTGACTATTTCACGCACTGCGCCGCTGGGTATGTCTTGCCATTTTAGGGCAGGCTTCTGACCGTAGCCTCCCACTGGGCACACGAGGACCCTCGAAAGACTGTACCCATTTCCGACGCCCAGAGCCCCAGAACTTCCCTCCCCGGCCCCCGGACCGTCGGTGACTATTTCTTCTTGTCATTTTAGGAAGACCTCTGACCGTAGCCTCCCACAGGCACACGAGGACCCTCGAAAGACGTACCCATTTCCGACGACCAGAGGCCCCTAAACCCCCTCCCAAACCCCCGCGGACCAAAGGCTATAGCCCACCAGCCTCGGTGACTATTTCACGCGCTGCGCCGCTGGGCATCTCTTGCCATTTTAGGGCAGGCTTCTGACCGTAGCCTCCCACTGGGCAAACGAGGACCCTCGAAAAATGTACCCATTTCCGGCGAGCCCCGAACTTCCCTCCCAGCCCCCGGACCCGTGCTATAGCCCACCGGCCTCGGTGACTATTTCACGCGCAGTGCCGCTGGGCATTTCTTGTCATTTTAGGGAAGGCCTCTGACCGTAGCCTCCCACAGGGCACACGAGGACCCTCGAAAAGACTGTACCCATTTCCGACGACCAGAGGCCCCTAAACCCCCTCCCAAACCCCCGCGGACCAAAGGCTATAGCCCACCAGCCTCGGTGACTATTTCACGCGCTGCGCCGCTGGGCATCTCTTGCCATTTTAGGGCAGGCTTCTGACCGTAGCCTCCCACTGGGCATACGAGGACCCTCGAAAAGACTGTACCCATTTCCGACGCCCAGAGCCCCAGAACTTCCCTCCCCAACCCCCGCGGACCAAATGCTATAGCCCACCGGCCTCGGTGACTATTTCACGCGCAGTGCCGCTGGGTATTTCTTGCCATTTTAGGGCAGGCTTCTGACCGTAGAGTCCCACTAGGCACACGAGGACCCTCGAAAAGACTGTACCCATTTCCGGCCAGGAACTTCCTTCCACAACCCCCGCGGACCACAGGCTATAGCCCACCGGCCTCGGTGACTATTTCCCGCGCTGCACCGCTGGGTATTTCTTGCCATTTTAGGGCAGGCTTCTGACGTAGCCTCCCCCAGGCACGACGAGGCCTCGAAAAGACTGTACCCATTTTCGATGACCAGAACCCCCTAAACCCCCTCCCCAACCCCCGCGGACCAAAGGATATATCCCTCCGGCCTCGAGGACTATTTCACGGGCTGCGCCGCTGGGCATTTTTTGCCATTTTAGGGCAGGCCTCTGACCGTAGCCTCCCACTGGACACGCGAGGACCCTCGAAAAGAATGTACCCATTTCGGCGACAGGCCCGAAACCCCTCCCGACCCACGGACCAAAGGCTATAGCCACCGGCCTCGGCGGCTTTCCTTGACTGCGCGCTGGGCATTTCTTGCCATTTTAGGTCGGGCCTCGACCGTAGCCTCCCACCAGGCTGCGAGGACCCTCGAAAAGATTGTACCCATTTCTGACGACCAGAGCCCCCTAAACCCCCTCCCTAACCCCCGCGGACCCTAGGCTAGCCCACCGTCCTCGGCGACTATTTCACGCGCTGCGCCGCTGGGCATGTCTTGCCATTTTATGGCAGGCTTCTGACCGTAGCCTCCCACTGGGCACACGAGGTCCCTAGAAAAGACTGTTCCCATTTCCGACGCCCAGAGCCCCAGAACTTCCCTCCCCAACCCCCGCGGACCAAATGCTATAGCCCACCGGCCTCGGTGACTATTTCACGCACTGCGCCGCTGGGCATTTCTTGTCATTTTAGGGTAGGCCTCTGACCGTAGCCTCCCACGGGGCACACGATGACCCTCGAAAAGACTGTACCCATTTCCGACGACCAGAGCCCCCTAAACCCCCTCCCCAACCCCCGCGGACCAAAGGCTATAGCCCACCGGCCTCGGTGACTATTTTACGCGCTGCGCCGCTGGGCATGTCTTGCCATTTTAGGGCAGGCTTCTGACCGTAGCCTCCCACTGGGCACACGAGGACCCTCGAAATGACTGTACCCATTTCCGACGACCAGAGCCCCCGAAACCCCCTCCCCAACCCACGCGGACCAAAGGCTATAGGCCACCGGCCTCGGCGACTATTTCACGCGCTGCGCCGCTGGGCATGTCTTGCCATTTTAGGGCAGGCTTCTGACCGTAGCCTCCCACTGGGCACACGAGGACCCTCGAAAAGACGTTACCCATTTCCGACGCCCAGAGCCCCAGAACTTCCCTCCCCAACCCCCGCGGACCAAAGGGTATAGCCCACCGGCCTCGGCGACTATTTCACGCGCTGCGCCGCTGGGCATTTCTTGTCATTTTAGGGTAGGCCTCTGACCGTAGCCTCCCACGGGGCACACGATGACCCTCGAAAAGACTGTACCCATTTCCGACGACCAGAGCCCCCTAAACCCCCTCCCAAACCCCCGCGGACCAAAGGCTATAGCCCACCGGCCTCGGTGACTATTTCACGCGCCACGCCGCTGGACATTTTTTGCCATTTTAGGGCAGGCCTCTGACCGTAGCCTCCCACTGGACACACGAGGACCCTCGAAACGAATGTACCCATTTCCGACGACGAGAGCCCCCGAAACCCCCTCCCCAACCCACGCGGACCAAAGGCTATAGGCCACCGGCCTCGGCGACTATTTCACGCGCTGCGCCGCTGGGCATGTCTTGCCATTTTAGGGCAGGCTTCTGACCGTAGCCTCCCACTGGGCACACGAGGACCCTCGAAAAGACTGTACCCATTTCCGACGCCCAGAGCCCCAGAACTTCCCTCCCCAACCCCCGCGGACCAAAGGCTATAGCCCACCGGCCTCGGCGACTATTTCACGCGCTGCGCCGCTGGGCATTTCTTGTCATTTTAGGGTAGGCCTCTGACCGTAGCCTCCCACGGGGGGCACGATGACCCTCGAAAAGACTGTACCCATTTCCGACGACCAGAGCCCCCTAAACCCCCTCCCCAACCCCCGTGGACCAAAGGCTATAGCCCACCGGCCTCGGTGACTATTTCACGCACTGCGCCGCTGGTCATTTCTTGTCATTTTAGGGTAGGCCTCTGACCGTAGCCTCCCACGGGGCACACGATAACCCTCGAAAAGACTGTACCCATTTCCGACGACCAGAGCCCCCTAAACCCCCTCCCCAACCCCCGCGGACCAAAGGCTATAGCCCACCGGCCTCGGTGACTATTTCACGCGCTGCGCCGCTGGGCAGGTCTTGCCATTTTAGGGCAGGCTTGTGACTGTAGCCTCCCACTGGGCACACGAGGACCCTCGAAAAGACTGTACCCATTTCCGACGACCCCGACCCCTCCCAACCCACGCGGACCAAAGGCTATAGGCCACCGGCCTCGGCGACTATTTCACGCGCTGCACCGCGGGGCAGGTCTTGCCATTTACGGCAGGCTTGTGACGTAGCCTCCCACTGGGACACGAGGACCCTCGAAAAGACTGTACCCACTTCCGGCGCGAGCTCGAACTTCCCTCCCAGCCCCGCGGACCCACGTCTATAGCCCACCGGCCTCGGTGACTACTTCACGCACTGCGCGCTGGTCATTTCTTGTCATTTAGGGTAGGCCTCTGACCGTAGCCTCCCACAGGCCACGATAACCCTCGAAAGACTGTACCCATTTCCGGCGGACGAGCCCCTAAACCCCTCCCGGCCCCGCGGACCAACGGCTATAGCCCACCGGCCTCGGTGACTATTTCACGCGCTGCGCCGCTGGGCATGTCTTGCCATTTTAGGGCAGGCTTCTGACCGTTGCCTCCCACTGGGCACACGAGGACCCTCGAAAAGACTGTACCCATTTCCGACGCCCAGAGCCCCAGAACTTCCCTCCCCAACCCCCGCGGACCAAAGGCTATAGCCCACCGGCCTCGGCGACTATTTCACGCGCTGCGCCGCTGGGCATTTCTTGTCATTTTAGGGTAGGCCTCTGACCGTAGCCTCCCACGGGGCACACGATGACCCTCGAAAAGACTGTACCCATTTCCGACGACCAGAGCCCCCTAAACCCCCTCCCCAACCCCCGCGGACCAAAGGCTATAGCCCACCGGCCTCGGTGACTATTTCACGCGCTGCGCCGCTGGGCATTTCTTGTCATTTTAGGGTAGGCCTCTGACCGTAGCCTCCCAGGCTACGATAACCCTCGAAAAAGACTGTACCCATTTCCGGCGAGCCAGAGCCCCTAAACCCCTCCCCGGCCCCGCGGACCAAAGGCTGCCACGGCCCACCGGCCTCGGTGACTATTTCACGCAGCTGCGCGCTGGGCGGTCTTGCCATTTTAAGGCAGGCTTGTGTTGTAGCCTCCCTTTGGGCTGCGAGGACCCTCGAAAAGTGCCCATTTCCGTGACCGAGCCCCGAGCCCTCCCAACCCACGCGGACCAAGGCTGGGCCACCGGCCTGGCGACTATTTCACCTTGCGCTGGGCAGGTCTTGCCATTTTAGGGGCAGGCTTGTGTAGCCTCCCGCTGGGGACACGAGGACCCTCGAAAGACTGTACCCATTTCCGGCGGCCGAGCCTAAACCCCCTCCCAACCCCGCGGACCAGGCTATAGCCACCGGCCTCGGTGACTATTTCACCTTGTGCGCTTGAGGCGAGTCTTGCCATTTTAAGGCGGTCTTGTGACTGTAGCCTCCACTTGGGCACCGAGGACCCTCGAAAGACTGTACCCATTTCCGGCGACCCAGGCCCGAAACCCCTCCCAGCCCAGCGGACCAAGGCTGGGCCACCGGCCTCGGCGGACTATTTCACACGCTTCGCGCTGGGCATGTCTTGCCATTTAGGGCAGGCTTCTGACCGTAGCCTCCCATGGGCACGAGGACCCTCGAGCTGTACCCATTTCCGGCGCCCGAGCTCAGAACTTCCCTCCCAACCCCATGGACCGTGCTATAGCCCACGGCCTCGGTGACTATTTCACGCTTCGCGCTGGTCATTTCTTGTCATTTAGGGGTAGGCCTCTGACCGTAGCCTCCCACAGGGCACACGATAACCCTCAAAATGACTGGACCCATTTCCGGCGGACGAGGCCCTAAACCCCTCCCGCCCCGCGGACCAGGCTATAGCCCACGGCCTCGGTGACTATTTCACCGCGCGCGCGCTGGCAGTCTTGCTATTTTAGTGCGGGCTTGTGGTTGTAGCCTGCCCTTTGGTACGAGGACCCTCGAAAAAATTGTGCCATTTCCGCGCCCGAGCCCAGAACTTCCACTGACCCACGCGGACCAAAGGCTATAGGCCACCGGCCTCGGCGTCTATTTCACGCGCTACGCCGCTGGGCATGTCTTGCCATTTTAGGGCAGGCTTCTGACCGTAGCCTCCCACTGGGCACACGAGGACCCTCGAAAAGACTGTACCCATTTCCGACGCCCAGAGCCCCAGAACTTCCCTCCCTAACCCCCGCGGACCAAAGGCTATAGCCCACCGGCCTCGGCGACTATTTCACGCGCTGCGCCGCTGGGCATTTCTTGTCATTTTAGCGTAGGCCTCTGACCGTAGCCTCCCACGGGGCGCACGATGACCCTCGAAAAGACTGTACCCATTTCTGACGACCAGAGCCCCCGAAACTCCCTCCCCAACCCCCGCGGACCAAAGGCTATAGGCCACCGGCCTCGGCGTCTATTTCACGCGCTGCGCCGCTGGGCAGGTCTTGCCATTTTAGGGCAGGCTTGTGACTGTAGCCTCCCACTGGGCACACGAGGACCCTCGAAAAGACTGTACCCATTTCCGGACAGGCCTAAGCCCCTCCCAGCCCCCAGCGGACCAGGCTATAGCCCACCGGCCTCGGTGACTATTTCCTGGCGCGCTGGGCATTTTGCCATTTAGGGCGAGGCCTCTGACCGTAGCCTCCCAGACACGAGGACCCTCAAAGAATGTACCCATTTTGACGGCCAGGCCCGAGCCTCCCGACCCACGCGGACCAAAGGCTATAGGCCACCCGCCTCGGCGACTATTTCGCAGCTGCGCGCTGGGCATGTCTTGCCATTTTAGGGCAGGCTTCGACCGTAAGCCTCCCAGGGCACCACGAGACCCTCGAAAAGACTGTACCATTCCGGCCGAGCCCCGAACTTCCTCCGACCCCCGCGAACCAAAGGCTATAGCCCACCGGCCTCGGCGACCGTTTCACGCGCTGCGCCGCTGGGCATTTCTTGCCATTTTAGGGCAGGCCTCTGACCGTAGCCTCCCACGGGGCACACGATGACCCTCGAAAAGACTGTACCCATTTCCGACAACCAGAGCCCCCCCTCCCCAACCCCCGCGGACCAAAGGCTATAACCCACCGGCCTCGGTGACTATTTCACGCACTGCGCCGCTGGGCATTTCTTGTCATTTTAGGGTAGGCCTCGGCCAGCCTCCCACAGGGCAGATGACCCTCGAAACCACAGTACCCATTTCCGACGACCAGAGCCCCCTATACCCCCTTCCCCAACCCCCGCGGACCAAAGGCTATAGCCCACCGGCCTCGGTGACTATTTCACGCGCTGCGCCGCTGGTATGTCTTGCCATTTAGGGCAGGCTTGACCGTAGCATCCCCGGGCACCACGAGGACCCTCGAAAAGCTGCCCATTTCCGGCCCAGAGCCCCAGAACTTCCCTCCCCAACCCCCGCGGACCAAATGCTATAGCCCACCGGCCTCGATGACTATTTCACCCACTGCGCCGCGGAGCCTGTCTTGTCATTTTAGGGTAGGCGTCTAACCGTAGCCTCCCACGGGGCACACGATGACCCTCGAAAAAGACTGTACCCATTTCCGGCGGCAGGCCCCTGGCCTCCCCGGACCCCCGCGGACCAAAGGCAATAGCCCACGGCCTCGGTGACTATTTCACCAGCTGCGCGCTGGGCATCTTGCCATTTTAGGGCAGGCTTGTGACTGTAGCCTGCTGCACTCGAGGACCCTCGAAAAGACTGTACCCATTTCCGACGACCAGACCCCCCGAAACCCCCTCCCCAACCCCCGCGGACCAAAGGCTATAGCCCACCGGCCTCGGCGACTATTTCACGCGCTGCGCCGCTGGGCATGTCTTGCCATTTTAGGGCAGGCTTCTGACCGTAGCCTCCCCCTGGGCACACGAGGACCCTCGAAAGGCATGCCATTTCCGGCGCGAGCCCAGAACTTCCCTCCCCGGCCCCAGCGGACCAAGGCTATAGCCACCGGCCTCGGCGACTATTTCCACGCTGCGCGCTGGGCATTTCTTGTCATTTAGGGTAGGCCTCTGACCGTAGCCTCCCACAGACACGATGACCCTCGAAAGGCTGTGCCATTTCCGGCGGAGCCCCTAAACCCCTCCCGGCCCGTGGACCAAGGCTATAGCCCACCGGCCTCGGTGACTATTTCACGCACTGCGCCGCTGGGCATTTCTTGTCATTTTGGGGTAGGCCTCTGACCGTAGCCTCCCACAGGCACCACGATAACCCTCAAAATACTGTACCCATTTCCGGCGACCAGAGCCCCTAACCCCTCCCGGCCCCGGACCAAAGGCTATGGCCACCGGCCTCGGTGACTATTTCACCTGGCGCTGAGCATTTCTTGTCATTTTGGGAAGCCCTCTGACCCGTAGCCTCCCCACAGGGCTACGAGGACCCTCGAAAAGAGCTGTACCCATTTCCGGCGACCAGGCCCCTGGCCCCCTCCCAGCCCCGGACCAAGGCTATAGCCCACCGGCCTCGGTGACTATTTCACGGCTGCGCTGGGTATTTCTTGCCATTTTAGGGCAGGCTTCTGAGTAGCCTCCCAGGCTGCACGAGGACCCTCAAAATGGCGCCATTTTCGACACCGAGGCCCAGAACTTCCCTCCCCAGCCCCGTGGACCAAATGCTATAGCCCACCGACCTCGGTCACTATTTCCGCGCGATGTCGCTGGGTATTTCTTGCCATTTTAGGGTAGGCTTGACCATAGCCTCCCACTTGGGCACGAGGACCCTCGAAAAGCGCCATTTCCAGCCTTGAGCCCCGAACTTCCCTCCCAGGCCCAGCGGACCAAGGCTATAGCCCACGGCCTCGGTGACTATTTCCTGCAGCTGCGCGCTGGGTATTTCTTGCCATTTTAGAGGCTTCTGACCGTAGTAGCCTCCAAGCGGGCACCACGAGGACCCTCGAAAAGCGTACCCATTTCGTGACAGCCAGGCCCGAAACCCCCTCCCGGCCCCATGGGACCAAGGTTATAGGCCACCGGCCTCGGTGACTATTTCCTGCGCTGCGCGCTGGGTATTTCTTGCCATTTAGGGCGGGCTTCTGACCTCAGGCCTACGAGGACCCTCAAAATGACTGCCCATTTTCATGACCATAACCCCGAAACCCCTCCACAACCCCAGCGGACCAAAAGGCTATAGCCCACCGGCCTCGGTGACTATTTCCATGGCGCTGCGCTGCTGGGTATTTCTTGCCATTTTAAAGTGGCGGGCTTCTGACCGTAGCCTCCCACTAGGCACCACGAGGACCCTCGAAAACTGTACCCATTTCGATGACCAGAACCCCTAAACCCCTCCCCCCAGCGGACTAAGGATATATCCTCCGGCCTTGAGGACTATTTCACGCGCTGCGCCGCTGGGTATTTTTCCATTTAGGGCAGGCCTCTGACCGTAGCCTCCCAGACACGAGGACCCTCGAAAAGACTGTACCATTTTCGACAGCGAGCCCGAACCCCTCCCGGCCCCAGCGGACCGAGGCTATAGCCCACCTGCCTCGGTGACTATTTCCACGCTGCGCGCTGGGCATTTCTTGTCATTTAGGCGGGCCTCGACCGTAGCCTCCCACAGGTCACCACGAGGCCCTCGAAAGACTGTACCCATTTCCGACGAGCCCCTAAACCCCTCCCAGCCCCAGCGGACCAAGGATATATCCCTCCGGCCTTGAGGACTATTTCCGCCGCTGCGCGCTGGGTATTTTGCCATTTTAGGGCAGGCCTCGACCGTAGCCTCCCAGGCTGCAGGACCCTCGAAAAGGCTGCCATTTTCGATGCAGGCCCCAGGCTTCCTCCCAGCCCCAGCGGACCGTCTGCCCACGGCCTCGGTGACTATTTCCAGCGCTGCGCGCTGGGCATTTCTTGTCGGTTTAGGAAGCCCTCGGCCGTAGCCTCCACAGGGGCACCACGAGGACCCTCGAAACGACTGTACCCATTTCCGCCGACCAGAGCCCCCGTAAGCCCCTCCCCAACCCCCGCGGACCAAAGGCTATAGCCCACCGGCCTCGGTGACTATTTCACGCGCTGCGCCGCTGGGTATTTCTTGCCATTTTAGGGCAGGCTTCTGACCGTAGCCTCCCACTGGGCACACGAGGACCCTCAAAATGACTGTACCCATTTTCGACACCCAGAGCCCCAGAACTTCCCTCCCCAACCCCCGTGGACCAAATGCTATAGCCCACCGGCCTCGGTCACTATTTCACGCGCAGTGTCGCTGGGTATTTCTTGCCATTTTAGGGTAGGCTTCTGACCGTAGCCTCCCACTGGGCACACGAGGACCCTCGAAAAGACTGTACGATTTCCGACGCCCAGAGCCCCAGAACTTCCCTCCCCAACCCCCGCGGACCAAAGGCTATAGCCCACCGGCCTCGGTGACTATTTCCACTTGCGCGCTGGGTATTTCTTGCCATTTTAGGGCGGGCTTCTGACCGTAGCCTCCAGCAGCTGCGAGGACCCTCGAAAGACTGTACCATTTCGGCGGCCAGGCCCCGAAACCCCCTCCGGCCCCCGGACCAAGGCTATAGCCACCGGCCTCGGTGACTGTTTCACAGCTGCGCGCTGGGTATTTCTTGCCATTTAGGCGGGCTTCTGCCGTAGCCTCCACCCAGGCACGAGGACCCTCAAAATGACTGTACCCATTTTTGATGACCAGAACCCCCTAAACCCCCTGCCCAACCCCCGCGGACCAAAGGATATATCCCTCCGGCCTCGAGGACTATTTCACGCGCTGCGCCGCTGGGTATGTTTTGCCATTTTAGGGCAGGACTCTGACCGTAGCCTTCCACTGGACACACGAGGACGCACGAAAAGAATGTACCCATTTCCGACGACCAGAGCCCCCGAAACCCCCTCCCCAACCCCCGCGGACCAAAGGCTATAGGCCACCGGCCTCGGTGACTATTTCAATCGCTGCGCCGCTTGCCATGTCTTGCCATTCTAGGGCAGGCTTCTGACCGTAGCCTCCCACTGGGCACACGAGGACCATCGAAAAGACCGTAGCCTCCCACTGGGCACACGATGACCCTAGAAAAGGCATGCCCATTTCCGGCCGAGCCCTTCCCCAACCCCCGCGGACCAAATGCTATAGCCCACCGGCCTCGGTGACTATTTCACGCACTGCGCCGCTGGGCATTTCTTGTCATTTTAGGGTAGGCCTCTGACCGTAGCCTCCCACGGGGCACACGATGACCCTCGAAAAGACTGTACCCATTTCCGACGACCAGAGCCCCCTAAACCCCCTCCCCACCCCCCGCGGACCAAAGGCTATAGCCCACCGGCCTCGGTGACTATTTCACGCGCTGCGCCGCTGGGCATGTCTTGCCATTTTAGGGCAGGCTTCTGACCGTAGCCTCCCACTGGGCACACGAGGACCCTCGAAAAGACTGTACCCATTTCCGACGCCCAGAGCCCCAGAACTTCCCTCCCCAACCCCCGCGGACCAAATGCTATAGCCCACCGGCCTCGGTGACTATTTCACGCGCTGCGCCGCTGGGCATTTCTTGTCATTTTAGGGAAGGCCTCTGACCGTAGCCTCCCACAGGGCACACGAGGACCCTCGAAAAGACTGTACCCATTTCCGACGACCAGAGGCCCCTAAACCCCCTCCCAAACCCCCGCGGACCAAAGGCTATAGCCCACCAGCCTCGGTGACTATTTCACGCGCTGCGCCGCTGGGCATCTCTTGCCATTTTAGGGCAGGCTTCTGACCGTAGCCTCCCACTGGGCATACGAGGACCCTCGAAAAGACTGTACCCATTTCCGACGCCCAGAGCCCCAGAACTTCCCTCCCCAACCCCCGCGGACCAAATGCTATAGCCCACCGGCCTCGGTGACTATTTCCTTGTGCGCGTGCCGCTGGGCATTTCTTGTCATTTTAGGGAAGGCCTCTGACCGTAAGCCTCCCACAGGCACGAGGACCCTCGAAAAAGGCGTACCCATTTCCGGCGACCCGGAGCCTAAACCCCCTCCCAAACCCCCGCGGACCAAAGGCTATAGCCCACCAGCCTCGGTGACTATTTCACGCGCTGCGCCGCTGGGCATCTCTTGCCATTTTAGGGCAGGCTTCTGACCGTAGCCTCCCACTGGGCATACGAGGACCCTCGAAAAGACTGTACCCATTTCCGACGCCCAGAGCCCCAGAACTTCCCTCCCCAACCCCCGCGGACCAAATGCTATAGCCCACCGGCCTCGGTGACTATTTCACGCGCAGTGCCGCTGGGTATTTCTTGCCATTTTAGGGCAGGCTTCTGACCGTAGAGTCCCACTAGGCACACGAGGACCCTCGAAAAGACTGTACCCATTTCCGACGCCCAGAGCCCCAGAACTTCCTTCCCCAACCCCCGCGGACCAAAGGCTATAGCCCACCGGCCTCGGTGACTATTTCACGCGCTGCGCCGCTGGGTATTTCTTGCCATTTTAGGGCAGGCTTCTGACCGTAGCCTCCCACTGGGCACACGAGGACCCTCGAAAAGACTGTACCCATTTTCGATGACCAGAACCCCCTAAACCCCCTCCCCAACCCCCGCGGACCAAAGGATATATCCCTCCGGCCTCGAGGACTATTTCACGCGCTGCGCCGCTGGGCATTTTTTGCCATTTTAGGGCAGGCCTCTGACCGTAGCCTCCCACTGGACACACGAGGACCCTCGAAAAGAATGTACCCATTTCTGACGACCAGAGCCCCCGAAACCCCCTCCCCAACCCCCGCGGACCAAAGGCTATAGCCCACCGGCCTCGGCGACTGTTTCACAGCTGCGCGCTGGGCATTTCTTGCCATTTTAGGGCAGGCCTCGACCGTAGCCTCCCCCAGGCTGCGAGGACCCTCGAAAAGGTGTACCCATTTCGGCGACAGGCCCCTAAGCCCCTCCCTAACCCCCGCGGACCCTAGGCTAGCCCACCGTCCTCGGCGACTATTTCACGCGCTGCGCCGCTGGGCATGTCTTGCCATTTTATGGCAGGCTTCTGACCGTAGCCTCCCACTGGGCACAATAGGTCCCTAGAAAAGACTGTTCCCATTTCCGACGCCCAGAGCCCCAGAACTTCCCTCCCCAACCCCCGCGGACCAAATGCTATAGCCCACCGGCCTCGGTGACTATTTCACGCACTGCGCCGCTGGGCATTTCTTGTCATTTTAGGGTAGGCCTCTGACCGTAGCCTCCCATGGGGCACACGATGACCCTCGAAAAGACTGTACCCATTTCTGACGACCAGAGCCCCCGAAACCCCCTCCCCAACCCAGCGGACCAAAGGCTATAGCCCACCGGCCTCGGCGACTGTTTCACGCGCTGCGCCGCTGGGCATTTTTTGCCATTTTAGTGCAGGCCTCTGACCGTAGCCTCCCACTGGACACGCGAGGACCCTCGAAAAGAATGTACCCATTTCTGACGACCAGAGCCCCCGAAACCCCCTCCCCAACCCACGCGGACCAAAGGCTATAGCCCACCGGCCTCGGCGACTGTTTCACGCGCTGCGCCGCTGGGCATTTCTTGCCATTTTAGGGCAGGCCTCTGACCGTAGCCTCCCACTGGGCACGCGAGGACCCTCGAAAAGACTGTACCCATTTCCGAGGAGCCCTAAACCCCTCCCCCAACCCCGCGGACCTAGGCTGGCCCACGTCCTCGGCGACTATTTCCAGCTGCGCGCTGGGCATGTCTTGCCATTTTATGGCGGGCTTGAGCCGTAAGCCTCCCAGGCACAATAGGTCCCTAGAAAAGACTGTTCCCATTTCCGACGCCCAGAGCCCCAGAACTTCCCTCCCCAACCCCCGCGGACCAAATGCTATAGCCCACCGGCCTCGGTGACTATTTCACGCACTGCGCCGCTGGGCATTTCTTGTCATTTAGGGTGGGCCTCGGCCGTAGCCTCCCACTGGGCACACGAGGACCCTCGAAAAGACTGTACCCATTTCCGACGACCAGAGCCCCCTAAACCCCTCCCCAACCCCCGCGGACCAAAGGCTATAGCCCACCGGCCTCGGCGACTATTTCACGCGCTGCGCCGCTGGGCATGTCTTGCCATTTTAGGGCAGGCTTCTGACCGTAGCCTCCCACTGGGCACACGAGGACCCTCGAAAAGACGTTACCCATTTCCGACGCCCAGAGCCCCAGAACTTCCCTCCCCAACCCCCGCGGACCAAAGGGTATAGCCCACCGGCCTCGGCGACTATTTCACGCGCTGCGCCGCTGGGCATTTCTTGTCATTTTAGGGTAGGCCTCTGACCGTAGCCTCCCACGGGGCACACGATGACCCTCGAAAAGACTGTACCCATTTCCGACGACCAGAGCCCCCTAAACCCCCTCCCAAACCCCCGCGGACCAAAGGCTATAGCCCACCGGCCTCGGTGACTATTTCACGCGCTGCGCCGCTGGGCATTTTTTGCCATTTTAGGGCAGGCCTCTGACCGTAGCCTCCCACTGGACACACGAGGACCCTCGAAAAGAATGTACCCATTTCCGACGACGAGAGCCCCCGAAACCCCCTCCCCAACCCACGCGGACCAAAGGCTATAGGCCACCGGCCTCGGCGACTATTTCACGCGCTGCGCCGCTGGGCATGTCTTGCCATTTTAGGGCAGGCTTCTGACCGTAGCCTCCCAGGCACCGAGGACCCTCGAAAAGACTGTACCCATTTCCGGCCCGAGCCCCGAACTTCCCTCCCAACCCCAGCGGACCAAGGCTATAGCCCACGGCCTCGGCGACTATTTCCGCGCTGCTGTCTTGTCATTTTAGGGTAGGCCTCTGACGTAGCCTCCCACAGGCACGATGACCCTCGAAAAGACTGTACCCATTTCCGGCGACCGAGCCCCTAAACCCCCTCCCAGCCCGTGGACCAAAGGCTATAGCCCACCGGCCTCGGTGACTATTTCACGCCTTGCGCGCTGGTCATTTCTTGTCATTTTAGGGTGAGGCCTCGACGTAGCCTCCCACAGGCACGATAACCCTCGAAAAGACTGTACCCATTTCCGACGACCAGGCCCTAACCCCTCCCAGACCCCGGACCAAAGGCTATAGCCCACGGGCCTCGGTGACTATTTCACCGCTGCGCGCTGGGCAGGTCTTGCCATTTAGGGCGGCTTGACGTAGCCTCCCAGGCACCGAGGACCCTCGAAAAGACTGTACCCATTTCCGGCGAGCCCCGAAACCCCTCCGCCCGCGGACCAAAGGCTATAGGCCACCGGCCTCGGCGACTATTTCACGCGCTGCGCCGCTGGGCAGGTCTTGCCATTTTAGGGCAGGCTTGTGACTGTAGCCTCCCACTGGGCACACGAGGACCCTCGAAAAGACTGTACCCATTTCCGACGACCAGAGCCCCCTAAACCCCCTCCCCAACCCGCGCGGACCAAAGGCTATAGCCCACCGGCCTCGGTGACTATTTCACGCGCTGCGCCGCTGGGCATTTCTTGCCATTTTAGGGCAGGCTTCTGACCGTAGCCTCCCACTGGGCACACGAGGACCCTCGAAAAGACTGTACCCATTTCCGGCGAGCCCCGAAACCCCTCCCGGCCCAGCGGACCCAAAGGCTATAGGCCACGGCCTCGGCGACTATTTCACGCTTCGCATGTCTTGCCATTTTAGGGCAGGCTTCTGACCGTAGCCACCCACACGGCACACGAGTACCCTCGAAAAGGCATGCCATTTCCGGCCGAGCTCAGAACTTCCCTCCCCAAACCCCGCGGACCAAAGGCTATAGCCCACCGGCCTCGGTGAGTAGTTCAGGCTCTGCGCAGCTGTTCATTTCTTGTCATTTTAGGGAAGGATTCTGACCGTAGCCTCCCACGGGGCACGATAACCCTCGAAAAAGTACCCATTTCCAGCGACGAGCCCCAACCCTCCCAACCCCCGCGGACCAAAGGCTATAGCCCACCGGCCTCGGTGACTATTTCACGCGCTGCGCCGCTGGGCAGGTCTTGCTATTTTAGGGCAGGCTTGTGACTGTAGCCTGCCACTGGGTACACGAGGACCCTCGAAAAGACTGTACCCATTTCCGGCGCGAGCGAACTTCCCTCCCCCCCCCCCCCAACCCGCCACCGGCCTCGGCGTCTATTTCACGCGCTTCGCCGCTGGGCATGTCTTGCCATTTTAGGGCAGGCTTCTGACCGTAGCCTCCCACTGGGCACACGAGGAACCTCGAAAAGACTGTACCCATTTCCGGCGCGAGCCCGAACTTCCTCCCAACCCCGCGGACCAAAGGCTATAGCCCACCGGCCTCGGCGACTATTTCACGCAGCTGCGCGCTGGGCATTTCTTGTCATTTTAGCGTGAGCCTCTGACCGTAGCCTCCACAGGCGCCGCGATGACCCTCGAAAAGACTGTACCAATTTCGGCGACGAGCCCCCGAAACTCCCTCCCACCCCAGCGGACCAGGCTATGGGCCACCGGCCTCGGCGTCTATTTCAGCTGCTGCGCTGGGGTAAGTCTTGCCATTTAAGGGCAGGCTTGTAGTAGCCTCCCAGGGCACCGTGGACCCTCGAAAAGAATGTACCCATTTCCGACGACCAGAGCCCCTAAACCCCCTCCCAACCCCCGCGGACCAAAGGCTATAGCCCACCGGCCTCGGTGACTATTTCACGCGCTGCGCCGCTGGGCATTTTTTGCCATTTTAGGGCAGGCCTCTGACCGTAGCCTCCCACTGGACACACGAGGACCCTCAAAAAGAATGTACCCATTTGCGACGACGGCCCCGAAACCCCCTCCCCAACCCCCGCGGACCAAAGGCTATAGGCCACCCGCCTCGGCGACTATTTCACGCGCAGCGCCGCTGGGCATGTCTTGCCATTTTAGGGCAGGCTTCTGACCGTAGCCTCCCACTGGGCACACGAGGACCCTCGAAAAGACTGTACCCATTTCCGGCGGAGCCCCGGAACTTCCCTCCCCGGCCCCGCGGACCAAGGCTATAGCCCACCGGCCTCGGCGACCGTTTCCAGCGCTGCGCGCTGGGCATTCTTGCCATTTAGGGCGGGCCTCTGACCGTAGCCTCCCGCAGGGCTGCAGATGACCCTCGAAAGACTGTACCCATTTCCGACAACGAGCCCCCTCCCGGCCCCAGCGGACCAAAGGCTATAACCCACGGCCTCGGTGACTATTTCACGCCTGCGCTGGGCATTTCTTGTCATTTTAGGGTGGGCCTCTGACCGTAGCCTCCACAGGGCACACGATGACCCTCGAAAAGACTGTACCCATTTCCGGACGAGCCCTAAACCCCTCCCGGCCCAGCGGACCAAAGGCTATAGCCCACCGGCCTCGGTGACTATTTCACGCGCTGCGCCGCTGGGTATGTCTTGCCATTTTAGGGCAGGCTTCTGACCGTAGACTCCCACTGGGCACACGAGGACCCTCGAAAAGACTGTACCCATTTCCGACGCCCAGAGCCCAGAACTTCCCTCCCCAACCCCCACGGACCAAATGCTATAGCCCACCGGCCTCGGTGACTATTTCACGCACTGCGCGCTGGGCATTTCTTGGCATTTTAGGGTGAGGCCTCGACCGTAGCCTCCCACAGGGCACCACGATAACCCTCGAAAAGACTGCCATTTCCGGCGGACGAGCCCTAAACCCCTCCCGGCCCCGCGGACCCAGGCTATAGCCCACCGGCCTCGGTGACTATTTCACGCTGCGCGCTGGGCAGGTCTTGCCATTTAAGGGCAGGCTTGTATAGCCTGCCACGGGCTACGAGGACCCTCGAAAAGACTGTACCCATTTCCGGCGAGGCCCGAGCCCTCCCGGCCACCGCGGACCAAAGGCTATAGCCCACCGGCCTCGGCAACTATTTCACGCGCTGTGCCGCTGGGCATGTCTTGCCATTTAGGGCAGGCTTATGACCGTAGCCTCCCACTGGGCACACGAGGACCCTCGAAAAGACTGTACCCATTTCCGGCCCAGGCCCCGAACTTCCCTCCCAACCCCAGCGGACCAAGGCTATAGCCACGGCCTCGGCGACTATTTCACAGCTGCGCCCGCTGGGCATTTCTTGTCATTTAGGGGTAGGCCTCGACCGTAGCCTCACAGGGCACGATGACCCTCGAAAAGGCTGTACCCATTTCCGGCGGAGCCCTAAACCCCCTCCCGACCCCGTGGACCAAGGCTATAGCCCACCCGCCTCGGCGACTATTTCACGCCCTGCGCCGCTGGTCATTTCTTGTCATTTTAGGGTAGGCCTCGAACGCTAGCCTCCCACGGGGCAAACGATAACCGTCGAAAAGACTGTACCCATTTCCGGCGACGGGCCCTAAACCCCTCCCCGACCCCGCGGACCAGGCTATAGCCACCGGCCTCGGTGACTATTTCCGCAGCTGCTGCTGCTGGGCAGGTCTTGCCATTTTAGGGCGGGCTTGTGACCGTAGCCTCCCAGGCACCCGAGGACCCTCGAAAAGACTGCCCATTTCCGGCGGAGCCCCGAAACCCCTCCCAGCCCATGCGGACCAAGGCTATAGGCCACCGGCCTCGGCGACTATTTCACGCTGCGCGCTGGGCAGTCTTGCCATTTAGGGCGGGCTTGTGACTGTAGCCTCCCAGGGACACGAGGACCCTCGAAAAGACTGTACCCATTTCCGGCGGCCAGGCCCTAACCCCTCCCCGGCCCCAGCGGACCAAGGCTATAGCCCACCGGCCTCGGTGACTATTTCCAGCAGCTGCGCGGCTGGCATGTCTTGCCATTTAGGCGGGCTTGTAGTAACCTCCCAGGGCACACGAGGACCCTCGAAAAGACTGTACCCATTTCCGGCGACGAGCCCGAAACCCCTCCCGACCCGCAGCGGACCAAAGGCTATAGGCCACCGGCCTCGGCGACTATTTCACGCTTCGCGCTGGGCATGTCTTGCCATTTTAGGGCAGGCTTGACCGTAGCCTCCCAGGCTACCGAGGACCCTCGAAAAGCGTACCCATTTCCGGCGCAGGCCCAAGAACTTCCCTCCCCAACCCCCGCGGACCAAAGGCTATAGCCCACCGGCCTCGGCGACTATTTCACGCGCTGCGCCGCTGGGCATGTCTTGCCATTTTAGGGCAGGCTTCTGACCGTAGCGTCCCACTGGACACACGAGGACCCTCGAAAAGACTGTACCCATTTCCGACGTCCAGAGCTCCAGAACTTCCCTCCCCAACCCCCGCGGACCAAATGCTATAGCCCACCGGCCTCGGTGACTATTTCACGCACTGCGCCGCTGGTCATTTCTTGTCATTTTAGGGTAGGCCTCTGACCGTAGCCTCCCACGGGGCACACGATAACCCTCGAAAAGACTGTACCCATTTCCGACGACCAGAGCCCCCTAAACCCCCTCCCCAACCCCCGCGGACCAAAGGCTATAGCCCACCGGCCTCGGTGACTATTTCACGCGCTGCGCCGCTGGGCAGGTCTTGCCATTTTAGGGCAGGCTTGTGACTGTAGCCTGCCACTGGGCACACGAGGACCCTCGAAAAGACTGTACCCATTTCCGACGACCAGAGCCATGAACTTCCTCCCAGCCCACGCGGACCAAAGGCTATAGGCCACCGGCCTCGGCGACTATTTCACGCGCGCGCGCGAGTCTTGCCATTTTAGGGCGGGCTTGTGGTAACCTCCCAGGGACCACGAGGACCCTCGAAAAGACTGTACCCATTTCGGCGACAGGCCCCTAAGCCCCTCCCAGCCCCAGCGGACCAAGGCTATAGCCCACCGGCCTCGGTGACTATTTCACCGCTGCGCTGGGCATGTCTTGCCATTTTAGGGCAGGCTTGTGTAGCCTCCCCAGGCACGAGGACCCTCGAAAGACTGTACCCATTTCCGGCGACCCAGGCCCGAAACCCCTCCCGGCCCAGCGGACCAAAGGCTATAGGCCACGGCCTCGGCGACTATTTCCGCCGCTGGGCATGTCTTGCCATTTAAGGCAGGCTTCTGACCGTAGCCTCCAGCTGGGCACGAGGACCCTCGAAAAGACTGTACCCATTTCCGCCGCCCAGAGCCCATAACTTCCCTCCCCAACCCCCGCGGACCAAGGCTATAGCCCACCGGCCTCGGCGACTATTTCACCAGCTGCGCGCTGGGCATTCTTGTCATTTTAGCGTGAGCCTCTGACGTAGCCTCCCACAGGCGCCGATGACCCTCGAAAAGACTGCCCATTTCGGCGGCCAGGCCCGAAACTCCCTCCCCAACCCCCGCGGACCAAAGGCTATAGGCCACCGGCCTCGGCGTCTATTTCACGCGCTGCGCCGCTGGGCAGGTCTTGCCATTTTAGGGCAGGCTTGTGACTGTAGCCTCCCACTGGGCACACGAGGACCCTCGAAAAGACTGTACCCATTTCCGACGACCAGAGCCCCCAAAAACCCCCCCCCCACCCCCCCGGACCAAAGGCTATAGCCCACCCGCCACGGGGACTATTTCACGCGCGGCGCCGCTGGGCATTTCTTGCCATTTTAGGGCAGGCTTGTGACCCTAGCCTCCCACTGGACACGAGGACCCACGAAAGAATGTACCCATTTTCGGCAGGCCAGAAACCCCTCCCCCCCGCGGACCAAAGGCTCTCGGCCACCGGCCTCGGCGACTAGTCCCCCGGCAGCTCCGATGGGCATGTCTTGCCATTTTAGGGCAGGCTTCTGACCGTAGCCTCCCAGGCACGAGGACCCTCGAAAGACTGTACCCATTTCCGGCGTCCGAGCTCGAACTTCCTCCCGGCCCCAGCGGACCAAATGCTATAGCCCACGGCCTCGGTGACTATTTCACGCACTGCGCGCTGGTCATTTCTTGTCATTTTAGGGTGAGGCCTCGACCGTAGCCTCCCACAGGGCACGATAACCCTCGAAAAGACTGTACCCATTTCCGGCGACGAGCCCTAAACCCCTCCCAACCCCGCGGACCAGGCTATAGCCCACCGGCCTCGGTGACTATTTCCTGCAGCTGCGCTGGGCGGTCTTGCTATTTTAGGGCGGGCTTGTGGCCGTAGCCTGCCTGGGTACGAGGACCCTCGAAAAGACTGTACCCAGTACCGACGCCCAGTGCCCCAGAACTTCCCTACCCACGCGGACCAAGGCTATAGGCCACGGCCTGGGCGTCTATTTCCGCGCTTCGCCGCTGGGCATGTCTTGCCATTTAGGGCAGGCTTCGACCGTAGCCTCCCCGCTTTGGGCACGAGGAACCTCGAAAAGACTGTACCCATTTCCGGCGCGAGCCCCGGAACTTCCTCCCAGCCCCCGGACCGAAAGGCTATGGCCCACCGGCCTCGGCGACTATTTCACCGCGCTGCGCGCTGGGCATTTCTTGTCATTTAGCGTGAGCCTCGACCGTAGCCTCCCACACAGGCGCGATGACCCTCGAAAAGACTGTACCCATTTCTGACGACCAGAGCCCCCGAAACTCCCTCCCCAACCCCGCGGACCAAAGGCTATAGGCCACCCGCCTCGGCGTCTATTTCACGCTGACTGCGCGCTGGGTCTTGCCATTTTAGGGCGAGCTTGTGGTAACCTCCCACTGGGCACCTGAGGACCCTCGAAAGACTGTACCCATTTCCGGACGAGCCCCCAACCCCTCCCCGGCCCCAGCGGACCAAAAGGCTATAGCCACCGGCCTCGGTGACTATTTCCGCGCTGCGCGCTGGGCATTTTGCCATTTAGGGCGGGGCCTCTGACCGTAGCCCGCCCCTGGACACACGAGGACCCTCGAAAAGAATGTACCCATTTTCGGCGGCCAGGCCGAGCCTCCCCAACCCACGCGGACCAAAGGCTATAGGCCACCCGCCTCGGCGACTATTTCACGCGCTGCGCCGCTGGGCATGTCTTGCCATTTTAGGGCAGGCTTCTGACCGTAGCCTCCCACTGGGCACACGAGGACCCTCGAAAAGACTGTACCCATTTCCGGCAGAGCCCCGAACTTCCCTCCCAGGCCCCATGACCAAGGCTATGGCCCACGGCCTCGGCGACCGTTCCGCTGCGCGCTGGGCATTTCTTGCCATTTAGGGCAGGCCTCTGACCGTAGCCTCCACAGGGCACGATGACCCTAGAAAAGATTGTACCCATTTCCGACCCAGGCCCCCTCCCAACCCCAGCGGACCAGGCTATAACCCACGGCCTCGGTGACTATTTCCTGTTGCGCGCTGGGCATTTTGCCATTTTAGGGCAGGCCTCGGACGTAGCCTCCCCTGGACACGAGGACCCTCGAAAGAATGTACCCATTTCCGGCGACGAGCCCCGAAACCACTCCCGACCCCACGCGGACCATAGGATATAGCCCACCGGGCTCGGCGCTATTTCCAGCGCTGCGCGCTGGGCATGTCTTGCCATTTTAGGGCAGGCTTCTGACCGTAGCCTCACCCAGGCACGAGGACCCTCGAAAGACTGCCATTTCCGGCCTTGAGCCCGAACTTCCCTCCGGCCCCAGCGGACCAAAAGGCTATAGCCCACCGGCCGGCGACGTTTCGCACGCTGCGCGCTGGTCATTTCTTGCCATTTTAGGGCAGGCCTCGACCGTAGCCTCCCCAGGCACCGAGGACCCTCGAAAAATTGTACCCATTTCGGACGGAGGCCCGAAACTCCCTCCCAGCCCCATGGACCAAGGCTACCAGCCCGGCCTCTCTGACTATTTCACGCGCTGCGCAACTGGGTATTTCTTGCCATTTTAGGGCAGGCTTTTGACCGTAGCCTCCCACTAGGCACACGAGGACCCTCGAAAAGACTGTACCCATTTCCGACGACCAGAGCCCCCCCTCCCCAACCCCCGCGGACCAAAGGCTATAACCCACCGGCCTCGGTGACTATTTCACGCGCTGCGCTGGGCATTTTTTGCCATTTAAGGCAGGCCTCGACCGTAGCCTCCCCAGCTGGACACGAGGACCCTCGAAAGAATGTACCCATTTCGGACGAGCCCCGAAACCCCTCCCGACCACCGGACCAGGCTATAGGCCACCCGCCTCGGCGACTATTTCACTTGCTGCGCTGGGCATGTCTTGCCATTTTAGGGCGAGGCTTGACCGTAGCCTCCCCCGGGCACCACGAGGACCCTCGAAAAGGCTGTACCCATTTCGGCGCGAGCCCCGAACTTCCCTCCCCAACCCCAGACCAAAGGCTATAGCCCACGGCCTCGGCGACCGTTTCTGCAGCGCTGCGCTGGGCATTTCTTGCCATTTTAGGGCAGGCCTCGGCCGTAGCCTCCCCAGGCTGCGATGACCCTCGAAAAATGCCCATTTCGACAGAGCCCCCCCTCCCCAACCCCGCGGACCAAAGGCTATAACCCGCGGCCTCGGTGACTATTTCACGCGCTGCGCGCTGGGCATTTTGCCATTTTAGGGCAGGCCTCGACCGTAGCCTCCCCGCTGGACACCACGAGGGACCCTCGAAAAGAATGCCCATTTCCGACGACGAGCCGAAACCCCTCCCCCCAGCGGACCCAAAGGCTATAGGCCACCGGCCTCGGCGCCTATTTCCTTGCTGCGCTGGGCATGTCTTGCCATTTAGGGCGGGCTTGACCGTAGCCTCCCCTGGGCACCACGAGGACCCTCGAAAAAGGCTGTACCCATTTCCGGCGCGAGCCCAGAACTTCCCTCCCAGCCCCGCGGACCAAAGGCTATAGCCCGCGGCGACCGTTTCACTGCGCAGCTGCGCTGGTCATTTTTTGCCATTTAGGGCAGGCCTCGACCGTAGCCTCCTTTGAGCTGCACGAGGACCCTCGAAAGACTGTACCCATTTCGGCGACGAGCCCCGAAACTCCCTCCCAACCCCAGCGGACCAAGGCTATAGCCCACGGCGTGCAGCGGCTATTTCACGCTGCGCCAGCTCTTTGAATATTCTTGCCATTTTAGGGCAGGCTTTTGACGTAGCCTCCCAGCTAGGCACACTAGGACCCTCGAAAAGACTGTGCCCATTTCCGGCGACGAGCCCCCCTCCCAGCCCCAGCGGACCAAGGCTATAACCCCACGGCCTCGGTGACTATTTCACTGCGCTTGGGCATTTTGCCATTTTAGGGCGGGCCTCTGGCCGTAGCCTCCCCGCTGGACACCGAGGACCCTCGAAAAGAATGTACCCATTTTGGCGAGCAGGCCGAAACCCCCTCCCCAACCGCGGACCCAAGGCTATAGGCCACCGGCCTCGGCGAATATTTCGCAGCTGCGCGGGCATGTCTTGCCATTTTAGGGCAGGCTTCTGACCGTAGCCTCCCATTGGGTACACGAGGACCCTCGAAAAGACTGTACCCATTTCCGATGCCCAGAGCCCCAGAACTTCCCTCCCCAACCCCCGCGGACCAAAAGGCTATAGCCCACCGGCCTCGGCGACTACTTCACGCGCTGCGCCGCTGGACATTTCTTGCCATTTTAGCGTGAGCCTCTGACCGTAGCCTCCCGCAGGCGCACATTAACCCTCGAAAGACTGTACCCATTTCGGCGGCCCGGGCCAGGGAAACTCCCTCGACCCAGCGGACCAAAAGGCTATAGGCCACCGGCCTCGGCGTCTATTTCCTTGCGCCCTTGTGCCGCTGGCGAGTCTTGCCATTTTAGAGGGCGAGGCTTGTGTGTAGCCTCCCAGCTGGGCACCGAGGACCCTCAGACTGTGCCCATTCCGAGCAGGCCTAAAGCCCCTCCCAACCCCGGACCAAGGCTATGGCCACGGCCTCGGTGACTATTTCACGCCTTGCGCCGGCCCAGGCATTTCTTGTATTTTAGGGCAGGCCTCTGAGCCTCCTTTGGACACACGAGACCCTCGAAAAGAATGTACCCATTTTCGGCGGAGGCAAAAGGCCTCCCCGGCCCACCGCGGACCCAAGGCTATAGGCCACGGCCTCGGCGACTATTTCAGCTGCGCGCTGGGCATTTCTTGCCATTTAGGGCAGGCCTCGACCGTAGCCTCCCCAGGGCACACGAGGACCCTCGAAAATGTACCCAGTCGGCGGCCAGGCCCGAAACTCCCTTCCCCAACCCCCGCGGACCAAAGGCTATAGCCCACCGGCCTCTGTGACTATTTCACGCGCTGCGCAACTGGGTATTTCTTGCCATTTTAGGGCAGGCTTTTGACCGTAGCCTCCCACTAGGCACACGAGGACCCTCGAAAAGACTGTACCCATTTCCGACGAGCCCCCTCCCCGACCCCAGCGGACAAGGCTATAACCCACGGCCTCGGTGACTATTTCACCTTGTGCGCGGCTGGGCATTTTGCCATTTAGGGCAGGCCTCGGCCGTAGCCTCCCGGACACCACGAGGACCCTCGAAAAGAATGTACCCATTTTCGGACGAAGCCCCGAAACCCCTCCCTCCCACCGCGGACCAAAGGCTATAGGCCACCGGCCTCGGCGAATATTTCACGCTGCGCGCTGGGCATGTCTTGCCATTTAGGGCAGGCTTACTGACCGTAGCCTCCCGCAGGCACGAGGACCCTCGAAAGACTGTACCCATTTCCGGCGGAGCCCCGAACTTCCTCCCCAACCCCAGCGGACCAGGCTATAGCCCACCGGCCTCGGCGACTATTTCCGCAGCTGCGCGCTGGGCATTTCTTGTCATTTAGCGTGGGCCTCGTAGTAGCCTCCCACAGGCGCCACGATGACCCTCGAAAAGACTGTACCCATTTCGTGACGGGCCGAAACTCCTCCCGGCCCCAGCGGACCAAGGCTATAGGCCACGGCCTCGGCGTCTATTCACCTTGCTGCGCTGGGCAGGTCTTGCCATTTTAAAGGCGGGCTTGTGGCGTAACCTCCCAGGGCACGAGGACCCTCGAAAAGACTGTACCCATTTCCGGCGACGAGCCCCTAAACCCCTCCCAGCGGACCAGGCTATAGCCACCGGCCTCGGTGACTATTTCCGCAGCTGCGCGCTGGGCATTTTGCCATTTAGGGCAGGCCTCGACCGTAGCCTCCCACTGGACACCCGAGGACCCTCGAAGAATGTACCCATTTTTGACGAGCCCCGAGCCCCTCCCCGGCCACAGCGGACCAAAGGCTATAGGCCTCGGCGACTATTTCACCAGCTGCGCGCTGGGCATTTCTTGCCATTTAGGGCAGGGGCCTCGGACCGTAGCCTCCCAGGCACCACGAGGACCCTCGAAAAGACTGTACCCATTAGACGGGCCCCAAACTCCCTCCCGGCCCCGCGGACCAAAGCTATAGCCCACCGGCCTCTGTGACTATTTCACGCGCTGCGCCGGTATTTCTTGCCATTTTAAGGCAGGCTTTTGACCGTAGCCTCCCACTAGGCACCGAGGACCCTCGAAAAGGCCACCCATTTCCGACGACCAGGCCCCCTCCCCGGCCCGCGGACCGAGGCTATAACCACGGCCTCGGTGACTATTTCCACCAGCTGCGCTGGGCATTTTTGCCATTTTAGGGCGACCTCGTAGTAGCCTCCCACTGGACACCGAGGACCCTCGAAAGAATGTACCCATTTCGGCGGCCAGGCCCCGAAACCTCCCAGCCCGCGGACCAAAACTATAGGCCACGGCCTCGGCGACTATTTCACGCGCTGCGCGCTGGGCATGTCTTGCCATTTAAGGGCGGAGCTTGACCGTAGCCTCCCACAGGCACACGAGGACCTCGAAAAGACTGTACCCATTTCCGGCGAGCCCCGAACTTCCCTCCACGCGGACCAGGCTATAGCCCACCGGCCTCGGCGACTATTTCGCGCGCTGCGACGCTGGGAATTTATTGTCATTTTAGCGTAGGCCTCGGCCGTAGCCTCCCAGCGCTACGATAACCTCGAAAAGGGCCCATTTCGATGACCGAGACCCGAAACTCCCTCCCAACCCCCACGGACCAGGCTATAGGCCACCGGCCTCGGCGTCTATTTCACGCGCCCTTGCTGGCGGTCTTGCCATTTAAGGCGGGCTTGTGGTAGCCTCCCGGGCACGAGGACCCTCGAAAGACTGTACCCATTTCCGACTAGAGCCCCTGACCCCTCCCGACCCCAGCGGACCAAAGGCTATAGCCCACCGGCCTCGGTGACTATTTCAGCGCTGCGCGGCTGGGCATTTTGCCATTTTAAGGCAGGCCTCGGCCGTAACCTCCACTTTGGACACGAGGACCCTCGAAAAGAATGTACCCATTTTCGACGAGCCCCGAAACCCCTCCCGACCCGCGGACCAAAGGCTATAGGCCACGGCCTCGGCGACTATTTCACGCGCTGCGCGCTGGGCATCTCTTGCCATTTTAGGCGAGGCTTTTGACCGTAGCCTCCCAGGGCACCGAGACCCTCGAAACTGTACCCATTTCGGCGAGGCCCCCCTCCCAACCCCGCGGACCAAGGCTATAACCCACGGCCTCGGTGACTATTTCCTGTGCTGCGCGCTGAGCATTTTTTGCCATTTTAGGGCTGGCCTCTGACCGTAGCCTCCAGACACCACGACCGGACCCTCGAAAGAATGTACCCATTTTCGGACCGGGCCCCAGAAACCCCTCCCACCCCCGCGGACCAAAGGCTATAGGCCCCCGGCCTGGCGACTATTTCCGCGCTGCGCGCTGGGCATGTCTTGCCATTTTAGGGCGGGCTTGACCGTAGCCTCCCAGGCACGAGGACCCTCGAAAAGGCTGTACCCATTTCCGGCGCCCAGGCCCCGAACTTCCCTCCCAACCCCGCGGACCAAAGGCTATAGCCCACGGCCTCGGCGACTATTTCACGCAGCTGCGCCCGCTGGGCATTTCTTGTCATTTAGCGTGAGCCTCTGACCGTAGCCTCCCGCAGGCGCCACGATGACCTCGAAAAGGCTGTACCCATTTCGATGACGAGCCCCGAAACTCCCTCCCCACCCCACGGACCAAGGCTGCGGCCACCGGCCTCGGCGTCTATTTCAGCTGCGCGGCTGGGCGGTCTTGCCATTTAGGGCAGGCTTGTGTTGTAGCCTCCCAGCAGGCTGCGAGGACCCTCGAAAAGGCTGTACCCATTTCGACGACTAGAGCCCTAAACCCCTCCCCGGCCCCGCGGACCAAGGCTAGCCCACGGCCTCGGTGACTATTTCACTGCTGCGCTGCGCTGGCATTTTTGCCATTTGGGCAGGCCTCGACGTAACCTCCCACTGGACACCACGAGGACCCTCAAAAGAATGTACCCATTTCGTGACCCAGGCCCGAAACCCCTCCCAGCCCAGCGGACCAAAGGCTATAGGCCACGGCTCGGCGACTATTTCACGGCTGCGCGCTGGGCATCTCTTGCCATTTAGGGCAGGCTTGACCGTAGCCTCCAGCTGGGCACCACGAGACCCTCGAAGACTGTACCCATTTCCGGCGCGAGCGGGCTTCCCTCCACAACCCCCGGACCAAAGGCTATAGCCCCACCGGCCTCGGCGACTATTTCAGCGCTGCGCGCTGGGCATTTCTTGTCATTTAGCGTAGGCCTCGACCTTAGCCTCCCGCAGGCGCACGATAACCCTCGAAAAGACTGTACCCATTTCTGATGACCAGAGCCCCCGAAACTCCCTCCCCAACCCCCACGGACCAAAGGCTATAGGCCACCGGCCTCGGCGTCTATTTCACGCGCTGCGCCGCTGGGCAGGTCTTGCCATTTTAGGGCAGGCTTGTGACGGTAGCCTCCCAGGCTGCGAGGACCCTCGAAAAGACTGCCATTTCCGGCGACTAGAGCCCTAAACCTCCCAACCCCAGCGGACCAAAGGCTATAGCCCACGGCCTCGGTGACTATTTCCAGCGCTGCGCTGGGCATTTTGCCATTTTAGGGCGGGCCTCTGACGTAGCCTCAGACACGAGGACCCTCAAAGAATGTACCCATTTTCGTGAGGCCCCGAGCCCTCCCAGCCACGCGGACCAAAGGCTGCCAGGCCACCGGCCTCGGCGGCTATTTCAGCTGCGCGGCATCTCTTGCCATTTTAGGGCAGGCTTTTTGACCGTAGCCTCCCCTTTGGGCGAGGACCCTCGTGTACCCATTTCCGGCCGAGCCCCCCTCCCGACCCCGCGGACGAGGCTATAACCCACGGCCTCGGTGACTATTTCCTTGCGCTGCGCTGAGCATTTTGCCATTTAGGGCGAGCCTCGACGTAGCCTCCCTTGGACACACGAGGACCCTCAAAAAGAATGTACCCATTTCGGCGAGGCCCGAAACCCCTCCCAGCCCACGCGGACCGAAGGCTATGAGGCCTCCGGCCTCGGCGACTATTTCACGCCCCGCTCAGCTGGGCATGTCTTGCCATTTTAGGGCAGGCTTCTGACCGTAGCCTCCCACTGGGCACACGAGGACCCTCGAAAAGACTGTACCCATTTCCGACGCCCAGAGCCCCAGAACTTCCCTCCCTAACCCCCGCGGACCAAAGGCTATAGCCCACCGGCCTCGGCGACTATTTCACGCGCTGCGCCGCTGGGCATTTCTTGTCATTTTAGCGTAGGCCTCTGACCGTAGCCTCCCACGGGGCGCACGATGACCCTCGAAAAGACTGTACCCATTTCTGACGACCAGAGCCCCCGAAACTCCCTCCCCAACCCCCGCGGACCAAAGGCTATAGGCCACCGGCCTCGGCGTCTATTTCACGCGCTGCGCCGCTGGGCAGGTCTTGCCATTTTAAGGCGGGCTTGTTGTAGCCTCAGCTGGGCACGAGGACCCTCGAAAAGACTGTACCCATTTCCGTGACTAGAGCCCTAAACCCCCTCCCGCCCCGCGGACCAAAGGCTATGGCCACGGCCTCGGTGACTATTTCACTGTGACTGCGCGCTGGGCATTTTTGCCATTTAGGGCAGGCCTCGTACGTAGCCTCCAGCTGGACACACGAGGACCCTCAAAGAATGTACCCATTTCGTGACCAGGCCCAAAACCCCTCCCGGCCCACGGACCAAAGGCTATAGGCCACCGGCCTCGGCGACTATTTCACGCGCTGCGCTGGGCATCTCTTGCCATTTTAGGGCGGGCTTGACCGTAGCCTCCATGGGCACCACGAGGACCCTCGAAAAGCTGTGCCATTTCCGGCGCCCGAGGCCCAGAACTTCCCTCGGCCCCAGCGAACCAAGGGCTATAGCCCACGGCCTCGGCGACTATTTCAGCGCTGCGCGCTGGGCATGTCTTGCCATTCTGAGGGCAAGCTTACTGACCGTAGAACTGCCGCTTTGGGCACCGAGACCCTGAACTGTACCATTTCCGGCGCGAGCCCAGAACTTCCCTCGACCCAGCGGACCAAAGGCTATAGCCCACCGGCCTCGGCGACTATTTCACGCGCTTTTCCGCTGGGCATGTCTTGCCCTTTTATGGCAGGCTTACGACCGTAGCCGAGACCCTCGAAAAGACTGTACCCATTCCGGCGCTTGAGCCCCGAACTTCCCTCCCAACCCCAGCGGACCAAAGCCTGCACAGCCTCGATGACTATTTCACCTTTCTGCGCGCTGGGTATTTCTTTCCATTTTGGGGGGCCTCGACCGTAGCCTCCCAGGCACGAGGACCCTCGAAAGACTGCCCATTTCGGCGACCGGGCCCCGAAACCCCTCCCGGCCCCAGCGGACCAAAGGCTATAGCCACCGGCCTCGATGACTATTTCACAGCTGCGCGCTGGGTAGTTCTTGCCCATTTAGGGCAGGCCTCTGACCGTAGCCTCCCACTGGACACCGAGACCCTCGAAAAGAATGTGCCATTTCCGGCGAGCCAGGCCCGAAACCCCACCCCAACCCACGCGGACCAAAAGGCTATGAGGCCACCGGCCTGGCGACTTCAAACTGCGCTGCGGGCATGTCTTGCCATTCTAGGGCAAGCTTCTGACCGTGAACTCCACTGGGCACGAGGACCCTCGAAAAGCTGTGCCATTTCCGGCGCCCAGGCCCAGAACTTCCTCCCAACCCGCGGACCAAAGGCTATAGCCAGCCCCACCGGCCTCGGCGGCCGTTTCCGCAGCTGGCGCTGGTCATTCTTGCCATTTAGGGCAGGCCTCGCCGTAGCCTCCCACTGCCCACACGAGGACCCTCGAAAAGAAAGTACCCATTTCGGCGGCGAGCCCCGAAACCCTCCCAGCCCAGCGGACCAAAGGCTATAGGCCACGGCCTGGCGACTATTTCAAGCGCTGCGCGCTGGGCATGTCTTGCCATTCTGGGGCAAGCTTCTGACCGTGAACTCCCACTTGGGCACGAGGACCCTCGAAAAGGCTGTACCCATTTCCGGCGCCCGAGCCCAGAACTTCCCTCCCCAACCCCAGCGCGCCCAGAGGCTATGGCCCACCGGCCTCGGCGACCGTTTCAGCTGCGCGCTGGTCATTTCTTGCCATTTAGGGCGGGCCTCGCCGTAGCCTCCCACTGGACACCGAGGACCCTCGAAAAGAATGTACCCATTTCCGGCGACCAGGCCCCGGCCTCCCCAACCCACGCGGACCAGGCTAGGCCACGGCCTGGCGACTATTTCAGCGCTGCGCGCTGGGCATGTCTTGCCATTCTGGGGCAGCTTCTGACCGTGAACTCCCCTGGGCACCACGAGGACCCTCGAAAGACTGCCATTTCCGGCCTTGACCCCGACTTCCCTCCCCAGCGGACCAAAGGCTATAGCCCACGGCCTCGGCGACCGTTTCGCGCTCGCGCTGGTCATTTCTTGCCATTTAGGGCAGGCCTCTGGCCGTAGCCTCCCACCTGGGCACGAGGACCCTCGAAAAGATTGTACCCATTTACTGGCGGCGGGCCCCGAAACCCCTCAGCCCCCAGCGGACCCGGCTATAGCCACGGCCTTGATGACTATTTCACCCATTGCGTCGGCTGGGTATTTCTTTACCGATTTAGGGCGAACCGCCGTAGCCTCCCACTGGGCTACGAGGGACCCTCGAAAAGGTGTACCCATTTCCGGCGACCAGGCCCTAAGCCTCCCCCTGCGATACCCCAGCCCTAGGACAAAACTATAGCCCACCGGCCTCGGCGCTATTTCGCGCGCTGCGCGGCATGTCTTGCCATTTATGGCGGGCTTCGTACAATAGCCTCCCCGCTTGGGTACCGCGAGGACCCTCGAAAAGGCTGTGCCCATTTTGGCCTTGAGCCCAGAACTTCCCTCCCGGACGAACCGCGGACCAAATGCCTAGCCACGGCCTCGGTGGACTATTTCACCCGCTGCGCTGGGCATGTCTTGCCATTTAGGGCAGGCTTCGTATAGCCTCCCCTGAGGCACGAGGACCCTCGAAAAGACTGTACCATTTCGTGCAGCGACCTCAGGCCCAGAAACCTTTCCTCCCAGCCAGCGGACCAAAGGCTGTAGCCCACCCGGCCTTGATGACTATTTCACCCGCTGCGTCGCTGGGTATTTCTTACCATTTTAGGGCAGGCTTCTGACCGTAGCCTCCCATTGGGCCTGCAGGGCACCCTCGAAAAGACTGCCATTCGGCGGCCGAGGCCGAACCCCTCCCAACCCCAGCGGACCAAGGCTATAGCCCACGGCCTCGATGTGACTATTTCACTGCGCTGCGCCTGGCGGTTGGGTATTTCTTGCCATTTAGGGCAGGCCTCCGTAACCTCGTGGCCTCCCATGGGCACCGAGGACCCTCGAAAAGACTGCATGTTACGGCGGGCCCCAAAACCCCTCCCCCCAGCAGCGGACCAAAGGCTATAGCCTACGCCCTGCAACTAACTCACAGCTGCGCGCTGGGTATTTATTGCCATTTAGGGTGAGCTCTGAGCCGTAGCCTCCCCGCCCAGGCTGCGAGGACCCTCGAAAGACTGTACCCATTTTCGATGACGAATCCCTAAACCCCTCCCCGACCCCCGCGGACCAAAGGATAT